>JAOTQJ010000007.1:18478593-18524256 GCA_025642045.1 Solanum sejunctum | reverse complement strand
TAGGTCCCCAAACTTTTCTATTTTAATCCAATTGAGGACTCCCGACTCCAACTTAAAATATACGCTCCAATTATAATAAAGCACCACGAACTTTCTTAATTTAAATTACGCCATGCTCGTCATAACTTTTCCAATTGCCTCCAATTTACATTGATTGAATTAATTACGGGGTCTAACAGAACCGCAACCCCACTTGTCTATGTTATGTATTTTGCTTATGGTGCTTATCATTTGTTGCATTGCATCCTACATATTTAGTACATTCAAATGTAGTAACGCATACTCTATGCCTACATGATGTCACCATGTAGGAACCTCAACCCCACTTGATCCTCCTCCTCCACGTGGCTAGTACGATATCTTTCAAACTTTTGGTGAGTCCTCCATTTCGAGGATGATACTTATGATCTCATGCTATGTTTTAAGACTATCTTTATTTCATGCAAATGTTGACTATGAGGGTGAGCTTGGTAGATTGTCTTGGCCCCCGCCAAGTATCTATATTTTAGAGATATTGTTGGACATGTTTGTATTATGCTTTGAGTTTTAACTCTCTCTTGGCTTTTGATGTTTATTATATGAGAGTTGTCCTTTAGTCTTGTTTGTCCCTATCTACTGTCTTATGTTGTATTGTATTGCTTTCGAGACCAAATATGTGTGTATGATATACCATTCCTTCGGCTTCCCCATTCGTCATGTCACGTCTAGACTGTAGGCTTGGGTCGTGACACTATTGACTTAGCTAGTGGATCTATATATAGCTCATGATTTTAAAAGTTCTCACAGAGTCTACCTTGACAAATTG
Organism: Solanum sejunctum; assembly: GCA_025642045.1. Taxonomy (NCBI): domain Eukaryota; kingdom Viridiplantae; phylum Streptophyta; class Magnoliopsida; order Solanales; family Solanaceae; genus Solanum; species Solanum sejunctum. The sequence continues at coordinate 18,523,451 of JAOTQJ010000007.1, read as the reverse complement.
ACTTCTCTCTTCTCACATCAGATTTTATGTTATAGCTCAGATGATTTTATTGTCAGTTGAGGTTGACATCCCACGAAATGATCATGTTTTCTTTTAAAGCTCTTACTATGTTTTGCTGAATTGACCATATATATATATATATATTTATGAATTTTATCTCATGTTTTACCTAACTTTGGGTTTGCTTCTCACGATTCATCATTCATTATATCTCATATTTATTTATGCATATTGCTCACATACTTAGTACAATTAAAGAACTGACACGTACTTCTTTGCCTGCATTGTGTTATAATGGGCCAAACACTCCTTCTCATTTCACTCGTGGTTAGCTCAGATCCATATTTGAAAATTGATTGGTGAATCTCTTCTGATTCGCAGATAATCCTATCATACTTTTCCTGTTATCTTTGGACTATGTTATTAATTTGAGACTATACGTTTTCTTCTACTGAGGGTGAATTAGGAACATGTCCTACACCATTGCTTATGTTAGTAGAGGCATGTTTAGACGTCGAAGTGTTAGTCCGTTTATTCGGGCATAATGCTTTAGCTTTACTTTGCTCTATTAAGATTCTCTTGAGATTTTATTTCCGCTTCTGTCTTGCTCTAATTGCTTCATTACCTTATGTATGATATGCTATGATAACTTGGTTAGGGTCCTTTGTAGTTCCGATCATTGTGTCATACCAAGGGCCTAGTTTGTGTTGTGACATATTAGAATTCGCTCTTGATATATGACTATTTTATATAAATAATTGTCTATGCTGCGAAAGAAAGGAAAAGAAAAATATTATTAACTAAAATTTGGATTATCAAATGTATTGCTAGTAAAAGCATGCAACATAAAAAATTTAAAAAGAAAAAAATTATTAAAATTACATTAAAAACATTAAACTACCCTTTTGCATTTAATAGTCTTTTTAAAATTAAATTGTAATTAATATTAACTCCAAATTTTAGTTAATAATATTTTTGTATTGTTAGTAAAAGCATATATAAAAAATTTAAAAAGAAAAAATTTATTAAAATTACATTGCAAACGTTAAACTACCCTTTTGCATTTAATAGTCTTTTTAAAATTTAATTATAATTAATTAATTAACTCCCAACTATTAATTTCAAATTATCACTTTATGTTTCATAAACTATTACTATATTTATGTTATAAGTAATTGACTCGATTTCTCATTTTTATCAGTTCATAATAGATTAATTAAATTATTCTATCAAGCTAATAATATTTATTTAATTTTGTTCACATGAATAGTAATTAAGATTGATATGGCACATACATACAAAGCAGGTATACTAAGCTAATATGATTAACTAAAAATTAACGTCCATGAAGTGATTTGTATATCATGGTTCAATTTGAGCTTCAATTGAATTTTTTAAAATTGCAATATTTTTTGCATATGTATATTTATAATTATTCAAAATTGATGGCACTATGTAAAGTGTCAAAAGCTATTCTTCATAGTTAAAAAAAAGTATAAAGTTTAAGTATGATAAAGATTTTTTAAGTATGAAAATTTCTTCTTAATAAAATAATGTATATCTTTAAAAAAGGTAATAAATACATTTTTACTTAAATAAGTTTGATGAATTAAATATCTTTATTATTAAAAAAGAATTTAATGACATGGCATGCCAACTAGGAGAGAAAAAGACTTTTAAAGTGTTAAGTATTTATTTAGGAAAATAGTGATAGTTAAAGTGATATTTTGATCCAAAATAAAATAAAAGTGATACTTAAATGAAATTTTCAAAATTTGGATGATCATTTAGAGGATGAACTTGCTTTTTAAGAACTGCCACGAAGTTTGTGAGAATATTCTCTTCCATACAGTGATAGATGGAAAAAAAAATTAGATTGATCACTATTAAAGATTATTTTTTTTGCCAAATATAGATAGATTAGGCTAATCATGCTTTATAAATTGAAAAATATCTTATCCTAATTTTCCATGTTATCGTTCTAGTGCTATTTAAAATGCTTAATCTTCATGATAAATTTTTTAAAATAAATATAATTTAAAGGAAAAGCATAAAAAATATCTTTGAACTATTGAAAATGGTACAAAATGACATTCTTTCACTTATTGGGCATAAAATATCCATATCATATTACTTTTGAGTGCAAAAATGCCCTTCATTAACTTGTTTACTCACTTATACCCTTGAAACAAACCACCAAACACAAACTTTTTTTTTAAAAAAAAAGTGAACAAAAAGTGTTAATAATTTTTTGTTATTTTCTAAAGTTTATTTTGCTAGTTGTTTCAAGGATATAAGTGAACAAAAAACGTTAATGAAGGACATTTTTGTACTCAAAGGTAGATGATAGGAATATTTTAGGTTCAATTGGTGAATGAATGAAATTTTTATACTGTTTTCAATACTTTAAGAATATTTTTTATCCTTTTCATTAATTCAATCCTAATTTTATTAATTTCAAAGTTTAATTTTTTTTTTTCTAAAATCAAGTGATGAACCACAGGAAAAGTTTAGCAAAATGACACACACTTTAAAATTCAAAATCCCCTCTTCCTCCCTCGCAACGGCTACCTAAATCCAAAATATCCAACTTGGCAATCCAAGTGTCATTGACATATTTCCCAAACGCTAATTATACAATTTCCTGTATTCCCTCCCAAATATAAATTCAAAACACATAAAGCAAATTTTTTTAAAAGAAAAAACTAAAAAAAGAAAAATACATTTTGAAAAGCTTCAATTACGCCCCTTCTCTTTCTCTTCGCCTCCATGGAATCACCCGGAGAAGATGAAGCTTTTATACCCGGCTCAGCCTTTTTCACGCAACCGCCACCGAATTTAGTCTCGTTATCACCTTTCTCTACATCAGTTTCACCTTCTCCTCGGCGGCTTTCGAGCTGCTATTCTCAGCCGAGCCAACCCATGAAAGCAAAAAGGCAACTTGCATGGGTGTCTCTCCAAGGAAGGCTTATCGGCGCAGAGGAAGCAAGTTCTGCCAGGAAAATTGGTGGTGGCTTAAACCCTAAAGAAGCTGTCACTTGGGAACTCTTTAGCCCCATACATCGGATTCTTATAGTTGCTGTTGTCGCCGTTGCCGCTGCGAATTCGAAGAAGAATAGGCAGATTTGTCGGCTGAAGAAATCTGTTGAACTTAGGGTTAGTTGTGTATTTCCCATTACTGCGTAAACTACTGGTTTTATTTACTGTTTACTGCTTATTGCTGCTGTTACCACTTCTCATCTTCATTAATAATTTTATCCGTAGGACTCTTTTGCATTTTAACGGGTAATTTAACAGGGTTTTGGATTAAGTTAATCATTTCTGTTTTCTTCTATGGAAAATCCTGTGTTTCCTTTTTTTTTTTCTTTTATGGAAACAATTTCTCTGCCCAGTAAAGTTTGTGTGCATCCTACACTTTTCAAACCACACTTGTGAGTTAACATTCGTATATTGTCTTGTTGTTGTTGTTTTATTTCCTCGTGCATTAGGATTTGGTTATTTTCATCTTTAAGTTTTTCTGTTTATGCAAAACATATGCACTTATTTCTCCCTCAGATTGTTAACTGGACCATCTACTTATGACTTTGCCAACTGAACACTTAAACCCGATGCAAAATGAATTCACTCTTTTCCTCATTTACTTTTTTAAAGAGCCAAGTATAGGGTTGAGTTTCATTGGGTTTAAGGGTTTAGTTGGCGAAGTCATGAGTAAAAGGCCATGTTGACAATGGAAGCCAATATAAGGGTCTCCCAAGCTATTCTGCCTAAATTTTATCATCCAAAAGTTAATAGTTATTTTGTGAAATCAAGTACTGCCTTTGTTCCGAATTAGATGATGAGGTGCTGATTCACTAATTTATCTTATATCAGAACAAATATTGTAGGAGGTTAATGGCCGAAAGTCCTGTCTGATAGAGAGGACATCTAATCAGAGTTAAAAGTTGAGTAATTAAATGTATTCATATTCTTCAATGTCGTGAAAGTCTACAAAATAATATTGTTAGTGAAACAGTTTAAATTCTCTGCAGCGATGGCTTAAAACATATACACAACTATGTTCACCTCAAGGGCAATTATAAGTAAATCCCCATGATCTGCATTATCTAGTAAGTGGTGACTTGGTCAAAAGGTATGCTATCATAGGTTAAAGTACATTTATAGTATAAAGCATTCCATAGTGATGATATTACATATGGACGTTCCTAAATGGTAAGTGTTATTCAAATTGGGATCGAAACTCTGTTTGCTTAAGGTTAGTAGTCTCTTCAGGTTTTTCAATTTTTTCTTCTATTTTTCCAGGATCAAGTTCTCTTAGGCATGCAACAGAAGCTGGGCATGTTATGTGAACAGGTATATTTCGAGGATCAGCCAGAGACTGCAGCAGATACATATGGCCATTTTCTTTGTGAACAACATTTGAATCAGTCCAACAACTTTTACGAGGTAAACAATCCCGACCAGCTCAATTAGGCTCTAGTTCTATTTCGCTGCAAGTCAATTTGAATCAAGGAAGAGGAGGTGATTAGTTCTGAAATGCCTACAGCAGCTAATCATATGATGGATAATAGAATGACAGGATCTAATAGAATGGAACGGATCTACAGGATTTAAATAGTCGACATCAACTAGTATGGAATTGAGGTGTAGTTTATTTTTATACTCCTTTTGGACTAGAACACAGTGCTTCTCATTTTTTTTCCTCTTAACTAGAGGAATATGATCAAGGGAATAGAGATGCTTAAATTTGAAATGCCTCCAGCAGCAAATCAGGCTGAACCAGAAGAACGGCGTATGTCTGATTTGTCAGATTGGGCTGCTAGTGTGACTTCCTCTGTAGACATTCAGGTAACTACAATATCTATTAGATTTGTTGTTTATCCGATGAAATGGAATTGAGCTTTGCTTACATGTGAATCTCTTGTTTTCCAATAATGTATCCCACATCAGAATTTCTCATCTTATCGGTGGTCATATCAAACAATTAGAGGACACACTTTGCAAGAGACTAGAGAAATGTTCTCAAACGGATGAATATGGACTTCTTGAGATCGGATATCTTGGAATTTTGGTAACATGCAATTAGAATTTCTAAGGGCAGATAAATTTCAGTATAGGATGCTTGCAGTTTTGTTGATGCAAAGGACAAATTTGCAATCCGTTGGTCAAATTAATTCATTAGTTTGTTTTTCGCTTGTACCTACTTTGGCTTGTAGAAGTCAAAATAACTACCGATGGTACTCACCATTTTGATACCATTTTAATTCTGTCTTTCAAATCTTTACTGATGAGACATAGAAGTTGCACATTCTTTGATGATAAACAAGGGTATAGACATGATTTAATTATTTAGTTTCATATCATAGGGCTTTCTATTTGTAGATTAAGTCATTTCCAAGGAGCTAATTTGTTCAGTGAGCGTGAAAAATCAAGAGCCAGGTCTTGGCATCTTTTAATCTCCACCTATCATAATTATGTTTTTACTTTTTATGTTTTGGTGGCATCTCAACAAATTGATTCTAAAAGAGTTGACCTAAAAATTGGCATTGAACTAATTTAGAGAGACAAGACATAACTCTTGATTATTATGGTCTAATTTACAATATATGTTATTCCTTTCAGCTGAACACTTCAGCAGTTGAACAAGATCTTTATAATCTCCAGAAGGAATGCGAAGAAAAAGATGCCACCATTAGCGAGTTATCTACTTTTCTTCAGTCATCAGAAGTTTTTGGTGCAAAGGTACTGCAACATGTATCTTTCTTTATACAATATTAAAGAAGAAATGAGTGCCACTCTTTGTACAAAACAATGTAGTGAATACCACTCTTACAGTTACTTATAATTGTTCCATTGTTTCGGTCTAACAGAGGATTGGAGAGCTCGAAGATATCATCCGCAGAAAGAATATGATTATAACAAAACTCAAGAAGGATGTTTTGATCTTAGAGCAGAAGGTAATGACGCCTCTTAACAAATGCTATTAGTCTCTGTCTGTATATGTGAAAGAGCTTGTTGCTACAAAATCTCATCTAGTTATTTTGCAAGTTTTGTTATTAGTTGTTGCAAAATTTTTAATTACACTACTTTCTGTAAATGTCCCTATCTTGATACTTACTGCTTAATGTTTTGGTGTCTGAGAAAACAATGGTCTTGAAAATTGTATTACGGTCTAATTTTGACAATATATTTGCTTTAGAAATATTTGAATTTTTGAAAACAGAATGCTGAAACTTACCAACTAAAATTTATTTTGACGAATTGGACTAATTTGATTTTTATTAGGTCTGCACGAAGCGTGAATCATTTTTGGTTTATGATTTGAATTTGGCTTTTAACAGGTTGTGAATCTGACAAGACTTAGAAGACCATCTTTCTCTTCAAGAAGCTCAAGGGGGGTGAAGCTTCCTCCATTGACAGACAACATCCTTTATGATATGGACAGTACTACTAGCCCTTCATCTTCAGATTCAGATAGCTCTCCTGGGAGAATAGCTCAACCTCATTTTGCTAGTCAAGACATCAGCATTCATCACAGTGAGAATACTTTATGGGAAAACCATAAACAGGAGCAGGTTGAAAGCTTTCCTTTATTAGTGAAACCAATAGATAGACATACAAAATCACGACCAGTAAGCCCCTTGAAGGAGAAATCATTGAACCAGACACAGGATTCAGTCTCCAGATTGAAACCAAAGCAGACCTCATCTATTAGTGCAGAATCTCGGAGGAGGCGACCTCCTGTTGCTAAGTCGAAGGATGTGGTTGCACAAAAACGGTGGCTTTAGTAAGTATTTCTCTTTCGATTTCAAGAGATTGCAGTAAAATATGCTATGCAAAGTAGAAGTTGCCGGCCTGTGTCTGGACGTGATAGAGCATTATATTTAGGTAGTAAAATAGTAGAGTACATGAAAGTGATAAAACTAGTCTTATATTTAGTTAGACTTGTTATATTGTAGCAAAGATGAAATGTGTCAATTATGCAATTTTGGGATGTCGCCTGAACTAGTAATTATCTTCCTATGTATTGCTATGATATGACACATTTTGCTTCTTCTGAAGTCCATGCGTGCATGCAACTTTTACAACACATTTTCATTAGGCTTAATAAGTTTGACAACCCCTTAAACTTTTTAATAAATTTCATGTAGACACTCGAACTATTGGGTACTTGATCACATGATAGAGTGTGTCTACTTATATACATGGAATTTATCAATACAGAATCTAGTATTAAATGTTGGTATACATCTAAAACCAAGTATCACATCATATTATACTAAAAATGAAAACAATTAAAAGTGAAAAGTTGAATAATAAATAATGGCAATAGAAAATATGTGACATATTTGCCCTTGTGATTAGACACAAATAGGAGGACTCATAACTTGAGCATGCATCTCTGTTACATTAAGTGGGTGTTTCGTTGAGTGTATTAGTAAAAATAATACATGCATTATTTAGGTGTATTAGTAGTATGTTGTTTGATAACTTTTTCACGCTATATATAATTAATGCTTGCATTAGTTATACATTCTATTGTGTATTAAGGTGTCTGTTACTAATACTATCAATTTTTGGGTATTAGTAATGCAAGGGGATTTAATGTATGCATTAACATGATTAAAGATTCAATTGCTCCTCAATTATTTTTTTACATTTCCTGAGGGTATTTTTGTAGATGAATAATTTTTAAAAAGAATTATGCAATGCATGCTATTTTTAATAAACCAAACGAAATAGTGTATAAGAAATATATCATCATAACTAATGCAAACATAACTAATACAAGCATTATTAATAGAAATATTATTAATACACTCTATTTGACATTTTTTTATACACCTTATCAAACGATCCTAAGTTTAAATATTAATAATGTACAAAAAAAATTGAAATACCTTTACTTATCTTAATCAATTTTCTTATATTAAAGAAGATCAAGAATGTAATACCTTGTAAGCTGAAAAGTTCGAACAATTAAATTTGCAGAAACTTGGTCATTACTAGGTTGTCACAACCAAGTCTCGGTCATGATGGCGCCTGTGAGATCCCACCCACAGGCAAGCCAATTACCCAACCCAATGGTACCTGTCCTAAATCTCTAGTCTCAAATATAATAGATACATACAACAATATAAATCAACACAACCTACCCAAAACCTGAAAACAACTGTACAGAGCTACAATAGATACAAGCACACACTCATGCATATAATATATAATAATAACCATAATATACATAGCTAGGAATCCCTACAAGTACAAATTGTAACTACATAATACAAGGCCTGAATATAATAGACAACCATCAGCCAGAAGGAAACTGCAACAGATCTCGGGCTGCTAATGCTTGCTAAAGTCTCACGAATCATCCTTAAAACTCTAACCCAACAACCGCAGCTAGTTCTTGTACCTGCATTATGGGAAGATGCAAAAATCTAGGGGGTGAGTACAAGAAAGAGGTACCCAATAGGCATCATTGGCCGACTGAGTGAAATACAGTAAATCCAGAAAACTCAAGTATAAAGAACTGCAATGAGTCTAGCCAATTGAAACTCAAATCAAGGAAGTAACATTTCTGAAAACCCTCCAACCACAATGGAAACAACCAACGCGATGAACAATGATAACTGGACCAAGCCAAGTGATGAACACCAATATCGGCTGATGAAGGCCACGTAGGCCCATGCCACAACTGTCCCCAACTGAGACGTAGTGTTGTACATGGATGCAAGGCACTAGTATCTATGCCTGTATGCAACCTGGGCCCCCATAAGCCCAGAAAGTACACCTGCACACAATCTGATCAATTGAATCACACCAGAACCCCAACTCTTAATATCATATGAATAAGGCTTATGACACCTAGAGATACTTCTATTTATGGCCTACAAAACCTCGAGATATTTGAGTACATATCCTGCGTCACCTCTGGGTTCTACCTTGTAGCTTTGGCTCGATAGATATATACATTAGCCCTACGATGGCCGTGATTCCACTTCATACATGGCTTGCAACACAATTATATTTATCCATAGAATTGCATTACATTATTGACTGTACTTACTGTCTTTGCTTATTACGATTCATTTTTATATTGTGTGCTAACCCTTTTGGTGTAGGTGATATGGGTCTTCATTGTTACATATTAGTTCGATTCTTTTACCCAATCGGTTGAACCTACTGGGTACATTATGGTGTACTTACCCCTACTATGTTTCCTCCCTTTAGATCAAGCATAGGGTAGTGATCATTCTAGCTGAGTTACTATCCATCTATCCAGATTTTAGCGGTGAGGCTCAGACTTTGAGTTATCATGGATCTTTGAGTCTTTCTTTTATTCTTCTATTTTGATCTTTGTATTAGATGTTATGAGACAACTTTGTATTTTCATTTAAGACATTTGTTTTTACTCTTTAGTACTACTTTAGATGCTCTTGCACTCATGACTCCAGGTTTTGGGGAACTCTAGATTTGTTGGGCTCATAAGTCAAGAATAAGGTTTCTAGTAGAGTCTCACAGATCATGGTGTAGACGTCCACAACCATCTTTGAGAGGCTACGGCGCACTTGATAGGAAAAGCTTTTATGTCTTATATCTATTCGTGTGTTTCATCACATCACCTGTTCTAGCAGTATCTAATCTACTCCTTCTCTGCATATGCTAATTACTAGATCCCGATGATAGTGGGGAGACTAGGTCAGTTGATGCGACTCCCACTCGAGTTCGAGGTAGGGTTTGTGATAGGGCTAGGGTTGAGGACTTGCTAGAGGGGTAGCTCCGCCAGGGAATAGACTAGATTAGCTTCTCCAGGGCTTGTTATTGAGCAGAGGTGCCTACTGATCCTATTCCACCATCCTTAGCTCCATTCTCTTACACCTAGTTCAGGAGCTACTTATGTGATTATTGGCTAGACTAGAGGGAGCACTTCCCGCCATAGATACTATTGATACATCAATTTCCAAAGTACTGGTGAGTCCTTCTATAGCTCCAGTTGAGCCAGCTATGATTCATGTGGGTCCTTCTTCAGCATCAGCAGACTCTCTTGTGATTATTATTACTCTACTCTAGGCATATAGGATGAGTTTAGGTGCACAACATCATAGTCTAGCTATTGCTCCATTTATCGCACCACCCTTATTTATGGTGCCAGCATCTTTGGCCAACCCAGCCATGTCCACAGTTGAGCAGAAGAGCTTCGAGAGCTTTGTATGATTTGATCCTTTGTGATTTGATAGCACCCCTGGTGATAGAGCCTACTACTTCCTGTTAGAGTGTCAAGACTGATTATGCAACTTGGCTATTGTATAGTCGCATGGAGTTGCCCATACTTATTACCAATTCACCAGCCTCGACAAAGAGTGTTGAGGTCAGTTATAACTCATCGACTTGTTAGATCTCTAACTGCGATATAAGAGCATTTTATAGGGATAATCCTGGAGATATTTTGTACTATTTAGCCTTTGAGATAGCCGCATGGATGAGTTTGATAGGCTTTAGTAGGGCTTTGTCTCCATTTCTGACTATGAGGCTTGATTCCTTACATTATCCAGATATGCCTTCTATAATATTCTGACTGAGTTTGAGAGGATTCAACAATTTTCCAAGGGCTTTACAGGGTATCTTCAGGAGGCTACAACTTCCTTAGTGTTTGCTGGACACTTTTTAGAGTGTAGTGGATCATGCTCATGTGATAGAGCATATCAAACATCAGAGCCAGGGAGACGAGAAGAGGTCCCATCAGAACGACTAGTTTAGTGGAAACCCATCGCATGACACAGAGTTTTAAAGGGAGAACCATCCCATCTTTTGATAATATTGATAGGCCCTGACCTACTCAGGTGGGCTGTGATAGTTCCTTTAGTACACCAGACATAGTGGCTTTTCAAGATAGCCATCTTAGAGGCAGGACACTATGGCTTGTTATCATTGTGATGAGATTAGATATTTATCCCATCATTGTCCATACCATGCACCTCCTGCTCAGACTTCAGGTTCTCAACCAGCCTGTCCAGCTCTAGCACTGGCACTTACAGACACACCACAGGCTATGAAGGGTGTGGTACTAAAGGGGGTTATGGTATAACAATAGATGGTGCTTGTGGTAGCCTATGAGCTAGTGTGGGCGTAGAGTTTGTTATGCTATCCTACATATAGCTAAGAAGGAGGCTTTTGATATAGTTGTCACAGGTATGGTTCTAGTGTGTCACTATTTAACTTCAGTTTTATTTGATCCATGCTCTACTTATTCTTATATGTCAGCCTATTTTGCTTTTGATATTTATATTATGTGTGAATCGCTTGCGAGCCTATTTGTGTTCCCACCTTGGTAGGTGAATCATTAGTGTTGGCTCAGGTATATTAGGGTTGTGTTGTCACATTTATGGGAAGAGATACTGTTGCTGACTTGATATTGTTAGATATGGTAGACTTTGATGTGATATTGGGTATGGACTGGTTGTTACCTCATCATGTTATTTTTCACTGTCGTGCGAAGACAATGACTTTGTCTTGCAAAGAGTTTCCATAATTAGTATGGGCTGGAGCACCTAGCTCCTATCCTAAGGGTGTTACTTCTTATATACATGCTTATTGGCTGATGGAGAAGGGATGCTTGGCATGTTTAACTCATGTTCGGGCTATTTCTCAAAAGTCCCTATCATTGGAGGATACCAGGGTTGCTAAAGGATTTATCGTTATGTTCTTGACTAACTTACCTGGTGTTCCTCCGAACCATGATACTGAAAATTTCTATTGATGTAGAGCTAAAGACTAAGCCCATGTATATTGCTCCTTATCGGATGGCCCTGTTTGAGTTGAAGGCGTTGAAGGAACAATTGAAAGATTTGTTAAGAAAGGGATTTATTCGTATGAGTGTATCTCCCTGGGGTGCTCCTATATTATTTGTGAAGAAGAAGGATGACACTACGCGTATGTGTATTGACTATCGCTAGCTTAACAAAGTGACCATCAAGAACAAATATCCTTTGCCTCGCATTGATGATCTTTTTGACCTATTGTATAGTGCCTTGATATTCTCCAATATTGATTTGAGGCTTGACTATCATCAGATGAGAGTTCGGGAGTCTGATATCCTGAAGACAACCTTTAGGATATGTTATGGGCATTATGAATTTGTGGTTATGTCATTCGAGTTGACTAATGCCGTGACAACTTTTATGGAGTTTATAAACCGAGTGTTTAAGCCCTATTTGGACATCTTTATGATTGTGTTCATAGATGATATCTAGGTTTATTCTAAGAGCAAGGCCGATCATGTTTAACACTTGAGGACCGTACTTTAGATATTAAGTAAAGTGAAGTTGTATGCAAAGTTGTCAAAGTGTGAGTTTTCGCTCGAGTTAGTTGCATTCCTTGGGCATGTGGTGACAAAGGATGGTATTATGGTTAATCCAACCAAGGTAGCAGCTATTGTGAGTGGGTTAGGCCTACATATGTGATTGAGATCTAGAGTTTCCTTGGTTTGGTAGGGTGTTATCAACGTTTTGTTTAGGGATTCTCTTCTATAGCAACCCCATTAACTAGGCTGACTCAGAAGGATGTGGCATTTCAGTGGCCGAATAAGTGTGAATTGAATTTCCAAAAGTGTAAGGATGTATTGACTTCAGCAGCCATTCTTGCTTTGCCTGAGGAGGGAGTGCCATTTGAAGTGTATTTTGATGCTTCTAGTATGGGTTTGGGTTGTGTATTGATGCAAAATAGGAAGGTGATGCATATGCCTCTATACAGCTGAAGGTGTATTAGAGAAACTACCCTAACCATGACTTGGAGTTGGCTGCGGTTGTCCTTTTGTAGAAGTTGTGGAGACATTATCTTTATTGGGTGCGTTGTAAGATCTTGACCGATCATCAAAGTCTCAAACACACCTTTTCTTAGCAAAATCTGAACATGAGACAACAGAGATGGTTGGAGTTGCTTAAGAATTATGATATCTCTATTCTATATCACCACGGGAAGGCCAATGTTGTGGCAGATACTTTGAGCCAGAAGGCTGCTAGTATGAGGAGTTTGGCATTCTTGAGGGCTGGGGAGAGGCCTTAGCTTTAGAGGTTTAGTCACTTGCTAGACAGATGGTTCATTTGAATATTTTTCTTCTTAGAGTATTTTGCCCTTTGTTGAGGCTAGATCATCGTTTCTTGATCAAATTTATGTTCATCAGTTTGAGGATCCCAAAATTATGCTTGATTCATGAAAAATTGTTGAGGGGTGAAGCCCTATTATGGATTCTGATGACGTATTAAAGATAAATTATAGAGTTTGTGTGCCTAAGGTTGGGAATTAGATGAGAATGATATTAGAGGAGACCCATTGTGCTAGATATTCCACCCATCCAAGTGTGGCAAAGATGTACCATGATCTAAAACAACATTACTGGTGGTTTGGCATAAGAGGAGACATAGCTGAGTTCATGGCAAAGTGTTTGAATTTTCAACAGGTCAAGTATGAACACAAAAAACTCGATGGATCAATGCAAAGGACACCCATTCCTGAGTGGAAATAAGAGAGGGTGACTATGGATTTCATTATAGGTTTGCCCAAGGCTTTGGGCAAGTTCAACTCAGTTTGGGTGGTTGTTGATCATTTGACCAAGTCAGCTCACTTTATACCAGTGAAGACCAGCTACAGTGTGGATTAATTAGCTAAATTGTATATTCGAGACATAGTCAGATTATACGACGTTCCAGTGTCTATAGGGCTAGATAGAGGATTTGTGTTCACCTTCAATTTTTGGCGGGCTTTACATCATGGTCTAGGTACTAGAATGGATTTGAGTTCAACCTTCCACCCTAGATTGATGATCAGTCCGAGCGTACCATTCAGGTGTTGGAGGATATGCTTATAACTTGTGTGATTGATTTTAGGGATATGCAGGACCAACACTACCCATTGGAAGAGTTTTCATATAACAACAGTTATCACTCCATCATTCAGATGGCACTTTTGAGTCCTTGTACGGTCAGATGTCAAGATCACTGATCGGATGGTTCGATTTAGGTTCAACCAAGGTGTTGGGTGTTGATTTGCTTCAGGATACCATGGATTGAGTCTGATTGATTCAAAGTAGAATTTTGACAACTCAGAGCTATTAGAAGAATTCGTTACGCCTCTTGAGTTATTCCTTGGTGATAGTGTGCGGTTGAAAGTTTCACACTTGGAGGGTGTGGCAAGATTCAGTAAGAAGAGCAAACTCAGTCCAAGATTCATTGGCCCATTTAAGATTTTGATGAGAGGTTGTGAGGTGGCCTATGAGTTGGCCTTACCACCTAGATTATCATTCATTCATCATATTTTTCATGTTGCCCTTCTCAGCCAGTATATCCCTGATGAGTCCCTTGTGATCTCGTATGATTCTATTGAGTTGTGACCAGATTTTGCCTTTGTGGAGGAGCCTATACCTATATTGGACAGGCAGGTCTTGAGATTGAGATCCAAAGATATACCTTCTGTGAAGGTTTAGTGGCGACACCATTTTGTTGATGAGGCTACTTGGGTGTTGGAGTCAGATATGCAGGCAAGATATCCTGGCCTTTTTTAGGCTTCAGGTAATCTTTTTTCCCTTATGTTTAAGGTTGAACATTATTTTTAGTGGTGAATAATATAATGACCTAGTTGGTCATTTTAGAATTTATCCGTAAAAATTATTGTTTTACACTTTCTAAGTTACTTTGGGCCTATTTTGAACTACCTGTATTGTTGAAACTGAAACACTGAGTTTTAAAAGTTAAAATTTTGAGTTTTGACATTTTTGGAAGATTAAATTGTTGAAAAAGTGAGTTTCTTTAACATTCTTAGTTTTAGTATCAGATAGGAGATCCGTTCGATTCCATTAGCTTTGAAATGTCGAAATTGGTATATGAGAAGTTACAGAATGAATTCAAAGGTAAAATGAGGTTTTTAGGCCTAAAGTTGTATTTATAGTTATTTCTAAATCCAAAGTTTGACTTTAATTAATATTCGGAGTTCGGAAGCTCGAATTAAAATTTTGACAACTTTAGTAATTTCGAATGGTAAAACTAACACTAGAAATAGTTTCGTCATGATTTTGGGAGTTGCTAAGGGCATTTTGTGTATTTTGTATTTTAAATTAGCTTATTTGACTTGTATCGATAAATATGTAATGGAGACCTCAAAATTGAATTTTGATTATTTCGTCAAGTCTGGAGCACCCTTTCTGGTATATCCACATTTGGTTTGTGAAATTTTGAGTTCGGATGAGTTTTGAGTGCCCATTTTAAGTTTTTCGATTGGATATGTGATTTTTGCTGGTGCAGTTTTTCTAGTGCAGACACCTTAATTCTCCACGTTCACAGAGAAGCATCTGCGTTTGCGGTGTGATGTGGCATCTCTTCTACTTCGTGATTGCGGGATAGGCTCCGCAATTACGGAGCATACATGTGCGTGTACCGCCCTCTAGTTTAATCTCCGCATTTGTGGGTCTCCACGATTGTGAATGTCATTTTTTATCGACTCTTCCTTGTTCACAGGCCCCACCCACATTCGCAGAGTCCTTTTGTTACCAACATTGTCGTAAACTTAAGGGCCACCATTTTTAGTCATTTTTATAAAGTTCAAAGCTTTTTGGCTGATTTCGAACAGAGAGTTTTGAAGATTTATCTTGGGTCAGTGATTTTAACACTTATTTAATTATTTTTCTTAAGTTTTATCTTGATTTTATCTTAAATTTCATAATTTTGAATGTGAAAAATTAGAGTATTTTAAACTATTATTTTGAAACTTTAAATGTTTATTTCTCATCCTTTAGAAACCCAATTCTAGTGAGATTTTTACTCATGAACTCCATTTTTTTCTGTAAAACCTAATTTTAAAGTCAATTTCTAGATTAGGGAACTTCAAATTTTAGCTCCAATTTTAACCATTTTGCACCTAAGCCTAATTCATGCTACTGTGGGTATCAAAATGCACCTCTTGATGCATAGTATCTATTTTTAATAGTAGTTGAATGATCCGAGGATTGTTAGGAGGCTTGAGTTGATAGAAAGCTTGTCCAAATGCGATTTCGGCAGCAAGTTAGGTTCGATTAACATTTTTGTGACTGGTTTTGAGCTAATTGAAATTGTTCATATGATAATCATAAGATTTATACTGATGTATGAGCTAATGGCATGATATGATTAAATTTGATGAAAATATGATGCTGATTAGCCTGAAAATTGAGTACAAGGGCGATCCTATTGAGAAACTGAGATGAAGTCACGAGATTTGAGAAAATTTGGATATCATTATGGTAATATATAGCTTGAGGTAGCTTTTGGATAGTGTTGTGAATAATTGATGATGATATTGATAATTTGAGATTTATGAGCATATTTAGGGTTCGGGTGGAGCCTGCTTCATTAACATCTTTTTTCATGATGAGGTAAGTGATGACTTTGTGGTAAGAGTGATATACATGATTGAGCCCATCCGATATGATGGCTATTATACATATACTATTTTGCTTATTTGCATTAGTATACATATATCTCCTACTTAATTAGTTGCATTGATATTGATATATCTTATATATTTACTAGCTACAATGGTATACACACATTTCTTATCTGATTAGTCGTATTGATGTGTACATATCTTATACTGGAGTAGGTGCATTGGTTTGCACAAATATTATTCCTGATTGGGTTGCATTGCTATGCATATGTATTATATATGTCCGGTTGCATTGGTATGCACACATCTTATACATGACTTATTACATTGGTATATACACATCTCATTTTATTTGTACTATTTGAGACATTATTATATATGTTGAGAGAGTTGATTATAGCCTGTGACACCTTAAGACACTTTAGTATAAGACCCACGACGCCTGGAGACACTTCTATTTATGGCCTGCGATAGATGATGTTCACGCTCCAATAAGAAAGTGATCACTGTCAGTAATTAACCTAACCGAAGGTTAGGGTCGAATCCACAGGGAATACATGGTTTGACTACGAGAAGTCACTATCAATCATTTCGAGTATCAATAATGCAACGACCCCAAAAAGTGTCCGAAAACGTGCCTCAGCATGTCCAAGATTTTAATTTCAATATATTTAAAAATGTGTTGGTTATTTCAAAAATTTGACTTTATATTCTTGTTCAGGGGGTCCAAATTAGGGGGAAAAGGGTCTAACCCCAATTTTAGAGCAACTGTATCAAAATTCAAAAATCATAAAAATGTAATTTTGGAGGGTCAATTTTGAAGGGGCATATCTCTGGAACACAAAGAACTGGGTGACCTATAACCTATCAAATTAAAGCTGTTTGAATTACCTTTCTAATGCACTTGCTTTCACCTCATTCGAAGTTCAAATGAAGAATTTATGCCCATTTTTGTAAAACTTGTTTGTGCAGAAATGCAAATTTCCAGTGAGTATCCACGTCTCCTCTGCGACGCGAACTAATGTTATTTTTGTCTTATTTTTTTTATTTCAATCCAAAACTTTCAATTTTTGAGCCCAAGGTTCCTATACATGTTTTTACCTATACTTAACCTTATTTCACCTTAATATCATCCTAAGCATTTCTCAATACTCTTTCAAATACTTAGGCTCATATTTTACCTAAATTAAAGTCCCAAACTCAAGACAATCTTAAGGATTTCATCAAGGATCTCATTCAAGCTTCAAGTCTCCATTCTCAATCTTCTTCAAGGGTTCTCCAAAGTCAAGGTATGTGGTGTTGAACAATTGAATTCTTTCACCCATGTTGCCTAAGCCTCTTTTTTACTAATATTGCATGATTTAAAGTTGATTTTACATGTGAGTCTTTTATATTGAGAAATTTACTGCACAGTAATTTTAGTTCATGTAAGTATGGTTGTTTTAGCATATTTTGAGCTCTAAATCTTGGATCTAATATTAGATTTAATGAGGACTTTTGATGTGAATGTCTTGGGGAGTGATTGATGGTTTTACTATAGATTTTCTTGCATGATTTCATCTCCAAATTGCATGGTCTTTTAACCCTACTACATACCCCTAAGGTGTTTGATCAAATGTATTTCTTGAGGAAATTCAGGTCCAAAGCATAGGATATGATATGCATGATGAAATAAGCCTACATATATGATTATTCCTATATGAAGTGTTGCAGTATACCATATGATAAGTCTTATATAAAGTGTAGAACATAACCATGCCTAATTCGGGAGGTCTAAGCACCCGGATAACCTAGATGAGGGTTAGTAATCATCCACTCTGGTGATGGGGCAGCATTATGACCAATCTAGATGAGGGTTAGTATTCATATACCTAGTGATGGGGCAGCATACTCACTAACCTAGATGGGGGTTAGTACTCATCAACCTAGATGAGGGTTAGTACTCATCCACCTTGGTGATGGGGCAACATTATCACCAACCTGGATGAGGGTTAGTACTCATCCACCTAGTGATGGGGCTGCATACTCACTAACCTAGATAGGGGTTAGTACGCATCAACCTAGATGAGGGTTAGCAGTCATCCACCTTGGTGATGGGGCGACATTATCACCAACCTAGATGAGGATTAGTACTCATCCACCTAAGGTGATAGGGCGGCATCATCACTAACCTACCCAAGGGTTGTACATTTGGAAATCTAGCTTGGTCTCTTCTATACATATGATATCCTATATGAGCATGAGTTACTTAAGCATGTTTTACTTATGCATTTAACATACATTCATTTTACTATACTATGCCTATTGTCTATTGTATGCATTTTGATTATAAAGCCTATCTATTGTTGTATTACATCCCACATACTTAGTATATTCAAATGTACTAACGTACACTCTATGCCTACATGACGTTACCATATAGTAACCGAAGCTCCTATTGATTCTACTTGTGGCTAGAAGGATTGTTCAAGTTAGCCTTATTGGTGAGTCTTCCATTCCGGGGATGTTGGTCTATATTTCTTATGTTATGTATTGATTCCTTTTTCTTTATTTCTATTTTGACTATGAGGGTGAGGCCATTTGCTTTATCTTGGCCCCTGCTAAGTATCTATATTTAGAGGTGTTGTTGGACAAGTTATGTATTCGTTTGACCTTTGACTCATCTATGTTATTTAAGTATTAAACTCTCCCCTTCTCCCTTAGTCCTATTTCACTTGTTCATGTTTCTGATGATATTTTATATTGCTTCTGCAATCAACGATGTGTAATGATATGCTATGAGGCTTGTTTGGGGTTCCTTCGGGTTCCCCATTCGTCTATCACGTCTAGGCCCTAGGCTTGAGTCATAACAAAGATGGTATCAGAACACTAGGTTGATAAATCCTTGGTGTCTAACATACCGCGTCGACTAGAGTTCTATTCATGATTGTGTTGTGCACCACAATTATGAGTAGGAGGCTATGAGATATTTTAGGATATATTTCCCCTCTTCATGGTCTATGTCGTGCTTTAGAAGCAAGATAGGGCTTTCCTATCTAACAAATGATCTTTGCCCTTTTAGTTGATCATACCTCTTTAAGGAGGAAGGTGAAGGAAGGTAATTAGAAGGCTTTGATTTTGATGGATTCGAGTTTCACTATCTCTTCTCTTTCTTTTGGTTGCTAGTGGGGCTTTTTATGTGCCCAAGATGTGGTGTGGTCCTTTGTTTGGGTATATTGTTACTAGGAGGTTCATAGGTGTTGTGCCAGGTTCTTATTGCATTAGGTCTTGCCTTGTGACTTGTGGAGTTGATGTGGTGGATTTTGATATTGTACTGGGGATGGAATAGTTGTATGCATATTGTGTTTTCATGAATGGTAGGACCCGTAGAGTTAGATATTGAATGCCTAATAAGCTCATCTCTTAGTGGGAGGTTGTTAAGCGATAGCAAGGGTGGTAAGTCAATTTCATGTCTTAAGGTACAATTGGGTTCTAAGGGTTGCATTTGTTGTCTTATGAGAAACAGAGGTATTGAACCTAAGTTGTTTTGTCCATAGAATTGTTGTTGGTGATAGATGAGGCTTTGAATGTACTTTTCGATATTTTAAATTTTGGGGTAGTGTCCTTGGGCTTGACTAGTATACCGTTATGCCTACAAGTCTTATGAGTAAGATGTTTAGTCCCAACTGTAATAGCTTTATGGTGGTTTTGGTAATGATAATGTGGTTCGTTCCCTAAGGAGGTAGTGCATGTGAATCATTTGAGGATAGTACTACAAATTCAAGGAGGAAGGTTGGGTGCTAAGTAGGTGAGATGGAGATTTTGGTGGTAAGAGGTTGCTTTCCTAGGGTGTGTGGTGCCGAGTGATGGTATTAAGGTGGACCTTAGTAAGACGAAGGTGATTAGAGATTAGCCTAGACCTTTGACTTCATTGGATATTAGGAACCTCTTGGGTTTAGTGGGCTATTACCGGAGATTGTGAGTAGGTTCTCTTCTATTATTGCTCCTATGACTTAGTTGACCCTAAGTAAGGGCATGTTATGACCGATGTTTTGAGTAGGTGATTTGATAGGTCCGGGAGTTGCTATTTCTTGTGTTATTCCTTGGTGCTAGTAGGATTCATGTGTATGTGAGTTGATCCTTGATCCCTTCCAATAAACGAACCCAAAATTATTTTCAAGAAAATCTATATGGATTTTACTTATTTTAATTTGGGATTTGAATATTATGATTCCTAAAATTCTATTGATGCATGGGTAGTGTTTATGTGATGATTTAAATGTTATTTAAACCATTATATGAGGATTTACTTTGGGTTTATGAAGTTATAAGTATGTATGTTCTCCTTTTGAATTATTTATGCATGAGAGATTACACTATAGATTTAAATATGGAATTAATTATGTTTTCACTTCAACTTCATATTATAAATATTGATTTTTAAAAGAAAACTTAATTACCCATGTCATTTCCTCATTGTTCATAACATATGCATTCATGTACATAGATTATTTTGAAAAATTATGTTATGGGTAAGACCAATTTTGTTTTATTATATGATTTCAATAAAAGGTTGGTTATGACAATATGTGATCACATATATGTCTTTAATATTAGCTCTTTAAGCATTTCGGGTGCTTGCACCATTTTGTATATGAATGGGCTATTCCTATGCATGAGTATTATGACTATGAAATTATGATTTTGGCATTTGAGCCAAAGTATGAATTATTACGAATGGTGTTTGGCTATTAAGCCCAATTGTTCATTGAAATATTTGGAAAACAAATGACTATTGTCTCTTTGAAAATATGTATATGTATATTATATATATTCTTGTGGGATGATAACTTAGCACCGATGGATTGAGAGAGGGGTCTATAAGGGTCGCCCTATGCTCTTGTTGCATAAAACCTTGTCTTGTGGTCTTGGTTGAACTTAGCTTGATGGGTTGAAGATCTTGTGGTAGTTTGGGGTACTTGCATAGCATGTTTCTAATGAGTGTAGAACCCGTAAGGTTGTAATAGAATGGGTAAGGATGGTCGATCTATTTAGTCAACTACAATAGTTTAGTCACTTCTCTAAGATCGATCTTTGGTTCAGGTTTTGTCCCCAAGTAAGAATGAGAGTAGGTGATATCCCTAAGTGTCTTTTTCAGACTAGGAGTGAGCATTTTGAATATTAGTGAAGTTAGTTGGTTGGCCTATGCATTGGTTATGTTTGTGGGTTTCATGAATAGGGTCTTAAAACCCTACTTGATATGTTTGTGGTGGTATCTACTGATGAGGTATTGATTTGTTTTGAGCTTGTGAATTATTTTGGGGTAGTGTTGCAAGTCTTGGAGGATGAGAGATTATTTGCTAAATATGATAGGTGGGCATTGTGGGTAGTAAGAAGGTGGTTAGAGCCCCTTAAGGAATATGGTATGAGTGTGCATTACTTTTCCCCGGTAAGGCTAATGTTGCTGAAGGGTGCCTATGGGTGGCTTAACATATTGTGAATAATGGTGGCAAGAAGGAGACTAGTGAGGTCCATTGGTGGGTTAGGTTGGAAGTTAGGTTGAGGGAAGTTGAGCATGGTGGTGTAGCATTCTTGGTGGTTCTAAATCTTCTTTGGCTAAGAGGTCTAGATTAAGCAAGGGCTTTATTCCATCTTATTAGAGTTGGAAGCTTTGGATGGAAAGATAATAGAGTATAGGTAGTCTCCCAAGGAGAGATGGTAGTTTATGGCGACAAGTAGGATAGGTGTGGTTAAGGTTGATAAACGAGTTATGGTTATGAGTCCTTATAAGATGAAGCGAGAAGTTGGTAAGGTTGCATAAGTTTGGGGATTGGCCATGGAAAAGGGTTTGGTTAGTATAGTTCTTCATGCTTCTAGGTTGATGGGATGTGTTGGTGACTCTAGTGCTATAGAACTCTTTGAGATTGTGAGTGATGTGGAGGATAAGTTGACTTAGGAGAAGTTCCCGGAGGAAGTATTGGATGGAAGGGTGGAAAAGTTGATTGATGACAATGTGGTGTTCATTAAGGCCCTTTGGAAGAGTTGTCTATTCATATGTGTTTCTCGGAGAGCCGGTGCGGACATGGAGAAGCGATATCCATATCTCTTTCACTCTATTCAAGCTTATGATGACATGCCAAGTCCTTTTCGTTATTCCAAGTCCTATGTTTCAGCCCCTATGTCATTCATGTGCATTCATGTTTAAATCGGCAAGTTTATGACGATTTTACACTTATGTTGAGATTTTGAAAACAGTGTTTTTAATATAATGTTGCATTCTTGTTGGGGCTGATTTTTTGATAATCACTCTTGTCTTGTATGTCCCTTTTACATTTTGGGACAAACGTTCCCAAGGGGGAGATATTGTAATGACCCCAAAAAGTGCCGAAAAACATGCCTCAGAATGCCTAGAATTTTAATTTCTATATATCTAAATATTCATTTGTTATTTTAAAAATCAGACTTTATATTCTTGTTCGGGGTTTTCCAAAGTCAAGGTATGTGGCGTTGAACCATTGCGTCCATTCACCCATAGTGCCTAAGCCTCCTTTTCACTAATATTGCAGGATTTAAAGTTGATTTTACATGTGGGTCTTGTATATTGAGAAATTTACTTCATAGTGATTTTAGTTCATAAAAGTATGGTTATTTTAGCATGTTTTGAGCTCTAAATCTTGGATCTAATATTGGATGATGAGCGGTTTTGATGTGAATATCTTAGGGGTGTTGCAAGGTGTTGATTGATAGTTTTACTATAAATTTTTTTCCCATAATTTCATCTCCGAATTGCATGGTCTTTTTCCCCCACTACACACCCCAAGGTATTTGATAAAATGTCAGGTTATGGTTTCTTGAGGAAATGAAGGTCCAAAGCATGGGATATGATATAAATGATATTATGGTGATAAAATAAGCTTATATATACTGTTGTTACTATATGAAGTTATCACGACCCAAGCCTAGGGCCTAGGCTTGATCGGCAAATGGAGAACCCAAAGGGACCCCAAACAAGCCTCGTAGCATATCATTACACATCCTTGGTCGCGGAAGTAACTAAAAGACATTCTAAGAATGGAAATTAAGGCAAAGGGGCTAAGGGAGAACTTGTCATAGCATAGGATCAAGAGATAATCGAATCAACTCATAGCATAAATACATAGCTTTGTCCAACATCACTTCTACTACATAGATAAGAGCGGGGGCCAAGACATATAAGCGGGCTCACCCTTATAGTCAACAAGATCAATACATCAAGAATAATAATGTCTTATACATAGCAAGAGTTCACAAACTAGGTATCCAGAATGGAGGACTCACCAACTATCTTGAGAAAGTCATACTCGTCACGTGAAGGAGGATGCTCAAGAGGGATTCTGGTTCCTACATGGTGATATCATGTAGGCAAGAGTATGTATAGTATGTTTGAATGTACTAAGTATGTAGAATGCAATGCAACAAGAGATAAGCATCATAATCAAAAATGCATAACAATAGGCAATAGGTATAATATAAAAATATTGCATGTATGATCAATGCTTAAGTAAAACACGCTTAAGTAACTCATGCTTATATAGGATAGCGTATGTGTAGAAAAGACCAAGCTAGATTCCCAAAGTACAAACCCCTTGGTAGGTTGGTGATGATGTTGACCCATCACCTAGGTGCCAAGGTGCAAACCCCTAGATAGGTCACCAAGGTACAAACCCCTTGATAGTTTAGTGATGATGGCGCCCCATCACCCTGGTGCCAATGTACAAACCCCTTGATAGGTTACCAAGGTACAAAACTCTTGAAAGGTTAGTGATAATGCTTTCCCTTCACCTTGGTGCCAAGGTACAAACCCCTTGATAGGTTACCAAGGTACAAACTCCTTGTTAGGTTAGAGGATGGTCACACCCTACCTCCCATGGTGATTAAGGCATACCCCTCCATTGGCTATGGTCAATCCAACACTATATAGAGAGCTATCATATACATACTTTCCTTTTATCATCATCATAACATTATATACATACTTTTATTCTATTTTTATAACATCATTCATAATATAATACATGCTTTGGACCTTCAATTTCTCAAGAAACCATAGCCAGATATTTTATCAAACACTTGACGGATGTGCAGTACTAGAGTAAAACCATGCAATTCAAGAGTGATATCATACTAGAAAATTGAATGTAAAACCATCAATCAATACCTTGCAACATCCCCAAGCAATATAAATTAAAACGCTTCATCAAATCTCACATTAGGTCTAAGATTTATAGCTCAAAAGATGCTTAGATAATCATAAGTTTAAGAAACCCCAACTTAGTTTTATACATAAATTCATGATGTAAAACACCCATAAATAGATCAACCTAAAATCATCAAATTTGAGTAAAAAGAAAGCTTGGACTTCATGGGTGAAGGGAACCTATGAATGAAACCCACGTACCTTAGGTCTAGAGTTGCTTGGAATTGAGATTGGGAAGAATGGAGGCTTAGAAATGATCTTGGAATCCAATCTTGTTTTTGGGTTTTCTTGAAATTGAACTTGGGCTTGATGTAGGCTTTTGAGAGGATTTGGGAGTGTGATTGAGATGAGAGTAGTGAATTGGGTCCTTAATATTAGATTTTAGGTCTTCTAGGAAGGTTAAAATAGCCTAAAAAGCCAAACAAAGGTCATTAGGATAATTAGCATTTACGAAAATGCCATTAGTGAACTAATGGAAAAATGGGCAAAGTGTTGCCCTACTAGAGGCCCCATGGGTCATGTGGCACTCCACGGGTAGTGCGGAATTCCTGTGACAAGGTACTTGGTCCAAAAATTGAAGTTGGAATCGATTGGGAAAAAAGACGTCTCGTCATCACCACGGAGGCCTCCATGGGTCTTGTGGAGCCTCATGGCCCGTGTGGAGGCTCATGGCACCATACTTGGTGCTGGAAAATGGTTACCATCCCCTACGCCAAGGGCCATGACCTGTGCCACCTGCCACGACCCATGTGGGTAGCCGTGGTCCATGCCTTTGGCTCAAACTCACCTCCACGCATGCCAAGCCTCCCTTACCTTCACGCCCCTCCTAACGACTAGTGGCAAGCCTCATGACCCATGCCATTAGGCTTGCTCCATGTCTTAGGATCAAAATGGTTTTTCCTAGCCTTACATGGCTCACACGACTCATACAAGCTACCACTGCTTGTATAGATGCCCATGTGACATCACTACACTGGAGGGTCTTATGAAAACAATCATAACTCCCTCATTCGACCTCAGAATGAGGTGAAACCAAGCGCATTGTGAAACTAACTCAAAGGGATTCATTTGACATGTTGTGTGATACCCAGTTCCAAATGTGCTAAAAATTATGCTAGTTTAAACTTGACCCTTGTATGAAACAACACCCAAAACTCAACTTGGAGGTTTGTCTTAAACTTGTTTGGGTACTATGAGTCTCCCATGAACATAATACACCCCCAACCTAACTAAATGAGGCTTGAAACATAGATACATCAGAGCATAGAGTTACAAGGTGTCATAGAAGTATTTTACTAGACCATATGATAAGTCATATATAAAGTGTAAAACTCGACCATGCCCAATCCGGGGGGACTAAGCACTCGGATAACCTAGATGAGGATTAGTACTCATCCACCTTGGTGATGGGGCGACATTATCACCAACCTAGTGAGGGTTAGTACTCATCCACCTAGTGATGGGGTGGCATTATCACTAACCTAGATAAGGGTTAGTACTCATCCACCTTAGTTATGGGGTAGTATTATCACCAACCTAGATAAGGGTTAGTACTCATCCACCTTAGTTATGGGGTAGTATTATCACCAACCTAGATGAGGGTTAGTACTCATCCACCTAAGTGATGGGGAGGCATCACCATTAACCTACCAAAGGGTTGTACATTTGGAAATCTAGATTGGTCTCTTCTACATATATAATATCCTATGTGAGCATGAATTACTTAAGCATGTTTTACTTATGCATTTAACATACATGCCATTTTACTATACTATGCCTATCGTCTATTATATACATATTAATTATGAAGCCTATCTATTGTTGCATTGCATCCCACATACTTAGTATATACAAATGTACTAAAGCATACTCTATGCCTATATAATATTATCATGTAGGAACCGGAGCTCCTATTGATTCTACTTGTGGCTAGACGAATTGTTCAAGTTAGCCTTATTAGTGAGTCCTCCATTCTGAGGATGTTGGTCTATGTTTTATATGTTATGTATTGATTCCTTCTTCTTTATTGCTATTTTGACTATGAGGGTGAGCCTGATTGCTTTGTCTTAGACCCCGCTAAGTATCTATGTTTAGAGGTATTTTTAGACAAGTTATGTATTACATTTGATCTTTGACTCATCTATGTTATTTAAGTATTAAAGTCTCTATTTCTCCCTTAGTCCCATTTACCCTTGTTCATGTTTCTTATGATGTTTTATATTGCTTCCGCAACAAAGGATATGTAATGATATACTATGAGGCTTATTTGGGATTCCTTCGGGTTGCTCATTGCCGATCACATCTAGGAGCTAGACTTGGGTCATGACAAATAACTAAAATCTCTAAAGGAGGGGTGTTTGTGGTTCAAGAACAAATTATATTAAACACTACTTTATGATGCGAAAAACCACTCAATCGTAGGGACAACTTGAAAATTATGTTCCGTATGGTTCTTTGACTCGATTACCCTAGGTAACATAACTACAATTGGAGATTCACGTGCAAGATGGTAACTTAGGTTCTTCTAGCCCTCTTATGAAGGTGAAGGTCAAATTTCACCATGGTGCATGATCGGACACCATGGCGTACCAACTAACCGTTACCTATTATGCCAGTCAACCTCCCCTTGGTCAGGTTTGGTTAATTAGATGAGAATACATCAATCGAATTCTATCATCTACTTCCCTTTTTCTATTTATCACTACCTTGGTTGGGATCGTGATTGTAGGCGGAGTTTGGTATTGGCCACCACCAAACAACAATCATAGTAAAGGAAAATAAACAATACATGCAAAACTCCAGTCATAGAAATGCACACCTAGGTTATCTCAATTCAAATACCCATGGTTTCCACAACCCCTATTTGAGGGTGCTTAGCTACTCATGGCTAAGGCAAAACCAACAATAATGCTAATAAAACACATGATTGAGAATTTTACCCAAAGCAATGAACACTGAAGACACCACAAGTTGCAAACTCTAAGTTTAATAGATAATAAGCACAAAGCAAGGTTTACAACCCCAAAATTGGGTCTTCCAAGGAAAAAAGATAAACTAAGCTAAAAACCTAAGAGTTTCCTTGAGAGCATATTCAAAGATGGTATTCTCTTCTCTGTTTTGAATCTACCTTTTGAAACCCTATCTTAAATGATATATAGTGTTTACAAAATAACCCTAAAAATTACATAGAAAAGATAGCTGGCAGCTAGTACACCTCACAGGTATGAGTCATAGGACGGCCTATGAGTTGTAATTGGGTTCTCATATCAGGTTCTTGGCATCTTGGACTCAAATGGTACAATCCACTGGTACGAGTCGTAGCTTGGGCTACGACTCGTATACTTCTCTCATAGTCTAGGCTTTTAGTTTTCGATCTAATATTTTGGCTCTCTGATTCCTGCTATGAGTCCACCTTTATGAGTCGTGGTGAAATTTATGACTCGTAGGATGGTCTTGTAGGGATGACCTCCACTTAGTAGATTTCTGAGTTTTGGTCTTTATTCCTTGCTACGACCATACCCTATGACTCGTAACTTGGGCTATGACTCGTAGATGAGCTCGTATGTCCTATGCTTCAGCAAAATCTACAATATCTCTCCAAAATCATGCCAACCTAACTTTTCTGCAAGAACAATACAAAAACACATGAAAAAACCGTAAAAAGTCGCATTAAGAACTCACAAAATCCCTTGTTTTAGGCATCAAATGTGTTATATTTTAACAGCACATCAACACCCTCAACTTAAAATTATTGCTTGTCCTCAAGCGATGACTTAATCTACACAGACAATGAGAATTACATAGTAGTTATACCAATGGCATATACATCTTTCACTCTAATCTATGCACCCAAATGTCATTTTCAAAACCAGATTGTAAAACTACTGAGCATAGCAAAAACATGACGATGAATTTGGCAATCCAACTATGATAATCTAAGTAGCATTAACCATCCACAGTCACTGGTACAACCATATGCTAATCAAGTAGTGCAAATGCCCTCATAGAAAGAATTCACTCTTGCTCACTCAAGAAGCATTTAGAATTCACGGACTGAGGAAGCATTCTCACTCTCGCAATTGAAATTCATGCACACTAACTAATACCATAGGCTTGCCTCTATACTCATCCTCTAGCTTGGTGATAAAGTGGATTTGGATCAATTTAGGACTTATGGACTTGTAACATAGGTTCAGGGGGCTTTGGTATGACATTTTAGGAAAGTAGTGACTAAAAGCTATCCTTGAACCATGTTTACCAACACTTTTTGCTTTCATAACCCAACTTTTTTCATTAAATCCACCCTATTCTCCTGCTTCAAACTTTTTCTTGAGTGCTTTCTTTCTATTTTCAGCTGTGCGTTATAACTGAACTCAATTCTTGCTACTTTTTCTCAATTTAAGGCACTTTTCTTTTCTTTTTCTTCACTCTGCTCATGATTTTTTTAATTTCTTTCTTTATTTCTCAACCAACCATCTCATTGTTATTACTTTACCATAATAAGGGCCACCCTCAACTCGAGTTTTTAGCCTGAGGTAAAGTACATAATATTCATTCACCAAACTAGGGCCACAATTTGTAGCCATCCTCAACTTAGGCTTTTAGCCTCAATTAAGGTTCACATGTTCAAGGATAGATTAGGGCCAATATCAAGGTATTTCATCAAACAAGATTAAGCTAGCAAGGTGTCAAGAAAGAATGACTACATGAGAAATTCAAAAATTTGGAACAAGGGATCTCACAACACACATGACATTACACCCACAATCAAGTATAGCCTCACAGGTCATGCTTCAAACCTCAACTTATCTTTACATTATCATAACAAACATCACCAGATCATTAAAATTCATGAGTGCATCATTAATCACAATCTCAAAAATTTTGAGGGGTACCTAATTTATTGAGAAATTTACTGAACAGTGATTTTAATACATGAATGTATAATTGTTTAAGTATATTTTGAGATTAAAATCTTGGATCTAATGTTTGTTTTGATAAGGGGTTTTTATATGAATATATTAGGAGTGTTGCGAAGTTTTGGTTAAAGGTTTTACCATTGATTTTTCTATATGATTTCATCTCCAAATTTCATGCTCTTTTACCCCCATTACACCCCACCCCCCAAGTTGTTTGATAAAATATTTGGTTATATTTTCTTGAGGAATTGAAGGTCTAAAGCATGAGATATGATATGATATGAATGATGTTATGATGATGAAATGAGCTTATGTACATGATTATTCCTACATAAGGTATTGCATTAGAGCTATGATGAATCCTATATAAAGTGTTGCACAGACTATGCCCAATCCAGGGGGACAAGAGCCTGCGTAACCTAGAATGAGGGTTAAAACTCATCTCCACCAGGGTGATGGGGTGGAATCATCACTAACCTAGAATGAGGGTTTAAACTCATCTCCACCAGGGTGATAGAGTGGCATCATCACTAACCTAGAATGCAGTTTTAAACTCATCTCCACCTAGGTGATGGGGTGGCAACATCACCAACCTACCAAGGGGTTCATACGTTGGAAAGGTAGCTTGGTCTCATATTCACATATAATATTCTAGATGAGCATGATTTACCTAAGCATATTTTACTGATGCATTAATCATACATGACATATTGTTATATTATCCCTATTGCCTATCGTTATGCATGTTAATTATGAAGTTTGTCTCTTGTTGCATTTCATCCCACATACTTAGTACATTCAAACATACTAACGCATACTTTTGCCTACATGATATCACCATGTAGAAATCGGTGCCCAAGTTAATTATCCTCTTCCATGTGGCTAGGCGGTGTTATTCCAAGCTTGTTGGTGAGTTCTCCATTCCGGGGACTTTGGTTTATGTTTCCCTCTTATCTATGTAATGAGACATCATCTCATGTTCTATTTGAATACCAATTACTTTGTCTTGGACCCACTCTATCTATGTATTTAGAGGTGTTTGTTGGACATATTGAGTATTTATATATGAGCTTTGACTCCTCTATGTTGTTTAACTATTACATTCTCCTTCTGTCTTAGTCCTATTTTCCCTTGTTCATGTTTTCTTATGATGTTTAATATTGCTTCCATGACCAAGAATGTGTAATGATATGCTATGAGGCTTGTTTAGGGTCCTTTCGGGTTCTCTATTTACCGGTCACGTCTAGGCCCTAGGATCAGTACATAACAATTGGGTTCTCATATCAGGTTTTTGGTATCTTGGAATGAACTGGTATGACCCATAAGTACGAGTCATTACTTGAACTATGACTTGTATGTTTGTCTCGTAGTCTTAGTCTTCAGTTTTCTTGGTCCACATTTTGGCCCTCTCATTCTTGCTATGAGTCCACCTATATGAGTCGTAATTTGTCTTATGACTCGTAGGTTGGGCTTGTAGGGGTGACCTTCACTTGGAAGATTTTTGATTCCTACTACGACATAACCTATGACATGCAGCGTGAGCTATGACTCGTAGGAGGGCTCGTATGGCCTATGCTTCAGCAAAATCTGCAACTTTTCTTCAAAATCATGCAAACCTAACTTTTCTGCAAGATTAACACAAAAACACATCAAAACACTATAAAGTTGCATTAAGAACTCACAAAATCCCTTGTTTCAGGCATCAAATGTGTGGTATTTTGATAGCATATCAACACCTTCAACTTAGAATTGTTGCTTGTCCTCAAGCGATAACTCAATCTATGAAAACAAAAAGAAATACATAGTAGCTATATCAATGGAATATACAATAGCTCATTTGGTTCAGGTACCCAACTACTACTTTCAAAACATGGTTGCCAAGTTATTGAGCAAACAAGAACATCATGAGAGACCTGATAATCCAACTTTGACAACCTAAAGAGCATCAATTATCCACAATCACTAGTATAGTCATATGCTACTCAAGTGGTGCAAATGCCCTCGCTGGAAAAAAGTCCCTCACACTTACTCAAAAGCATTTAGAATTCAAGGACTGAGGAAGCATTCTCACTCTCACAATTGAAATTCAACGTATGTTGACTAACACCATAGGCTTGCCACTCTACTCATCTTCTGGCTTGGTGATAGAGTGGAGTTGGATAACTTTAGGACTTATAAGCTTGTAACATAGGCTCAAGGTGCTTTAGTGCGACATTTTGGGCAAGTAGTGAATAAAAGCTATCCTTGAATCATGTTTACCAACACTTTTTGCATTCATAATCCAACCCTTTTTCTCATCAATCCACCCTTGTTCTCTTGCTTTGAACTTTTTTTAAGTGTTTTTTTTCTCTTTTTCAGTTGTGCCTTGATTTCAAACTCATTGTTGCTACTTTTTCTCAATAAAAGACACTTTTCTTCTTTTTCTTCACTCGGTTCATGCTTTTTCATTTCTTTCTTGATTTCCCAACTAACCACCTTATTAGTTTTACTTTGCCACAATAAGGGCTAGCCTCAACTTAGGCTTTTAGCCTCAGGTGAAGTACACAATATCTATGCTTAAAACCAGGGCCACCAATTGTAGCCACCTTTAACTTAGGCCTTTGGCCTCAATCAAGGTTCACATGTTCAAGAATAGACCAAGGTCAATATCAAGGTATTTCATCAGACAACGTTAAGCTATCAAGGTATCAAGAAAGAACATGTACATGGTAAGCTCAAAAATTTGGAAAAAGGGATTCTCTCACTTAACTGGTGGGTTATTTTAGGCCAAAAGTGGTTTCACTCAAAGAACAAATGCTTAGGATCCTTTCCATATCCACCACATCATCAAACCAACTTTTTGAGTAATAAGGCAAGTTCTAGGTCCATACAAGTTGCATGAATACAGCAAAATAAGCTCAAAGCACATATGGCGATTGCATCTACAATCAAGTATAGACTCACAAGTCATGCTTTCAGTCTCAGCTTACCTTCACAATATCAGAACAAACATTGCTAGATACTTAAAAATGTATAAATGCATCAATACTCACAAACTCAAAGATTTTGAGGATACCCAATTTTTTATCAAAACATTGAAAATAGCTCTAACAATAATGTATATGCCAATAGATGATATAACCATGAATTTACATATTATCTATATTACCTAAATATGCCGATTCAACAGGAAAATAAACATCCACAAGGAAAATGAAGCACGGCAAGAAAACCTTGGTATCAAAAATAGGAGAAGTTATGGACTTGAGGCTACTCAAACTTCACCTTAATCCATAAACTCCATCACCCCACCAAAATATGATACTTTGCCCTCAAAATTAAGACAAGAACAAAAACCAAAACACGATAACATAGAAATATATACATACATTTATTAAAAACCAAAAGTTAAACATCCAAAATAGAAGTAAAAATAACATCCAACATAAACTTATTTAAACACAATCAAAAACCAACACAATAAAAATATTGTCTGAAAAGAAAACAAAGTATCCAATCATAACAAAATGAGTACTGGGGTCAAAAGAAGTCAAACATCAAGGTGCATCAAGCACCGGTCTCTGGTTGATTTGTGGGGTACTGGGATGACTCTCCTCCTCTGTTACAGTGCCAGAAGTACCCTCTCCAGGTGGGGTATGTTGTTCTCGGTCTTTTTGAATAGTCGATAAAAAAAGCGACTCCTGCACCACCTCCTCAGGTAAGGATCCTCCTCCTATCTCTACTTCTTTGGGGTCGGCTCTAGGTCATCATGCTCTAGAGGCCTCTTTACTCGGATTCGGATGTCTAGATGGTCAGCTAGCCAATTAAATGCCTTATCTCCTACCAGTGCTCCCTACGTGGTTGGAACAAGTACTTCTAACATTTGTAATAAGTCGGCCTTAAATTTGGCCAACTCCTCAGTAACTACGCTTGCATCAGCAGGCCTAGATCCCTCTAGCCTCTTGTGAACTCTGGCATCAAATGTATCAACCCGGGCATCTACTGCTCAAACTTTCTCATCAACCAAATCTTGAGCATATGCCTTCATCCTCTCCTCGGAGTCCCGAACAGTTTGATCAATCAATGGTCGAACCTACACTGATAGCTCTCATAGCCTCCCCTCTGCTACAGTAACCTTGTGCAATAAAACCTGAAATGCAATAACAGAGAAAAGAGGGTCAACCTATAAACAAGGTGCTGCTGGTGCTGGAGTGTTATAGTTTGGTGTAGACTTAACCTCAACAGCTGGCGGAGGCTTTGTAGTAGCCGGAGCAGTGCCAGTGGTAGTTGGAGGTGAACCTGGCATCTGAGGCTCTACTGGGAATGGCCCAGGCATAGGAGGTGGGATAGCTTTTAGTAGGGAGATTGGATTTTCATCAGCCTTGATTAGGCTGGGATCCATCGCACACAAATCCTCTACATGAGGGTCCAAGTGAAGAGAAACCATTACACTCGCCTTTTTGCATAGTCTATGAATCAAAATGGGGAAGGAAATGTCTAATGAGTGCGGACTGCTGACTCTTGGATCTGTTTTGCCAAAACTTAAGCCTAATTAATTTCATACCCTGCCAAGATGCTCGCCAACAACATGACCCTCTCTAATGTGATCACATTATCCGTGAATATGGGCCTGATGCGCATCTGGATAATAGACCACCAGAACTTTGTCCTAAATGAGAGATGAGCCTTCAGAATATGCTTGGCATAGTTTGTAACCCATATCGACTCAACACCTACATCGTAAACTTGGCCTGCTATCC
The DNA here is from genome assembly GCA_025642045.1 of Solanum sejunctum. Lineage (NCBI taxonomy): Eukaryota > Viridiplantae > Streptophyta > Magnoliopsida > Solanales > Solanaceae > Solanum > Solanum sejunctum. Next base: position 18,489,168 of record JAOTQJ010000007.1, on the reverse strand, counting down.
ACTTTAATAATTTCATTTTTAGCCTAGCATCATTCTGATTAATTGCTTTCCTCATGTCTGCCATCCTATTGTTATATTCTGCTGTGGAGTATGGGGCTCTGTAATTCGACTCGAATAGCACCCTTTGAATAGTCTTTGCTGATATATCGACTATCTTGCCCCTGACCATGACTTCACTCAATCGTGGTGCATCAATGGGCTTCATGAGTCTCGAAAGTTTGCTACATACAATAGCATAATACGAAGCATAGAATTCCCAGACCAAGTAAGGAGCATACTTCCCCAGCACTTGTGGAAACCATCCTAATCCATGGCGGTCAATGTCAGCTTCTAAACCTAGCACGCTTTTCAACCCTAAGTATTTCAACCTTGTCTCCTCGTTAAATTTTTGTACTGACCCTTAAGTTCCAGTCCCTTATCATAGATCTCTTTCATTCCAGGAACACACCATCTTGTATTTTGTGAATTAGTGGAGGTAACGCTGTACACTCAATCCTCAGGCTGTGGAGGAACTTCTCTTCTGAATGAGCCTGAGATACCTCAAAAGAATCCGCATTAGAAGTAGGGTTATCATCATCTGACTCAGTTTCTTCACCCTCCTCATCAGACTGGAGGGGTTGTCCACTTCCATCGGTACTCTAGTTGATTGTACTCATGCCAAAGGCACATTTGCCGCTGAGTCAGGGTGCACGTACATCTCCTCAGTTAATTGCTCATCCTCAAAGGACTCATTTCTTAGGCCATGACCTAAAATAGAAATAGCACCCTGTCGTCCTCTTGAAGACATTTTCTCTGCAAGCATGTTAAAGCATGAGTGCCAAGATGTTGTATTCCAACTAACAAGTAGCAAATGAAACAACTAAACAAAAACATAACAATTATTAAAATAAAAACAACCTGAACCTGGTATGAGGCTGAAGATAAGAGGTATAGATATAACTCGTAGGGTGACCAACGAGTCATACTTCAGCATCATCGAACCAACTTATAAAACAAAAAACATTCTAGAATAAGCTACGAGGTGTAGATATGACTCATAGGTTGGCCTACAAGTCGTAGTCTCAGTTCGTGGCTCATTCCAGAGTCAGTTAGAAAATTCAGATCAGGACCACGAGGTCACCATTATGACTCGTAACAGGTGTTATGAGTTATAGGTATTTCTCGCATGGAAAATGATAAGGCACCTTATATAACTATTGCCTTCTACGAGGGGTCACAATGACTTGTAGTGAGCACAACTTGTGGTAAGTCTTTGTAGCAGAAAATAGAAAGCACCTCAGATGTCTCCTACTTGTCCATTAAGACCAATAACCACTCAAGCAAGCATAGAAGTTTACAACACAAAGACATGGATGACACCGCAACAAATCTAAACATTCTTCATCAATAACCATAACAAAACAAAGCAGTAATCAACCCTTAATAGTTCTAATTTCTTTCAAAGGTATCAACATCATCACATAATTGAAAGTAAAATGGTAACACCCCTCAACCCACAATTTTAGTCCCATATGATCTTCATCTGATAATGACTAACAAAGTACGCAACAAAGCACAAGATCATCATATTACTTTTTGCAATCACCATGCAAGGATAGACCTCAAGACTCGACATTTTACATGGAAGCAAGCAATTTCGTATCATATTCTTCTTAATGTCTCAATTATTTTCACATGACTATACTTCTAAGACATTCATCCATGCATCCATCAAATAGGAGCTTATTCAAAGATGAACCAATTTTAACCACGAAAACTTACCAGATGACTGAATGAATGATAAAAAGAAGAAAAAGTCAGCCGAGTTCTTGATGCACACTTCAATTTATGGGGAATTTTAGTGGGTGAAAATGTAAAAGTATATGAAGTAATGATAAAGAATGATGGGGGAAGTTATAAACTGAAAGGGGTCGCTGTATAAAGGGGCATGAAGAGCCAAGATACGAAAATCTCTTGAAATTCAAAACGGTTTGTCCTTTTAAATTATGCAGATTGGTTTTATGAGACCCCGACTATGAGACGTATGATGTCTTATGACTTGTAGGTCCTGGTCTCATAGTAGACCCAACGCTTAGAATAATTTTAATTTCATACATGAGCACTACGAACCTGACTTACAACTCATAGGGCATTCTACGAATCATAAAGTTGTCTCGTAGTATGGATGCCAGCTTCTGGTACTCACTGTTTCTTTCTACAAGGCATGACTACGAATTGTAACCTTTTCTATGACTCATAGGCCTACTCATAAAAGTTGCCTCCAAGCATGATTTATTAATTCTTCAGCTCTTGGTTTGTTCCTGCAACCTATCACTTAAAATACACCAAAATACCAATTGATGCAACTGGTTCTAAGTCTCAATAATTTCAAGCACATATTAAACTATTATCCAACAATTTAAATAGGAAAAAGTGTCTCAAAAATAAACCAAATCACACAAGATACTTGGGTTGCCTCTCAAGAAGCGTCTTGTTTAACGTCATGGCTTGACTCAGTCATTCATGAGTACTCAGACTTCCTCTTAGGCTCCATCACGGTTCCTTTTACTTGTACTTTGTTCATATCGCATTGCATCTAGTTGTTCAGTTAGCTGCTTAATCCTATTACCCAGACTTTGCATCGCTATAGTTTATTATTCCACTTTGTAATTACATCTGAGGACATCAAACTTTATCTCCCTGATGATGTTTTCTTGCTCATTCACATTGGTCAGGACTTATTCAAGCATATGCGCAATCCAGGTCAGTTTATCAGTGATACAATGCTAATGGGATAACCTTGTCCAGTGTGCTGCATTTTCATTTTTGGATTTACTAGAGGCTCTTGTAGGTGCACTAATAGTTGGTCTAGCTTGCCCTTGAAAGGGTTGGTAGACTTGGCCAACTACGGATAGCTTGTCCATAATCTCAACTATCTTATTAAATGGTCGCCTTACGAACTCCCAACAATCTCCTCCAAAAAATGCATTAGCCTGCCCTTATAGTTCAGAAGTTAGTGCTCGATAGAAGCTAGATGCCAATTCATCACCAGTTAGACCATGATTCTGATTTGTTGCCAAACACTGCTTGTATCTCTCCCAAGCCACTCCAAAGGTTCTCCTGGCACTCTTTTTAAGTTACAAATGTTGTTCTGTAGTTTTTGCTTGTTGGACTCCTTATAGAAGTGTCTGAGGAAAACTCTTTGTACCTCTCCCCAGCTTGAGAAAACATCAGGTGGCAGGATTAACCACCATTATACAGCTTCATTCCAAAGGGTCATGGGGAAAACTTGAAGAGTCATAGCCTCCCAAACAGGTTATCTTGTTCCAAGGGCCTCTCTCAGCGTTTGATTGAAATTTTGTAGATGAATTTGGGGATCCTCAGACCCTTGCCCATGAAATAGGGCACGCCTCTGTAAAGCTTCCAACAAATTAGTTGCAATGTACAACTCTGCCCAGTCATACTTCCAGCCAACCTCTACCTAGAATTACTAACAAAAACAAACATAAAAGGTAAAATACAAGAGACTCTAGAAATTAACACTAGAATTAACTAACCGAGAAATCAAATCAAAACCTAGTCGTATTCTTCAGTAATGGTGCCATAATTTTTTATGATGGTTATGCTCCAATAAGAAAGCAGTCCTTATCAGTAATTAACCTAATCGAGGTTAGGGTCGAATCCACAGGGATTATAGGGCTTGACTATAAGATTTCACTACTAATCATATCTCTAAATAGGGGGTGTTTTTGATTCAAAAACAACATAAAATAAACACTAATTAAAATAGAGGAAAACACTCAATTTTGGGGACAACTTCAAATTGTGTTCCCCATGGTTCATTGACTAAATTACCCCAAATAACATAACTATGATAGTGAATCGCATGTAGGATGGTAGCTTAGATTCTTCCAGCCCTCTTGTGAAGGTGAAGGTAGAATTTCACTATGATGCTTAGTCGGCTACCATAGAGTGCCAACTAACCATTACCTATTGTCCCCTTTGTCAGGTTTGGTCAATTAAACAGGAACATATCAACCGAATTATGTCATCTACTTCTTTTTTCCTATTCGTCACTACCTTGGCCGGGATCGTGATAGTAGGTGGGTTTTGGTGTTGGCCACCAAAACCCTAATCATAGACATGCACAAAACCTAGGTCATCTCAGATCAACTACCCATGGTTCCCACACCCCCAAGTTGTGGGTGCTTAGCTACTCATAGCTAAAAAACACACAAATATGTAAATAATAGACATAGTTGAGAGTTTCACCAATAACAATGAAGAAAGTAGGCACCATAAGTTGCACACTCACAAGCTTGATTGATCAACAATGAGTACAAGGTAAGATTTGCAATCCCCAAAATGATTTTTCCAAAAGAGAACAATAAACTACTCTAGAAACCTAAAAAAAGCTTCAAAATGTAATGGAGAAATGTTTACTATTCGAACTCCCACTCAAAAACCTAATTTAAACTATTTATAGTATTTACAAAACAACCCTAGGAATTATGCAGAAAAGGCAGCTGGCATCTGATAAATTTTGTTGTTACTACTCATAGGTTGGCCTACGAGTCGTAGTCAGGGTCTCGTATCAAGTTCTTAGCATCTTGGACTGAACTGGTACGACCCATAGGTATGAGTCATTACTTAAGCTACAACTCGTATGTTTGTCTCATAGTCTTGGTCTTCAGTTTTCTTAGTCCAATATTTTGGCCCTCTGATTCTTGCTATGAGTCCATCTATACGAGTCATATTGTGTCTTATAACTCATAGGCTGTGCTCGTAGGGGTGACCTTCACTTGGCGGATTTCTGATTTTGGTCTCTGATTCTTGCTACGACACAGCCTACAACTCGTAACGTGAGCTACGACTCGTAGGAGGTCTCGTATGGCCTATACTTCAGCAAAATCTACAACTTTTCTTCAAAATCATGTCAACCTAACTTTTCTACAAGATTAACACAAAAACACTTGAAAACACTAAAAAATCATTTTAAGAACTCACAAAATCCCTTATTTCAGGCATCAAATATGCTATATTTTGACAACACATAGAGAAGCAACCTTTCTTATGGGAGTCCATCCCTTTTCAGAGAGGATTTTATGAGCAATTTCCCCTTACGGGAGCCCATCCCCTTTCATATTAAGTGACCTTCCTTATTGGAGCCTGTCCTATTTTGGAGAAGATTTTGTAAGTAATTTCACCTTACGGGAGCCCATCCCCTTTCGGATTAAGTGACCTTCTTTTCAATAGCCCGTCCTATTTTAGAGAGGATTTTGTGAGTAATTTCACCTTACGGGAGCCCGTCCCCTTTTGGATTAAGCATTCCATAGAAGAGTGTACTAAATGAATCCATTAGTATAGCAAAGGTATCACATAGTCCTATGGTGGCACATAGTTCAAGGAAAGAGAGCAACCCTCCATCCATCGGTGCTAAGTCTAATCCCACGAAATATATAAGATAATCATACTTCATTAACTTGCAATAAATATAGAGACATGACACGAGTATATCGGAACAGCATTGACCACAAATGGTGATCCTAACTTTAAATATAAGAATAGATCATTAGCAACATTACCCTTGCATTAACATCAACATTAAGGGGCTCACAAGAGGTGAAATCTTTAAGAAAGGGCTTAAACCCAACTTTACAACATCATCAACATTTCCATGATTTAAATATATCTTTAGAAATCTCATAATCATCATAGAGTCACTTGAATCATAATTCAACCAATAGATCATCAAAACTTAAAAAATCCTTAAGAATGCATTTTATTAAACACTTGACGGGTGTGTAATGCTAGTATAAAACCATGCAATTCAAGAGTGAAATCATGCAAGTAAATCCAATGTAAAACCATCAATCAATACTTAGTAACACCCTCAAGCAATATACATCAAACTCTTCATCAAATCTCGCAACAGACCTTAGATTCAAAGATCAAAACATGCCTAAATAATCATACTTTCATGAAACCCCAACATAGTGTCCAGTGAAATTCATAATAATTAAGATCCATGAGTAAATTAATTTTAAATCATACAATTTTAGGTAAAAGGAGCTTGGGCATCATGGGTGAAAGGAACCCATGAAAGAAACCCATATACCTTAGCTTTTGGAGAAACCTTGAAGAAGATTGGAGATGGAGACTTAAAGCTTGAGAGAAAATCCTTAGATCCAAGAGGGTTTTAGCACTTGAATTTTGAGAGAAATATAAGACTAAGTGTTTGAGTGAATATTGGAGAATGTTTAGAATGATATGAGAGTGAAAAATGATTATGTATAGGTAGGAAGCTTAGGCCCAAGACTTAAAAATCTTAGACCAAAATTAAAAACTGACACAAAAACTATACAGAGCCGCGTCGCGGAAAGAACGTGCAGAAGCCACTGGAAATTGCAACTTTGAAATTTAACATTGTGAATCGTTGGCTTTAAAATCAGGGTTAGACCATTTTCCCCCTAAATTGGACCCCCTGAACAAGAATATGAAATCGGATTTTTGATATTATGCATGAATTTTGCTGAGATATATGAAAATTAAAATTCTGGACACTTCCGATGCACAATTTTGGACACTCTTCGGGGTCGTTACACTAGATTTCTATCAATGATTCATGATTTTATAAAGAAATTTGAATCGAAAAGATTGAAATTGTTGGAAAAGGACTTACCTTGAAGAAGATTTTTGAAAAAGATTTGAAGGAATCTTGCTTGAAGTCTTATGCTTTGAAACTCTTAGAGTTTTGCCTTGAGGTTTGAGAGAGTAGAGAAGCGAGAAATAAGAGATGGAAATTTGATTATTTGGGGCTTTATAAGCGTTAAGAAATCCACTAGCCTCTGCGATATGGCCTTGCGTCCATGAGCACAAAGAGCATTAGGGGTCTACGCCAGCTGATGCATATCAGCTGGTTTTGCTCAAATTGAAAATCTCTGGTGGGGTGATCGAAATTTCTTCGGAATCCCATCTGCGTAAATGAGATATGCTATCCAATCAAATTTGAGGTTTTTAACTCAAAAGTGATTTCAAAATTTCCAAATGAGATCATCTCAACAATTAGTGAACCCCACATCTAGGCTCTATTTTAAGATAAATTTAATAAGGTTGTGCTCGGAATGAGATCGAAGCCTCGAGATCCATAAAAAGTGTCATTCTAAACCAAACTCAATATTTCAAAACTAATGAAACCTATAGAATTACATTTTGAGTCCTTATTCAAAATTTTAACTAAAGTTAATCGTTCAAACTTCAAGAGATTCAAAACGTAAAAACTTGCTCAGGATCCAAACTAATGACCCGGCGATCGGGTTGTCAATCCCAACAAGTTATAAATGACTTGCTGTCATTACCGGAAAATTCTAAACGTGGAAAAAATTAGGAAAAAAAATAATTTGAAGGGTCATTACATTCATGAAATCCCAAAATAGTGAATAGTTCTACCCAACAATTGGGAAAGAGGAATTGTCGCTTCAAATAATTCGACATGTAAAAACAAAGTAAAGAAGTATAAATAAGACTTTTATAACATCCCAGAAATTAAAGTACATTTACGTAATTCAATTTAATTTCCCAACTCCTCCATATATATTTGACCTTTCTAGTCCTTCACCTAGATCTTCCTAGATATTATTCTCCTCTTTATCTTCTCCCACAATCTTGTTCCTAAATTTCTCCAAAACCAACCCCAACTACCATTGCTTTGTTTTTTTTTCCTTGAATTAAAATATTTCTTCCATAAATATTTGATCTCTCCTCTTTCTTTATTATATATTTTCTTTCCGTAAACTTGTCCAAGAAAACCTAAAAAGCCCATTTGAAGCCTTTCACAAAATAAACGAAATGCCCATGGAACGTTCAAACTCATCAGGAAGCACAAACTCTTCATACTCAACAACATCATCATCGTCATCATCAGTAGTTGTATCGATACAGTGCTTAAAAGGAAGTTCAAAAGCCGATGAATGGACAGGGAACATGTTGATAACGGGGGATATCGTGGAGGAGATTCGAATAGGGAACATGATTCTCCGATCACCCTTCAAGAATGGGAAAAATGGTATCCAAAAGGTGATGCATAATTCTTTCAAGGCTAAGGAAACTTCTATTTCTGTCCGTGTTAGACGTGGATCTCAATCTGATGATGAATCATTCACCGAGTTACAGGTATATACTGAATTTTATCATCTATCTACCTGTTAAGGAAGAGAGAAAGACATATTTTTGGTTAACACTAATATTTGAACTAGGCATGTATCGTTCCGAATGAGTTTGGTGGAAGAAAAAACTATATGCTTAGAGCTATTGATGATCCTAACTATGCCGTCGGTTTTGTTGATCGGACAGAGATAGAGTGTTTGGAATTGCAAGGTACACTTTCTCCATCATTGACTTTTCTTTTTATTGACTCTTTCCTACTTATTGGAGTAGTACTACTATTCTTTTCTTTTGCTTCATATTCATACATACATGCAACTTGTTTTCTTTCCACACCTTTTACCTAGTGGACTTTCCCCGCCTTTTCCCATTTTTTATTTTGATACTACTTCGTCCAAAAGGGTCTAGTTTAACTTTGCAAGAGAATAATTTTTTTTCAATCTTTGTTATTCTGCTGAAATTAAAATATTGTAAAAGTATTTATTTATTTTTGAACAAACCAAAAAAAAAAAAATTATTCTTTTTGAGATTGAGGGATTATTACTTTTTATGACAGGAAAACATTAACTTAACATCTCATTCTTGTCAACCTCTCGATCACTAATACACTCGTTATTACATTTTACGTGGTATTTTTTAAAAAAATGTTATCCTATTATAATTATAAATAATTTAATCTTAAGTTCTTTTTTACCTTTTAATGAAATAATTTGTAAACATACAAAAATTTAAGAATTATTTTAGATCACAAATTTTTTTAAAAAATAATTTTAAATATCATATTAAATCAAATGATATCCTATATAATAGAAGAGTATTAGTCAAATTTTGTAGGCAAAATGTCAAGAAGGCAATATTGTTGTAGTACTACATGTTACACACATGGAAAGCACATGTAACACTAGGTACTTAAACTGATTAACTTGGAGTTGTTTTTGAGTGCGAGCTGTCCTCGATCAGGCCTCATAACTGACTTGGAAACCATGCGATCTAGAAGCATTAAATTTAATTTTCATTTACTAAGTAAAAATATTGAGTGCTATCGTAAGTACATTTATTTACTTATGGAAAAATACATTAGAAAGTGACTTTTTGAATATATGCGAAGTGCTTATGTCATATTTTGAAAATAGAAAATGAACAAAACTTGGAATACACAAAGTCTTCAAATGTTTTCTACAAAGACATCATTTTCAAGGCCTTTTGTTTTATGTTAAACGATTAGTTTTAAGAAGAAAAAAAAGAGGTTCTATAAGGCTGCTATTGCTTGTTAGGCACTTTGACGTTCTATAAGGCTACTATTGCTTGTTAGGCACTTTGACTTGATATTTGTTAACTTCTTAGTTATTAATTTGGTTATTTGATAATTGCATACTAGTCATATTGACAAAGATTGATCCATCGAACTAAATTTGTCAACTCTGAAGGATCTAGTTTCTTTGTCCAAATAGTTGATAGGTAAATAATACTAACTCCTTAATAATCTTAAAGAATGGAAAAAATAGGACCTCTTGAGATTTAATTTGTAGGGTTCTATATCATGTATTCATTTTGTCAGGATCAACTATGTAATAAAATGAGGTGAAAATGTATAGAAATTTTTGTTAAGTAATACTCTCTCTTTTTTAAAAAAAAAATGTCTACTTTAGGTTAGCACGAAGTTAAAAAAAATGAAGAATACTTTCAATCTTGTGATCCTAAAATAAAATTATATAAAAAAAATTTAAAATATCATTTAATTTTATAGTCTTAAACGTGTCATGAAAATTTTAAAATTAAAGTTTTACAAAAATAAATCATTCATTATCGTAAGGACTAAAAAGAAAAACAAATTATTCTTTGTTAAACGAGAAAATAAAAAATTAAATACAAATACATATCATACATTTAGAGTATTTTTAGAAGGATACTCTAGTAATTGGATTTGATGGAATTGAGTATAATTATTTAGTCTGGTCTATTTGGTTAGACAAGTAATTACATGGTTAATAGGTAATTGGGTGTAATTGACTAGATTTAATTACACTCTCCAATTCACACGGGAGGGGGGAGGGGCTGTGAATTGCAGGTAATTACATGATGCAATTATAAGCCGATTACTTTTTAATTTCTTTCTTTGATTTTTATTTTTATATTTTCATTTTAATTTATTTTTATTTTAATTATTTTAAATTCTTTTTATTTTTATTATTCTAATAATTTCTAAAACTATATCTTATTTTATAATATTTATTTTTTATTTCTTTCTTATTCTCAATCTTTGTCATGTGATTGTATATAATTTTTCACATTATCTTTTTTTTTTATGTTTTATTTTATTTTTAACTAGTATGATTTTATTAGCATTCTAATTTTTAAATTAAAGTTGAATTCATTGTTGGATAAAGTTATAAATATACAATTTTTTTCTTTTAAATCATATTTATGTATGTT
>JAOTQJ010000007.1:18461251-18478493 GCA_025642045.1 Solanum sejunctum | reverse complement strand
GGACGTACCATTATATGTGCCTGCTCCTAATTTCCTTTATACATCTTTCTCTGAAAAATATTTAATGTCCTGCAGCCATCAATGACTCTCTTCGAGGTTTTCCTCGAAAGAATTTAACTTTACATTATCAACTAGTAAAAATACTTGGTGTGTTCAGATTCAACTAACTGTTTACCCTAATGCATGACTTACATAATTGCATATTTAAGGTCATATGCTTAGTAAGTTAAAAATTCATCGTGTCATGTATAATTATCTTTCTCAATATTTTAACCTCTCTTTAATTTAACCCTTCATACAACCACTACTTTCAACTACTCACGCATCCTCATTAGGCAAATGCACATTTCCATTTCACATGTTTGAACCATCACATTAGTGTCGCTTCTTTTATCTTATTCATCATAGGGACACTTCAACCTTGTATTGGACAACCTCTATAATTCTCTTAGAGTTGTTTGATGTGATGTATAAGTTATAATAATCTTCAAATAAAATATAGAATTATTTTCTCCATGTTTGGTTAGAAGTGTACGGTAATCCTTGCACTATTTATCCCACTATTTTTGCCTTAGTGATGGAACAGATTAATTTATTTTGGGATTAATTATCCTATGATAGCATGTTGCCAACCAAACGACCACTTGTATGTCCATATTTCACATTTTTATTGCTTGTTTTGAGTGTGGGATTTCATGATTGACTAACGTTGGCTTCAAATAATATAGTTGACCTAATCATTATTATTAATAGAACTTACATTTATATTTTAGTGACACATTTTTGTCAAATAAAATTTCAAATGAAAAACTCCATTTAATTTATCCTTAATCAATATAATGTATTGCATCATCTTCGATCTTTCATTTTCTTTTTAAAATTATTGTGCGCAACAAATGGGATACACTGGCACATGTTATAACATGTACCGTTGTTCCATACTTTTGACTATGTGGAGGCGGATTTATCTTTCTCACCTTAAATCTACTTTGGATCATTTGATAGTATATATTAAAATTAAATTAAATTAAATTAATTATGACTATTTGTACTAGTAATATTAAAATTATATTTTATGCAATATTTCATTTGATGTGTTAAAAATAACATGAGTCATATAATTTCCAAAAATATTATTTAAAAATATAATAGAAAGAAAATGAAAAATAAATTGAGAGGATCATGCTAATACATGTGTTACTTACTGTCATGTGTTATGAATTGTTAGTCGTACTTGTTATTTTCTTACCGTACATTTTCATTTCACTGCTTTTTGTCATATCTAGTCTTTCTACTAATGGATTTTGAGTTGAGGGTTTTAGGAAACAGTCTCTCTACTTCTATGAAGTAGCGGTAAGATCTGCGTACAATCTTTCCTCCCCAGACCCCACTTGTGAGATATCACTGAGTATGTTGTTGTTGTTGTTTTGCTAATATATGTATTAAAAACTATTGCAATATACAACATAATACAAAATAGAGTATATGATGTAAAAGTGTACCAAATAAAGTACTAGCAATACACAAAGCTAAGTCATGCATTATTTTTCCTAAAAAAATGCTTAAATATATTATCGAACTTTGATAAACAAAACTCATCTATGACATCTACTAAAAATTTGGCTCATCTTTACCATTCTTTCCAACAAAAAATTCATCCATGCCATTATTTTTTAAGTTGAAAATAGTTTCAATTTTGCCAAATCATCTTTTACATATGGCCAATTATGATCTAACCACATTATTAATTAAAATATTTTTTTAAAAGAAAAAAAATCAAATATGCCATCAAACTTTGATTAAAGGCTCATCTATGCACCATCCATTAAAACTTTGACTTATATTTACCATTTTAGTTAACAAATAATGATATTGATGACCATTTTCTCAAACGAAAATAACATAGATGAGCCAAACCTTTAAGAGATTGCATAAATGATCGTTTTCTCAACATTAATTGGCGTATTTTAATTTTTTTCCCTTTTTTTCTAATGCATTCTAATAATTTTCATGAAAAATATTTTTCTGCATACCAAATAGACCGTATAGTTCATAATTTCTTATAGTTGGATTAATGGTTTTCGCTTCACATTTGGACCAGACAAAAGAGGCATGACTTACAGAGAGGAAAATGAGTTTTGAGTGAAATGGTAGTGGGCAGAATGACCTGGGTAAATGGGATATTATGGAAATTTCCTTTTTATTTTGTGAAAATTGTATCCTTCGTGAAAAAGTGAAATACTCTCATCCCATATTATATGAGTATTTTTCATTTTACATGATTATTAAAAATTTATTAATATATTAGTAAATTTTACCTTTTTACCCTTTTATTTATATCAATATACATTAAATTAAGTTAGAAAAAAGTCATTAACTGTCACACCTCGAAAGGATACCCTAGGCATAACTGACACTCGGAGACTATTGTTAGCCCCCAAGTAAACCACCTTATCCCATCACACTCGTTCAATCAATAAATCAGTGGAAGATACTCGAAAAATAATAAAATCTAGCAATGGGCTACAAGACTTATCAACTCTGTCTATCATAAGAAACAAGATCAACAAAACAATTCAGTCTGGAAAGGGAAAATGGGGAAAAAGAAACCCCAACATCAGCCATCATCAGTCTATGTCTATGAAGCCCCTATAACTATTGTCTAAGAAGGTACCATAACAGTCCATGACTACCACAATCCAAATAAAGAACTTAAAAGAAATAAAAGCAAGTAAAGATGTCCTCGAAGGCAGGGGAGGACGCACCAAGTCTGAAATCAAGGAACTCTGAACCTCAACGATTCACCTATTGAAGTCCTCTGTCTACTGAATCTGCATCATAAAACGATACAGTGCCAAAGGAACGTCAGTACGTGGAATATACTGTATGTAAAACGGGCTAAAGTAAACAATATAGGCAAGATAATATAGTAAGACATCAGCTCATCCATCACTCAATCTCAACTCAATATAAGGAATAGGACTTCATCACATCACCATCAATCAGGACTCATACTATCACATCAACCTTAGAGTACTATCAATATGAAACCTATCTAGGGGTTTCTCTAACCAACCACCACCACCTATGAGTTGGTGATTGTACAACGAAGAGATTTCATTGCCATATTCATCCAGTACCTTGTCGAGGTAAAGGACGAGTCTATCAGGGGGTCCCAAAAGTCTATCAAGTCCTCTGCGGAACAAAGGAAATATCCGTTTTCACGGTCCAATCCTCTCCTATGCTGGCCACGTAGTTAATAAGTACGAGTGGACTCACTCTTACCCATTTTGGTGCTAATACTTCTTCTAGAAATCGACATGCTCATAAATCTATCAACATTAAGATGGTTATACAACCAACTTCCCTCAGACATGGACCTCCGCTCATCCGATCATCTATCCACTCAAGCAATTAAGAACATTATTAAAGTTCTAAGTTCTATCCCTAAAAGATCTCTAAGAATCTCCCTTTCAATCAGTTTTTAGCAACGTTATCCTAAACACTCACTCAATTCAAGACCCGGACCACAATAATCATGCATACATACAAAACCCAGGCTCTATGCATCAAACCCTAACTTCATTCATGCACTCTTTAGCAATTATAAGTATACTGTCCATGTAATAGTTCAGATAATCAGTTAAGTAAGTAAGCCAAATTTTCATGATCATTAATTTAAGAAAATATATGCAGATTAACAGTAGTTTTAAGAAATCATGCAAGAAATTGACAAATCAGACTCATCAACTGCATCTATCAACCTACTACGTATAACGGGGCACATGGAGAGAATAATCCCATGTTTTGGATAGTCTTTACATACTTGGGATGAAGATTGTATTAATCTTCAACAAAAATTGGACTCGAACTCTCAATCCTCAGAGCTTTCCTATCTCCCCTCTCAAAATTTTCTTGCGTAAAAGCTTAAGGAAAATTAGTTTTAGAAACCCTTAATCGATGTAAAACATCTTTAAAACTATGTTTTAAGACTTAGGATAGGGTGGGAAATGATCAAAAGGCCCTTTCTGAATTAAAAGAAAAAAATTTTAAAACTCGTACACTAGTCCACGACGCGCCAAGGGCGCGAACTAGTACATTTTCGCAAATTTTCAGAATTTTAAGTTCCCGTCAAAAAATTAAAGAAAAGAATAAGTGTTATTCCACGCCTCCTCGTGTCGCGCCTAGGGCGCGTATCAACACTATTTTTGCATTAATTAATGAAAATTATTTTTTGACTCGGTTGCTCTAAAATCAAGTCGAGACCATCTTCCCACTCGATTTTCTGCGCTGATCGCAAATTCGTCTTGAATTTCACATTGGAGCTTTGAAAGACACGTTATGCGCATGATTACGTTCTAAGGGCATTTCAATAATTTTTTGGAATTTTACATCATCTCCCCCTTGGGATCATTCATCCTCAAATGATGAATAAAAGCAGAATAAAGCACGAGTAGACTCAAAGCTCATCTCACCCCTCACTCGAGAACTCTCGAACTCTCAACTATCCATCACCTTCTACATTTCTATCTTAGACTCAAGAATAGAATTAATACATCAATTCAAGAAAGGAACTTCAATAGTGTTAAGGATAAAGACATTACCTTCAACATAATCATCATTCAACATGAATAGGTATTGGTATTTGAGTTTCATTGCTTCCTCAGCTTCCTATGTAGCTTCCTCAATGAATTGATTCCTCCATAAAACTTTGACGAAGGCTATCTCTTTGTTTCTCAGCTTACAAACTTGTCAATTAAGGATTTGGACCAGAATTTCTTCATAGGATAGGCTATCCTTCACTGTCGTACTTTCAATAGGAATTTTCAAAGTAGGATCCCCAAACACTTCTTCAGCATCAAAACGTGAAACACCAAATGAACTCCATTTAGCTTGGAAGGTAGGTCTAGCTCATAAGCGACCTTCACAATCCTCCTCATAATCTGGTATGGTCTGATATAATTTTGACTCAATTTCCTCTTCTTACCAAACCTCATAACACCCTTCATAGGTGATACCTTCAAGTATACCCAAATCATTTACCTCAAATTCTAAGTCCTTTCTCCACACATCGATATAAGACTTTTGACGACTTTGTGTTATTCTCAGCCTTTCTCTATTCACTTTCACCTTGTCCATGGACTGGGGGACAAGATTGGGTCCAGTTAATTCACCTTCATCCACCTCAAACCAGTCAATCAACGATTTACATCTTCTCTCGTACAAAGCTTCATAAAGGGCCATCTGAATGCTGGCATGGTAACCATTATTGTATGCCAATTCAATCAATGGCAGATGATCATCCTAATTTCCCTTGAAGTCAATGGCGCAAGCTCTCAATATATCCTCCAAAGTCTGAATGGTGCGCTCTGCATGTCCATCTATCTAAGGGTAAAAAGTTATGCTCAGATTTACTTTAATACCCAATCCTTTCTGAAAAGATCTCTAAAATTAAGAGGTGAATTGAGCTCCTCTATCCGAGATGATGGACAAGGGAACCCCATGCAACCTCACAATCTCACTAATGTATAGTCAGGCATACTCCTCAGCCTATTAGTTGTCTTGACTGCCAAGAAGTGGGCTAATTTAGTCATCCTATTCACAATCACCTATATCGCATCATGCTATTTTCGAGATCTTGGTAAGCGGATAATGAAATCCATATTGATCATCTCCCACTTTCACTCACAAATTTCAAAGTTTTGGGTCAATCCACACTGTCTCTGATGTTTAACCTTGACCTGTAGACAATTGGGGCACTTAGAGACAAATTCCGCAATATCCCTCTTCATTCCATTCCACCAATAGACTTCTCTCAAGTCATGGTACATCTTGGTGGAACCAGGATAGATAGAATATCTAAAGCCATGATCTTCGGCCATGATTCTTTCTCATAAGCCATCAACGTCGAGCACACATATTCTACCCTGGTATCTTAATAACCTATCTCCCCATTTGGAGAAAACCATCACCTTCTGCTTGAGGATCGCTTCTTTCAATTAGAGCAAAACAGGGTCTTGTTTTTGCTTTTACTTCACTTCTGACACTAAGGATGAAGCAGATGCATTCTGAACATTGACCCTGCCTTCATTATTCCCATCAAGTTGCACTCCTAGTCGAGCCAATCTATGCAGTTCCTTAGTTAGTTCTCTCTTCCCTTCCTCCACATGGGTAGTGCTACCTATAGACAACCTACTAAGAACATCAACAATGATGTTAGCTTTACCTGAGTGGTAAAGAATGCTCATGTCATAGTCCTTGAGAAACTCCAACCATCTCCTCTGCCATAGGTTGAGCTCCTTCTGACTGAATATATATTGTTAAATCTTGTGGTCAGTGAACACGTCCACATGCACTTCATACAAATAGTGATGCTAAATCTTAAGTGCGAACACCATAACTGCTAATTCAAGATCATGGGTTGTATAATTCTTCTCATGGGTCTTAAGTTGTCTAGAAGCGTACGATATCACCTTCCCTCTCTGCATAAGCACACAGCCTAGTCCAACTCTAGATGTATTACAGTATATCACAAAATCTCCCCGATCTAGCAAAGTCGGAAATGGTGCTGTAGTCAGTCTAGTCTTCAACTCTTGGAAACTCTTCTCATATTCCTCGGACCACTGAAATTTGACCTTCTTCTAAGTTAGCTTGGCCAATGATGCAGACAAAGAAGAAAAGCCCTATATGAATCTATGGTAGTAGCCTGCCAGACCCAAGAAACATCTTATTTCTATTGGAGCGGTTGGTCTAGACAAGTTCTTAACCACTTCAATCTTTTGGGTATCAACCCAAATACCATCTCCCAAAATAACATGTCTTAGGAAGGCCATAGACTTGAGCCAAAACTTACACTTCGAGAACTTCACATACCATTCATGGTCTTTGAGAGTTGGCAAAACCACTTTAAGATGATTAGCATGTTTCTCCTCATCCTTAGAATACAATAGGATATCATAAATGAATACAATCACGAACATATTAAGATACGGTTTGAATACCCTGTTCATCAAATCAATGAAGGTTGCAAGTGCATTAGTCAACCCAAAGGACTTGACCAAGAACTCAAAATAACGATACTAATCCTACAGGTTGTCTTTGGAATATCATTTTCCCTCACTTTCAACTGATGGTAACCCGATATGAGGTCTATCTTGGAGAAGCAAGTAACACCCTGAAGTTGGTCAAATAGATCATCTATCCGAGGGAGAGGATACTTATTCTTTATTGTGACCTTATTCAATTGCTGGTAATCTATGCACATTCTGAGAGATCCATCTTTCTTACACACGAATAGGATAGGAGTGCCCTAAGGAAAGGCACTAGGCCTTATGAAACCTTTCTCTAACAAGTCTTTTAATTTTTCTTTAAATTCAGCGGGGGCTATTCTATAAGGTGGAATTAAAATAGGTTGGGTCTCGAGAAGAACAACAATCCCAAAGTCAATCTTTCTATCAGGAGGGACTCCAGGTAGGTCATCAAGCAACACTTTGGGGAACTCATTAATAATCGAGTCTAATTCAAGAGTAGAAGATTCAACATCATAGGACTTAACTCGCACGAGTGGTAAATACAACCTTTGGAGATCAATTTTCTGGCTCTAAGATATGAGATGAACTTGCCATTAGGTGAAATAGAACTCCCCTTCCACTCTAGAACAGGCTCATTAGGAAATTAAAACTTAATAATTCGGGTTCTACAGTCAACAGAGGCATAACAGGCATAAATCTAATCCATGTCAAGTATCACATCAAAGTCAACCATCCCCAATTTTACCAAGTCTGCTAAGGTATCTCTGTGATGAATGGATACTGCACAATCTCTGTAAACCTTCTTAGCTAAGATAAATTCATCGGTAGGAGTCAAAACAACAAAATATTCAAGCAAACATTCTGAGAATATCTCGAACTTACTAGCCGCAAAAGAGGTCACAAAAGACAAAATGGTACTCGAGTCAAGCAACGCACAATAATCAAATGTAAAGACTCAAAGCATACCCGTAACAATATCTGATGAGCTTGCTGACCCTATCGATTACCCATAATATAAGGACGGTTCATCCCCGCCTCCTGTACTTGTGGTAGTACCCCTCTGTTGATTGTCAGCTAGGGCTGTTGAGGAGGACTGTGCTCTATTACTCCCTTCACCTCATCTCCTCTTCGGACACTTAAACTGGAAGTGACCAGTTTGTCCACATGAATAAAACACATCCTTACCCACGCGGTACTCACCCAGATGAATCTTACCACATTTGTCACAAGGTGGCTTTTCCCTCATACCTTGGGTCACATTATCCTGAGATTGAGTACCCTAAGCCCTAAAATTCTGGTAACATGAGACTTCTAATCATAGTTTGGCTGGACAGGAGTACTTGCTATAGAGGGTGCATGGTGAGATGATCTCTTCTGAAAGTAGGACTTGTCACCCTTATTCTACCTCTGTTGGCTAGGTTTATGCCAGCTAATTTTGCTTCTCTGTTCATATGCTCCTCTCTATCTCTCCTCTTATCCTCCTCTATCTATTGGGCATATACCATAATCTTGGAGATGTCCATGCTGGGGATTAACAAAGTTACTTTGCACTCCTTCTGCACATGTCTGCCCAAGCCAAATACAAACTTTCTCATCTTGACCCTTATGTCTTGCACCATCTCCAGAGCATACTTGGATAACTTTATAAACTTAAGACTGTACTTCTTAACTGTCATCCCTCCTTGGTTCAAGTTCAGGAACTCATCAACCTTTGCCTCCCTCAACTCTTGATGAAAGAAATGGTTAAGGAAAGCAGCTTCAAACTCCTCCCACTCTGCAGGCTCAATATCCTCACTTGTACTATCTTCCCACTGGTTGTACCAGACATTAGCAACATCTTTCAGCTGATAGGAGGTAAGCTCAACTCTCTTGGTCTCATTAGCGTGCATAACTTTTAGGACCTTATACATTTCATCAATAAAGTTCTGCGGGTCCTCCTCAACCTTCGACTTCGTATACACTAGCGAGTTCATTCTCAAGAAATCTCTGAGTTGAATTGCAGTTGAAGACTCATGTGAGCTAGAACTAGGAGATTGAGGACCCTGACTGTTATCCTGGGAGGCTACCAACTGAGTCAACATAGTGATGGCTCCTCTAAACTCTGCCTCTGTGCTAAGAGCTGGCTGGGGCTATGTAGGGGGCGCTTGTGGGACCTCAGCAGTCTTAGCAGGCCATCCCCGTATCCTCGTCTCCGTTTGAACTGAGACCTCTGGTTGGGTGTTCTCAACAGTTGGGACTGAGGCATCTCTCTGAGCAATTGTTCTCTTTGGCGACATTCTCTCCAGTACATATAACGCACGAATTAGAATGAGATTATTCATAGAGTGAAACTCTATCGCACGAACATAGATCATAGAAGAAGACAACACTTCCAAATGTCCTATAGCCTCCTACTTATGAAGTATGGTGCATAACACACCTAAAAATAAGACTCTACAACACACAAGTTCATAGATTCCCTAGGATACTCAAACTTTGTGTTCTGATACCAAGTTTGTCACTCTCCGGAAGGGTACCCTAAGCGGAACTGGCACTCAGAGACTATTGCTAGCCCCCAAGCGAACCTCCTAGTCCAGTCACACTCGTTCAATCAATAAATTAGTGAAACATACTCGAGAAATAATAGAATCTAGCAGTGGGATACAAGACTTATCAACTCTATCATAAGAAACAAGATCAACAAAACAATTCAGTGTGAAAAGGGAAAAAGGGGAAAAAGAAACCCTAACATCAGCAATCATTAGTCTATATCTATGAAGCCTTTATAAATATTGTCTAAAAAGGTACCATGATAGGCCATGACTACTACGGTCCAAACAAAGAACTCAAAAAAAATAAAAGTAAGAAAAGATGTCCTCCGAAGGCAAGGGAGGACTCATCAAGTCTGAAATCAAGGAACTCTGAACCTTAATGATTTGCCTAATGAAGTGCTTTTTGTACTGAATCTGCATCATAAAACGATGCAGCGCTAAAGAGGAGTTAGTACTGGAATATACTATATGTAAAATAGGCTAAAGTAAACAATATAGGCAAGATAATATAGTAAGACATCAGCTTATCCATCACTTAATCTCAACTCAGAATAAGGAACAAGACTCTATCATACCACTATCAATCAAGACTCATATTATCACATCAACCTCAGAGTACTATCAATATGAAACATATCTAGGAGTTTCTCTAATCGACAACCACCACGTATGAGCTAGTTATGGTATAAAGAAGAGATATCGTTGCCACATTCGCCTGGTACCCTGCCAGGGTAAAGGACGAGTCTATCAGGGGATACCAAAAATTCTATCAAGTCCTCTACGGGATAAAGGAAACATCTGCTTTCGCGGTCCAATCCTCTCTTACGTTGGTAACGTAGTTAATAAGTGCGAATGGGACTCACTTTTATCCATTTTGGTGCTAATAATCCTCTCAAGACTCAGTATGATCATAAGTCTATCAACATTAGGATGGTTATACAAACAACCTCCCTCAGGCAAGGACCTCTACTCATCCGATCATCTATCGACTCAAGGGATTAAGAATATTATTAAAGTTCTACTTTCTATCTCTGAAAGACCTCTAGGGATCTCCCTCTCAATTAGTTTTCAACAACATTACCCATAACACTCACTCAATTCACGACCCAAACCACAACAATCATGCATACATATATAACTCAGGCTCTACACATCAACCCTTAGCTTCATTCATGCACTCTTTGTCTATTATATGTATACAATCCATGCAATAGTTTAGATAATCAGTTAAGCAAGTAAGTCACATTGTAATGATCATCAATTTAAGAAATAATATGTAGATTAATAGTAGTTTTATGAAATCATGCAAGAAATTGACAAATCAGACTCATTAACTTTATCTATCAACTTACTACGTTTAACAGGGCACATGGGAGAACAATCCCATGTTTTGGGTAGCATTTACATACCTGGGCTAAAGATTGTATTAATCTTCAACAAGAATTGAACTCAAACTCTCAATCCTCAGAGCTTTCATATCTCCCCTCTCAAAGTTTTTTTGTGTATAAGCTTAATAATAATGGGTTTTAGAAACCCTTAATCGATATAAAATGGCTTTAAAAATACGTTTTAAGACTTAGAATAGGGTGGTAAATGACCAAAAGACCCTTCCTAAATTAAAATAAAAAAATTTTAAAACTCGTACACTGGTCTGCGATGCGCCAAGGGCACAGACCAATACATTTTCGCGAATTTTTGAAATTTCAAGTTTCCATCAAAAAATTAAAGAAAAGAACAAATGTTACTCTCTAACCCCTCTGCGTCGCTCCAGGGGCACGGATCGACACTATTTTTATGTGTGTTAGTGAAAATTATTTTTCGATCCGATTGCTCTAAAATCGGGTCGAGACCATTTTTCCACTCATTTTTTTACGTCGATCGCAAATTCGATCTCGGATTTTTCATCGGAGCTTTAAAAGACGTGTTATGCTCACAATTACATTCTAGAGGCATTTCGATAACTTTACAGGGTGTTACATTAATACACTAATTAATATAAAAGTAAAATGGAACAAAAAGGAGACAAATAATATTGGACAAATATTTATTAAAAAAATGATAATATAATCTATGACAGAGATAGTAAAAATTTTGAATTTCATTCTCTTTTTATTGATGCTTTGTATTTCCAATGCATAAAAAGAGAAAAAAATTTCTCACTTCTATACACATTCAAATGGGGTTTGTCATTCATCAAAATAGGGCAGGAAGTGATTGACACCCGACCTAAGATATCCATCAAGCAAATCCTGAATTAT
Source organism: Solanum sejunctum (assembly GCA_025642045.1). Lineage (NCBI taxonomy): Eukaryota > Viridiplantae > Streptophyta > Magnoliopsida > Solanales > Solanaceae > Solanum > Solanum sejunctum. The sequence continues at coordinate 18,466,673 of JAOTQJ010000007.1, read as the reverse complement.
GCTTTCTACTCAAAATATTAAGGTGTCATTTGGTATAAAGATCAACAATAGATAGATTAGTAACGTAAAAATTAAATTTTTATCAAATATCAGATTCATAATTCTTATCTAATTTTGTGGTTGGTTCAAAATTCTATAAAAAAATTCTTTTCACTTATACCCTTATATTATTATGAAATTTTCTATTTCATGTAATTAGGTTAAAGTAGATAATTGCCAAAACAATATTACTATCTATTGGTAGCCTTCTAACTAGCTTAGAGAAGAATAATTTTATCGTTGTGTTTGTTATTTTCTCACTTGAATTATTTTATTTGAGGATAAATAATTGTCATCTTAATAAGCTGATCATTTACAAAACATCAGTTTTCAATTTTAAAAAGTTATACTATCTATAAAATAAAAAAGATTGTACACCATAGTAAGATCGAATAGACCATCTGCATTTACAACAATAACATACCCAGTGAAATTCCACAAGTGGAGTTTGAGGAGGACAAAATATTCGCAGACATTACCACTACCTCACAGAGATAAACTATCTACATTTACATATAAAAATTGCAAATTGTAGTTTTAATATTGAGTTAATACCTTAAAAGGTTACTCAATTTAGCAAAGACATTGAACTTTATTTTGTACTAATAAAATCACTCAATAAGACCGTTGCATTAATTACAAAATCATTTAATTAAATTAATTACTAAAAAATTGACATGACAATTTGGTCGTTTTATATTATGTAAATATAATCCATAAATAAATAAAATTTAAAAATTTGATATATGGTAAAATATTTTTTTTAATATTATGTAAATATGAACTAACAAATGAAATAAAATTTATAAGTTAATTTATTTTAATCAATTTATCAGTAAAAAAAGTAAAAATATAAAACATAAAATCAAGAAAATAAAAAAATAATTAAAAAGAATTTAAGGAGATTTAGAGATAGTTTAATCATTTAGGAGTCTTATCCAAGAATTATTAAATTGTGGTAGTTATCCCTCCATTTTGTAAGGATAAAATAATACCTTTACATGAGCTATACCTACTCCAATGATTAAGTTAAATAAAGTAACAAAACAATGGATTTGCTAGACTAACTTTCAATTCAATGACTATTCTTATATAATACGGCCTAGCAAATGGGTCCTAAGGGCCTTTTAGAAAAATATCTAGTAATTGAAATTGGTGAAATTATTAGAATAGTAATTATCAGCTTTGTAATTGCATAATCTAGTGATTATGATGACTGGTTTGATTACCACAATGTAATTATAAGTTGTCATGAATCAATCCATCGAACCATGCAGACACCTATATAGGAGAATCCTAAATTTTCACCTGATAAAATCACGCGAAAGATCAAAAAAAATTAGAAGATAAAACTAAAAAGATTTTGAAGATTTGAATATAGAGTTAAAAATTCAAATTTCCCCAAGGATTCTAGTCTAAAGAGGCATAAGAGCTTCTAAAAGTACAATGCAAAATAATTAATGGCACATCTCTCACCATTAGGAAGGTGGAGTGGAAGGAGGAGTAGAATGTAACACCCCTCATGTGCTTCGGAATGTCTCATAAGTGTATTTCTTGAATATCTCAAAAACCGTGCATGATTTTGAAAATCCGACTTTATATTCTTTTTTAGGAGGCAAAATTAAATGGGTGAAGGGTAGCCCCTGAATTCTAAAAGACCCATGGTGAAAAATAATTTTCGCAATGGGGGGCCAAGGCATTGTGCCTGCGTGCCCTTAGTACAATGCGCCTGGGGCGTGCCTGTGTGTAATCAAGCCCTTTGCGCCTGGTCTAGGGCGCGGACCAGTGCAGTTTTCCCCTATTTTTCTTGTTTCGTCCAAGAGCATTTGGGTAATAACTCAATACCTATTTAAACGTGAAACCCTCCTTCTTTGGCCATTTTCAACTCTAAAAATCTCAAAAACTCTCTCTAAACCTCTCCAAAAATATCATCAAGTCCCCCATTCAAATTCAAGGATTTCAAGAGCAAGCTTTGGATCTCAAGAACCCACTCCAAGCTTCAAGTCCTCCTCAAGTCAATTTCAAGAATGTCTCAAGTTTAGGTATGTGGGTTTAATTCATTCATAGGTTCCTTCCACCCATGAAGCCAAAACTTGCCTCTTTATCAAATTTCATGATTTTAATATTGAATAATTTATGGGTAAACTTGACTATGCATTATAAATGTGATTGGGGTTTAGATTCTTCATGTACTGATTAAGTATGCATGAATATCCATTGAAGCTATTTTCATGAGTTGATTTATGCTTATTGAGGCTATACATGATATGAATTAGGAGACTATGAATGATAGTAAATTTTTAAGATGGATTTCATGACACCCAAATGAGGATTTTACTACTATGTTAGTGGATTCATTTAAATGACTTCAAATTAAATTGATTTTTACTCATTCTTATCCAATAATCCTAAATTGCATGATTTTAAACATGTCAATGCATACCCACCATGTTTTAGTAAGTTGGAGTAATTATGAATCTTATGTTTATGAAAGACTATTGTACGTATTGTAAGACAAGTGTTTTTATGTTAAGTTATGGGCTCCCAAGCATGTGTTGAACTCATGAAAGGTTTCTATGATCTACAAGTGAATTATTGAGCTCTTATGCTATGTTTTATGACGCCTACTAGAAGGGGTTATGAACTATATTGTATGCCTCACTCTCTAGTACAAGACAAATATCTACATGAAAGGGGTTATGACCTATGCTATATTTCTAACTCTCATGTACGAATTAATGCCATGCAACATCTTATGCTTAAATTAAGAGGTTATGACCTATGTTATACCTCCACCCTCATGTACTATCCATTACCTACTAGAAGGGATTGTGACCTATGCTCTATTCCTCACACTCTAGTACAAGGTATTTGGATGATCTATTCATGTCACTTTTTCGTGTTGAACAAGTTATGCAAGTATGATTATTCTCAAGCATGTTTATACCTAATCATTTATTATACATGTCATATTGAGCTCATGTCTATCAATTATAATTATTCATCTTGATTATTATGCTTATGATCCATATTGTATTGCATCCCACATATTTAGTACATTTCAAGTACTAACACATACTCTATGCCTACATGATATCACTATGTAGGAACTGAAGCTCCTATTGATTCTCCTTTTCCGCGTGGCTAGCCGATCGTTGAAGCTAGTTGTTGGTGAGTCCTCATATCCCGGGACTATATCTATTTTCTTTCAATCCTATGTTAGGACTTTATCTTATATTTTGGATACTTATCTATAAGGATTAGCCCGACAGATGTTTTGATTCCCGCTCTATCTATTAGTAGAGGTGTTGATGGATGTGAACCTCATGTATTGAGCTTGACTCTTTTATGCTTATGTTATTATGATAGACTCATTTACTCCTAGTTCCCTTATGATTTATTATGACTTGTTGTTATCTTATTTGGCTTCCGCCATCAAGGATGTGTGAGTGATATACTAAGAGGCTTGTTTGGGATTTCCTCGGCATCAGTCGTACCATAGAAGTTGTTGGAGATTGCCATCATCTAAAAAACATTGATCCTTCAACCAGACTATCCAAAAAGGTATAACAAGAATAGTATGAGAACAAATATGCTAGTAGGCATTATTGGTCTACCCAAAGCACATCACATAATATTTCGCACAAAAACTATAATCCACATTCTAATATCGGTCATGAACTAACCTCTCTATTCCTCATCATAGAATTTTTATCAACCCACAATCACTAACTTGATGTATACACTCTGCCTTTTAGTTTAGCCATTATCAACAATGCTTGCCTTAGAATATTTTATAATTCAATTTTAAGATGGCCATATTAAGATGATTTAAGTCTTCCTCTCTTTCTACCTTTTTTGGCTCACCATAGTGAGACCGATCCCACTATAGCGACCTCGCCATAGTGGGAATCCACACCACCAAGGCCATCCACATGCAAAAAGAACTCAGCTTTTTTCCCAACATCTCCCTCAAATACTCGGTGCATAGACATTAACCATATCTAAATCTAAGTTATTGAATTTTCACTCAACAATACCTCAACCACTCTCCCATTAATTCCAAACAACCGCGTAAATGATTATATGAAAAATAACAAGTAGTTATCACATAGCAAGAAAAGTAATAAAGAATCACATCACAAAATGGTAACACAGGTAACACCATCACAACAGAGAATTTAGTACACACTAACAATCGATTCTTCATACCAATTATTCCAAGGTGAGTGTGATCAAATACAATTATGTGAATTTCTTTACCATCGCATTTGTAATCATGCTCATGCACAAATACTTGTCATGATCCAACCTTTTAGATCTTGATGAAGCTTGTTAGATTCCACCTTAAGGAAAGTTAACCCAATATTCACAATATCTATCATAATTGTTAAGCATAATGATAGTTAACAACATACAAAATGAGCTAACAACAACCTACCTCAGACCTGGAAGTCACCTGTACAGAGCTGCATAGACTGAAAAATAAAATTATATACATAGCTAGAATAGTACAGTATAATATAATACAACCCAACCCAAAACTAGATATGGATAGGACCAATATCTGAATACAAAAGATGGCCAAATAACAGAAAGAGACTGTAGAAGAACCTAAAAAGTTGCTGGTGCTTACCAAAAGTCTTATAACATGTCTATAATGCACCTAGATCACCTGGATCTATACTACAAGTAGATGCAAAAAGTAGGGTGAGTATCGGTGGAAGGTACCTAGTAGGCATCATCAGCCTAGTGAGTGAAATATAGTAAATATTATAACAATAAATGCAAGAAAATGTTGTTGTGCTAGCTATCTAAATTCGGGTCAAATGATAAGCATGTTCGTAGAACTATGGAACCCCAACTAAATGAAACCCACCAATGTACAATGATACCAGTTGATCAACCCCGAACCAAAACTGTGTTACATTGTCACACGGTCGAGGTATAATGTTGTACATGGGAGTAAGACCTTAGTGTCTATGCCTGTACACCAAATAGGACACCTATATCTAGAAGGTACATCCACACACAATCAGGGTGTGTGTATAGGTATAGGGGTACAAAGATCAATAATAGATAGTATGAGATCCAAATTAAATGGTGTAGGAATTGAGATTTTTTAAGGATGAATGCATTATAATACTGAAGGAATGTACGTGTATACATATGAAGAAAAATATTATTTATTTTTCTCATGATTGATTGGCTTAAATATTTTAAAAATATTTTTCAAAACTGTTAGGACCCGTAACGTAATTTAAACCCCGAAAGTCCTTAATTGGTTCGCTTTAATAAAGTTTGGAGACCGAGTGCAACATTTCTTCTAAGTTTGGTCCTTAAGGATAGAATTGATGTGTGATCAATGTGTGTGTGAGCTTGT
>JAOTQJ010000007.1:18408418-18461151 GCA_025642045.1 Solanum sejunctum | reverse complement strand
CTCCTAGTTAGCCCATTGACCAATTAGGTCCCCAAACTTTTCTATTTTAATCCAATTAAGGACTCCTGACTTCAACTAAATTTTTACCCGCAGAATTCACTTGATCCCATACTTGATACCTTGACCACTATAATAGAGAGTGTGATGTTTATCAACCAATTAAGGAATTGATACCTTGACCACTATGATGGAGGGTGTGATGTCCATTAACCAATTGAGGGGTTGATACCTCAATCACCATGGATGGTAGGGTGTGAAAACCATCAAGAGGTCCCTCACTATACATGTAATATGTTCTATATAAGCATACTTTACTTTAAGTATTGTTCATATATATCATATTGCTACTATACTGTCTCTTGCTTATGATCATGCATTTTATTATGTTGTCTGTCTCTTGTTGCATTGCATCCTACATATTTAGTACATTCAAACATTTTGACTATGTCCTATATCCATTGTTGTATTGTATCCTACATACTTAGTATATTCAAACATACTAATGCATACTCTATGACTACATGATGTTATCATGTAGCGACCGGAGCCCCACTTGATCATTCTCCTCCTCCACAAGGCTAGTGCGATAACTCTCAAAACAAGTTGATAAGTCCTCAACTTCGAGGACATACTTCTCTTGTTTATGCTTTATATAAACTCTCTTTGTTTATCGTATACTTTCATTATGAGGGTTTGCCCAGTTATTTTCTTGGCCTTTGCTAAGTTCTATGTTTATATATGTTATTGGACAAGTTATGTAATGATGCTATGAGCTTTGACTCTCTTAAGCTTTATGAAGTTTTATGATGTGAAAGATGTTCTTTAGCCCCGTATCTCCTCTTTAGTATTTCTTATTTTTGTTTTATTGCATTTGCAACCAAGGATGTGTAATGATATGAGTAAGAGGCTTGATTTGAGTCCTTTCGGGTTTCTGCATTCATCATGTCATGTCTAGGCCCTAGGCTTGGGTTGTGACAATATTGGGTTACAAATTTTGCAATGTCTCTTTTATATGACCCCACTAATATACTTACAAAAATTCCCTATACATTTTTGTGGAATTGGGGTAAAGGAATTCGATGAATCATGAGCCTCTTACAAAATTGAGCACCTCAACATATTAACATTTGGCGTGCACAACCTACCTTGGTGAAGCAGATCACCATCTCCCTCTTAGGAGAAAACCTCTAATTTCTCTCTTTTTCCAATGCCTTCAACTCAACTAAGGCCAACCAGGGAAGATTTCCAACCATCTTAAACCACAATACCTCCATTGTAGGCTTCATCCAACCTAACTCCAAATCTAGCCAATCAATAAACTTTCTCTACTAACTCCTTCCTAACATCAATATGAGCCATAATCTCCCTACATACCCTACTTAGGGCATAGACCACAATATTCACCTATCCCGAGTGACAATGCACACTCATATCATAGTCCTTATCTAGTTCCAACCACCTTATTTACCTCAAATTAAGATCTTTTTGGGTGAAAACATATTGCAGACACTTGTGTTTGGTAATGGTATCTACATGAATCCCATATAAATAATGATACCATATCTTCAATGAAAATACCATGGCATCTAGCTCAAGGTCATGTGTAGAATGGTTACACTGATGCACTTTTAGTTCCCTAGAAGCACAGGTATTGACCTTTTCACCTTGCATCAATATACACCCTAAACTAACTCTTGAAGCATTAGAATAGACAACAAACCCTTCTAATCCTTCTGATAAAGTCAAAATAGGAGAAAATGTAAGCTTGTGATTCAAAGTCTTAAAGCCCCTTTCACAATCATCGGTGCAAAGGAATTTCACCATCATTTATGTCAACTTTGTCAAAGGGGATGCAAGTGAAGAAAATCTCTCAACAAATCTCTGGTAGTATCCTTTTATTCTAAACAAACTTCTAATATCCATTGGAATCAAGGACCTAGGTCAATTTATCACCACTTTTATTTTTTAGGATCAATTTTGATTTCATCTTTGACACCACATGTCTAGGGAATGCAAACTATTTCAAATAAATTCATGTTTGTGAAACACGACAAATAACTTTTCTTCCGTCAAGATTTGAAACATGCCTCATATGCTCTTTCTTATTTTAGGAATATATCAAGATGTCATCTATGAACATCACAATAAACTTATCAAGGTAGGTTTTAAAGACCCTATTCATGTTGTCCATAAATATTGCTACAGAATTGGCAGGACAAAAGGCATCACGACAAATGCAAAGTATGCAGAACTTATATGAAAGATCGGCTTGGGAATGTCACATTCCCTTACCCTTATTAGATAGTACCTGAATTGAAAATTGATCTATGAGAAGTGACCAGCGCTTTGTAATTGGTCAAATAAATCATCTATCCTCAATAGTGGATACTTGTTTTTTATGGTAACCTTGATTAGTTGATGATAGTCGATGCACATTCTAACTGAGCCATCCTTCTTCTTCAAAAATAATACCGATATATCCTAAGGTGACTTGCTAGGTCTTGTAAAATCCATTCTCCAACAAGTTTTTCAATTTATCCTTTAAAATCAATCAATTTCGTTAGGGCTATTTGGTAGGGAGGAATAGAGGTAGGTTAAGCATCGAAGAGGAGGTCTATGTCAAAATCTATTTTCCTCTTGAGAGGAACATTGGTGATTTCATGGGAGTCATGACCCAAGTCTAGGGCCTACATGTAACAGGGTGAATAGAGAACCCAAAGGGACCCTAAGCAAGTCTCTTAACATATCATTACACGTCCTTATTGCAGAAGCAATAAAACAACAACAATAGATAGTAAAGAGGGAATATGGCAATAAGGGACACCCTTGATATCACAAAATATCAAAGAGTCAAAGGTAGTCAAGCTTTTAGCACCATTGCATAACTCATCCAGCAAAATCTCTAAGCGTAGAACTTAGCGGGGGCTAAGACAAACAACCGGTCTCACCCTCATAGTTAAAACATACACTAAAGAAAAGAGAGTCTATATACAACATAAATCAAGAGAAATATTTCCTCAATGTTGAGGACTCGCAAACATGCTTTGTGAAACAACCCGAAAAAGTTCCAGAAAATGTGCCACGAAAGTGTCGAAAATTTTAATTTTTATATATCTCAAACTTCGTGCAATATATCAAAAATATAACTTAATATTCTTGTGCAAGGGGTCAAAATTAGGGGGAAGGGGGTCTTGCCCTGATTTTAGAGCAAACAATTAACATTTTCATTTTTTCAAGTGGCAATTTCCAAAGAGCTTTTTGCGCCCTGGCATGATGCACCAAGGGCACGAGATGAAGGACTTCATCTTCATGTCCTGTCTACAATGCAGACATGTACATTTTTCTATCCAATTATTTTTCTTGTTGTCCAAGACTTTGAAGTCTTGGGCCTAAGGGTCCCCAAACGTAAAATACCCATATTTAACCATTTTTCACCCTCATATAATTCTAAACATTCCCCAATACTCATTCAAACTCTTAGCTTATATTTTATCTACTAAACTCAAGTCTCAAAACCCTCTCCGAATATAAGTATTTTCTCTCAAGCTTTAAGTCTCCATCTCCAATCTTTCTCAAATTCATCTCCAAAGTTAAGGTAAGTGGGTTTCTTTCATGGGTTCCTTCCACTTATGATGCCCAAGCTTCTTTTTCTTAAAAATTGCATGACTTATAGTTCATTTTCTCATAGCTCTTACTTAATATGAAAATTACTACATACTTTTGGGATTTATGAAATTGCGACTATTTTGCTATGTTTATGGCCATGAATCTAAGGTCTATGGTGAGTATTGATGATGGTTATTGATGTATGTTATTTGAGGGTGTTACTGATTATCTGTTGAAGTATTTACACTAATTTCTCTAGCATGATTTCACACTTGAATCACATAGTTTTACACTATCGTTACACACCCTTTAAGTGTTTGATAAAATTTTTAGTTATGGATTCTTCAGGAATTGAAGGCCTATGCATATCTGATGAGTTGAATGACTATATCATAATGGAATGATGATGAAAAGAAATGTATGTGTATGATGATGAAAGGAGTGCATATATATATATATATATATATATGATATTATCTCTATATAGTTTTGGGGATGACCAAGCCTACCTCGGGGGGTTGTAGGGTCGAGTAACCTATCGAGGGGTTGGTACCTTGTTCGCCTAACTAGGTGGTGGTAGGTCCGAGTAACCTTGTTGGAGGTTGGTACCCATGAACCTTGATGGTAGGTATGTACTCTGTTAACCTCGGTGGAGGGATTGTACTCTATCAACCTCGGTGGGGGTTCTGTACTCCACAACCTCATGAAGGGATTCGTACCTCATGTACCTATCCAAGTGAATGGTAGTCCTTGACTTGTAGTATAATGGTCACTCCTTATACTCGCATGGTTTTACTTCAAGCATTATCTATACATGCCATATTGTTAGTATGCTATTCATTACTTATGATTATGCATTCTATTTATTATTCCTACCTCTTGTGACATTGGATCCTACATATGTAGTACATTAAAATGTACTAAAACATAGTTTATGCCTACATGATGTCACCATATAGGAACCGGCATAACACTTGATCATCTACCTCTACGTGGCTAGTACGACTCCTATCAAACTTGTTCATAAGTACTCTATTCCGCGTACGTTACGTATGATGTATTGCTATTTCTTAAGACTTTCTCTCATTGCTTATGTATTGATAATGATGGTGAATCAGGCTACTTTGTCTTGGCCCTCGCTCTTATCTATGTAGTAGAGTGTTGTTAGACATATTATATATCTATGCTATGAGCTTGATTGTATTGACTCATGATGTTTATGATATGGAAGTATATCCTTAGTCCTAATTCCCCCTTGTTTACATTTATCTCTTATTGTCATTCTAATTGCTTCTGCAACCAAGGATGCATAATAATATGCTATGAGGCGAGTCCAACACACCGCATTAATTAGAGTCTTATTCATAGTTGTGTTGGTGCGCCACAACTATGAGTAAGAATCTATGAGATGTTTTAGGAAATATTTCCCTTTTTCTTGTTCTAAGTCATGAGAGTTGAAGTAAACTTTCCCCCTAATGATTGTTCTTTATTATGCTACATCATCCCTAATACGAGTTGAAGACCTGCCCGCATGCCCAAGGAGCCATCGCCCAATGGAGAGCTTAGGGATGCTCTCACCTTGCTTGCACAAGTGGTGGCTGATCATGCCAACCAAGGGGTCCAAGCCTCTAATGCTCCTACACCGGCCTCTCAAGTAAGAGACTTCATGAGAATGAATCCCCAGGAATTCCATGGTCCAAAGGTGAGTGAGGACCCCCAAGAGTTCATTGATGAGGTCTACTAAATTTTGTACATCATGGGTATGAGGCCAGAGGACAAGGCAGATTTGGCAACCTACCAACTCCAAGGGATAGCATAAATATTGTACAACTAATGTAAGGAAGAGAAGGGAGTTGGCCATGTGGTGTTTTGGGAGGAGTTCAAGGTGGCCTTTCTTAATTAGTTCTTCCCCCTTGAACATAAGGAAGCTAAGTTGTTGGGATTTATGAATTTTAGACAAGGGTCTATGAGTGTGAGGGAGTATGCCCTCAAGTTCACCTAACTTTCAAAGTTTGCTCCTCACTTGAATGCCGACTCGAGGTCTAGAATGAACAAATTTATTATGGATGTCTCTGACTTGGTTAGTGAATAATACTAGTCCTCATGTTGATTAGTGACATGGACTTCTCATGTTTGATGACCTATGCCATAAAAATGGAAGAGGAGAAATTGAGAAAGATAAGGGGGCATGAGGCCAAGAGGGACCATTTTTAGAGTAAGTTCCAAATGAGTGCCCAGTTCCATCAAGGCGAAAGGACTACTCACGCATTTAATAAGAGAGGTGCAAATAATCATCCAAGAGCCCAAGGTGTAAGGGGTTGGCTCCTATTGATATGTGTCGAAAGTGTGGTAAGGGTCATGTGGCCCATGTTTGAGAAATATCAGTGCTTGTTATGGTTCTGGTGAAATAAGGCATAAGGTGATAGATTGCCCTCGAAACCACAACAAGGGAAAGGAGGTTTATCCACAAGGTGCTAATGCAGTCCTATTGGGGAGAGGTGGCCGACAAGATGATGCCCCAAGTCATAACTGATTCTATGTTCTACATGAGAGGCAAGGATTGATGAAGTCCCCGATGTTGTTATTGGTATATTGACTTTGATGTGTGTGTGCATTGATTGATCCAGGTCCCACTCTTTCTTTTGTTACCCCTTTTTGTTGCCCAAAAGTTCCATGTCGATCCCAAGATTTTGCATAAGTCATATGAATGGTCTACTCCTATTGGTGTATCTATTGTTGCTAGAAACATTTATAATAGTTGTCCTATTTGTATCTTGCATAAAGTGTTGCCTTGTGATCTTGTTGTGTTAGACATGGTTGATTTTGATGTAATTCGTGGGATGGATTGGTTGCATTCCTACTATGCTTCTATTGATTGTAGAACCTGTAGGGTTAAATTCTAATTTCCGAATGAACCCATCCTTGAGTGGAAAATACAAGATGTGGTGGTCAAGGGAAGATTCATCTCTTGCATTAAAGCGCATAAGTTGATCTCTAAAGGGTGTCTTGACCATTTTGTAATGGTTAGGGATGTGGAGTCTAAAGTCCTTCCCATAGAATCGATTCCGATTGTAAATGAGTTTCTTGATGTCTTTCCAAATAACCTTCCTAGTGTTCCTCCCCCCCAAAAAATAGACTTTGGCATAGACCTCCTCCCAGATACTCAACCCATTTCTATTCTCCCTTACCATATGTCCTTGACGAAGTTGAAGGAGTTGAAGGAACAATTGAGGGACTTATTGGAGAAGGGATTTATTAGACCGAGTCAATCACCTTGGGGTGATCTGGTGTTGTTTGTCAAAAGAAGGTTGGATCCCTTAGGATGTGTATTGACTACCAGCAACTCAATAAGATCACCATCAAGAATAGGTATCCTCTTCCAAGGATTGATGATTAGTTTGACCAATTGCAAGGGGCTAGCTATTTTTCTAGGATTTATCTTCAATCTGGGTATCATCAAGTGAAAGTGAGGGAGTGTGATATTCCCAAGATGGCTTCCAGACTAGATATGGGCATTATGAATTTGTTGTGATATATTTTTTTTAACCAATGCACCGACCATCTTTATGGACCTAATGAATGAGGTCTTTAAACTCGACCTTGATTCCTTTGTTGTGGTCTTCATTGATAACATTTTGGTCTATTCTCATAGTCAGGAGGAGCATAAGGTGCATTTGAGGGTTGTGTTGCAAAGATCGAGGGAGGAGAAATTGTATGCTAGATATGAAAAGTGTGAATTTTTGTTGAGGGAGGTTGCCTTCCTAGGACATGTGGTGTCGGGGGATGGTATTAAGGAGAATCCAATAAAGACCGATATGATTATAAATTGTCCTAGACCACTGACCCATCGGATATTAGAAGTTTTTTGGGTTCTCTTCTATTTCTTCCCCGAAGATAAATTTACTCAAAAGAAGGTCAAGTTTGTGTGGTTTGATGATTGTGAAAGGAGTTTCCTAACAATAAAAGACAAATTTGTGTTTGCTCTTATATTGTCACTCTAGGATAGGATTGAGGGATTTGTAGTTTATTATGATACTTCCCAGGTTGGTTTGGGTTGCGTTGATGCAAAATGGTAAAGACATAGCTTATGCTTCTATACAACTTAAGGTACACGAAAGGAACTACCCTACCCATGATCTAGAGTTAGCCGCCATTGTGTTTGCATTAAAGATTTGGCTCTACTACTTATATAGGGTGCATGTTGATCTGTTCATCAATCATAACAACCTCTAAAATGTCTTCACTCAAAAGGATTTCAACTTGAGGCAAAGAATATGGTTAGAACTTCTTAAGGATTATGATATGAGTGTCCATTATCATCTGGGTAAGGCAAATGTGGTGGTGGATGCATTGAGTAAGGTGTCCATGTGTAGCCTCGCACATGTTGATGGTAGTGATAAGGAGGTGCATCGGTTAGCTACATTGGGAGTTAGGATTGAAGAGGATGGTAGTAGTTATACGGTTGTTGTTGATGGCTATAAGCCTTCTTCGGTTGATGAGGTGATGAAAAAATAATATCTTGATCCCTCCTTGTTAGAATTGAAAGCCTTGGTGAAAGAGTGAAAAGTGGAGGTTTTCTCCTAAGAGGGAGATGGTGCCCTTAGGTACTAAGGTAGGTTGTGTGTACCATGTGTTGATGGTTTGATAGAGAGGATCCTTGATGAGGCCCATAACTCTTCTTATTCTATCCACCCTGGTTCCAAAAAAATGTGTAGAGACTTGAGGGATGTGTATTGGTGGGGAGGCATGAAGAGAAATATTGCCAACTTCATTTTCGATTACCATACTTGTCAACAAGTCAAACCCGAACATCAAAGTCCTGGTGGCTTAACCCAAGCCGTGAGGTTCCTACTTGGAAGTGGGAAGAGATAATATGGATTTTTTGGTTGAGTTGCCCAAGACTAGAAAGAGTATTGATTCCATTTGGGTTTTGGTTGATAGGATGATAAAATCAGCTCACTTTCTACAGGTTAAGACCATATTTGGGGCTGATGATTATGCAAGGTTGTACATTCATGACTAAGGTCATCGGGTTCCATTGTCCATTATATTGGATCGTGGGGCATAATTCACTTCACACTTTTGGAGGTTCTTTAAAAAGGGTCTCGGTACTAAAGTTAAGCTTTCTATGGCCTTCCACCCTCAAACAAATGCCCAAGCCAAGAGAACCATCTAAACCCTTGAGGATATGCTTAGAGCATGCTTGTTGGAGCTTAAATGTAGTTAGGATGATCAACTTCCATTTATTGAGTTTTCCTACAACAATAGGTATCATTCTAGCATTGGGATGACTCTTTTGAGGCTCTCTATGGGAGACATTGTAGATCACTATTTTGATGGTTTGAGTTTGGTGAGATAGCTTTTTTGGGACTAGATCTTGTTATGGAGGCTCCTAAGAAGATTAAGATGATTAGGGAATGGTTGAAGATAGACCAAAGTCATCAAAAATCCTATGTTAATGTGGGAAGAGGAGATCTTGAATTCAAAGTTGGTGATTGGGTCAACCTAAAGATTTTACCCATGAAGGGTGTGGTCTATTTTGGTAAGAAGGGCAACTTGAGCCCAAGATGTGTTGGCCCTTCTGAGGTCATGAGGAGGGTTGGCATGATAGCTTATGAGTTGAGGTTGCCTAGTAAGATGGAATATGTTCATCTGGTGTTCCATATGTCCATGTTGAGAAAATATGTGGGTGATCCAAAATGCCTCTTGAAGTTGTGGGTGCTGTTGAGGATAATTTGACATATGAAGAGATTTCGATTCAGATTTTGTAAAGGCAAGTAAAGAGGTCAACAAACAAGGAGGTGGCTTTTGTTAAGGTCCTTTGGAGAAATCAACAAGTTGAGAGTGCCTCTTGAAGTTGTGGGTACTGTTGAGGATAATTGGACATATGAAGAGATTTCGATTCAGATTTTGGATAGGCAAGTGAAGAGGTCAAGAAACAAGGAGGTGGCTTCTGTTAAGGTCCTTTGGAGAAATCACAAGTTGAAAGTGCTACTTGGGAGGCCGAATCGGACATGTAAAAGTGGTACCCTTACCTTTTCCACTCTACTCAAGCCTAAGGTATTGATCTAAGTCCTTCATTTAATCTCAAGTCTTAAGTTCATCCCTTGTCATCGCATATGTTTATGTTTAAATTTACAAGTTCATGATGATTTTAAACTTATGATGAAGTTTTTGAAATGATGTTTAACTGCATTGTTGCAACTCTATGTGGGCTAAAATTGTCATGTTTGTGCATCTCATATACGTCTCTTTGACATTCGGGGATCAACGTTTCCAATCGGGAGATATTGAAATGACACAAAATGTGCTCTAAAATGTGCATTGGAAGTGCCTAGAATTGTAATTTCTATACATCTCAAAATCCATGCGTGATATCAAAAATCTGACAACATATTCTCATTCAAGGGGTAATAATTGGGGAAAATAGGGTCTAACCCTAATTTTAGAGAAAATGATTAACAATTTTGATTTTCTACGTGGTGATTTCCAGAGAGTTGTTCGCACCGCTAGCGTGACATGCCAAGGGCACAAAGATGAAGAAATACATTTTTGCTTCCCATCCGTGATGCAGACAAGTATATTTTTCTATCTAGTTATTTTTCTTGCGGCCGAAGACTTTTAAGTCTTGGGCCTAAGTGTCCTCAAATGTAAAAATACCCATACTTAACCATTTTTGACCCTCATATCATTCTAAATATTCCCCAATACTCATTCAATTACATCCAATATTTTATGCCCTAAGCTCAAGTCTCAAAACCCTCTCCCGATGTAAGGATTTCCTCTTAAACTTCAAGTCTCCATCTCCAATCTTCATCAAATTCATCTCCAAAGCTAAAGTATTTGGGTTTCATTCATGGGTTCATTTCATCCATGATGCCCAAGCTTTCTAACGTTGCATGGTTTAAAGTTGATTTACTCATGGGTCTCCTATAATATGAACGTCACTGCACACTATATAGGGTACTAATAATTCAATTGCTTGATGGCTTACCAACACTATCCGAGGTGATTGAGGCATCATCCCTCAATTGTCTATGGTCAACTCACAACCCAATAGATACTTCTCATGGAATCAATGTATACATATTACTCTTTCATCATCATAAAGTCACTTAACTCATATGCCAAGCATTAGGCCTTCAACAACTCAAGACACATTAATCGAACATTTTATAAAATACTTTGTCGGTGTGCAATGCTAGTGTAAAATCATACAATTCAAAATTCAATGTAAAACCATCCACCAACACATGGTAAAACCTCATACAATATACATCAAAACCATTCATCAAATCTCAATATAGATCTAACATTCATAGCTCAAAATATGCATAAATAGTCATATTTTAACAAAATGCCAACATTGTTCATAGTCTAATTCATAATAGAAGACCCAAATATAAAATCAACTTAGAAACATGAAATTTAGGTAAAACGTAAGTTTGGGCATCATGGGTGACAGGACCCATTGGTTTAAACCCATATACCTTAATTTTGGAGAATCATTTGATGAAGATTGAAAATGGAGACTTGAAGCTTGAGCAAAATCCTTAAGATTCGGATGAGTTTTGGGACTTGAAATTTGGGGTAAAATTAGAGGTGGAAAATGGGTGGATTGGATTGGATTTGGATGGATTGAATATGGATTGAGTGAAAATGAATTGGATCATAATCCATCCATATAAAATATGGGTAAATATGGATTTGGTCAAATATGATTTGGGTAAAAATGGTTCTACCCATTTTAATCTCTTAAAGCCAAAAAAATTTAATCAAAGCTTGATTGTTAATGCTACATCCCTATCACCCCAACCCTATTCCTAAATAATTATTTTTCAAAAAATTATTTTTATCGTAAAATTTTCTACTTCAATATTTTTTAAGGAAAATGAAAAAAATTCATGCCCACAAACCGAATTAATTTGGTTTGGTTCAATTTTTCAATATCACAGTATTTACGCTCATTCAATAAAATAATTTAAAAAATTTTTGCCCCCCACCCTGATACCGAACCAACAAATCGATAAGTTTTGTTTGGTTGAATTTTTTAATTTTTTGGTATTTATGCCTGCCACAATAAAAAATGTTTTAAAAAAAAGTTATTTTTTTTGCCCCATCCCCATCCCACCACGATACTGAACCAAAAAACTAAATTAGTTTGGTTTGATTCAATTTTTTGGTATTTATAGTGGCCACAATGAAAAATTAAAAAAAAGTTAATTTTTTTCCCCAACCTCACCCTACCACCAAATCAAAAAATTGAATCAGTTTGGTTTTGTTAGATTTTTTGATTTTTGGAAATTATTTTTTTTGCTCCCTGCACACTGACACTGAACCGAAAAATTGAATTAGTTTGGTTTTGTTTAATTTTTCGATATTTATGCTCTCCAAAATAAAAAATTTTAAAAAACTATTTTTCCCCCAACCTCACCCAACAGCAAAGCAAAAAAATAAATTAGTTTGGTTTAATTTGATTTTCTGACTTTTTGGCATTTATGCCTACCCAAATTAAAAAAAATAATTTTTTTTTGCTCCCTTCACCCCGACATCAAACCAAAAAATTGAATTAGTTTAGTTTGGTTTGATTTTTTAATTGTTTTGGTCCTTATGCCCATCCCAATAAAAATTAAAAAAATAAATAATTTTCCCCCTTACCCCACCCGACACCAGACCAAAAAATTGAATTAGTTTGGTTTAGTTTGATCTTTTGTTTTTCTGATATTTTTATGCCGTCTCCAATAAAAAATAAGAAGAAAATTAATTTTCCCCACCCCCTATTCCACCCTGATACCAAACCAAAAAATTAAATTTGTTTGGTTTGGTTTGATTACTTTATTTTCAATATTTATGTCTGTCCCAATAAAAAAAACTAATTTTTTTGCCTCCCCACCCCACTCCGACTCTGAGCCGAAAAATCGAATTAGTTTAGTTTAGTTCAATTTTTTTATTTTTTGGTATTTATACTCGCTCAATAAAAAAATTAAAAAAAGTTAATTTTTTTGTCAACCCCCTACCCCACTCCCACACCAAATTGAAAAATAGAATTAGTTTGGTTTGATTTAATATTTCGGTATTGATGGCCGTGCCAATAAAAAATAAAAAATCATTAATTTATTTTTGCCACCCGTAGTTTGTTTTGGACTTAAATGGCTACCCATGTTTTACTTATTTTGTCCAGATTTACACATATTTATATGGGATTTACAAGTTAGCTGAAATCCACATTTACCCACTTAAAAAATTAATGGTCTAGCTCATTTAATATGAGTTAAATGGGCTTATTTTATTAATATGGGCTGAAATTGCAAGCCCTAGGTGAAATTTTTGTCTAAGTGTTTGAGAGAGTATTGGGGAATGTCTTGTATGATATAAAGGTGAAATATGGTTAAGTATAGGTATTTTCATGCATAAGAAGACTAAGGCCCAAGACCCAAAAGCCTTGGATCGAAATGAAGAACTGCACAAAAATATTGTACAGATCCGCGCCCTTGGCACGTCGCGCCTTGGGCAAGTAAACCACTCTGGAAATCGCATTTTGTGATTTACAAATTTTGAAATGGTTGCTGTAAAATAAGGGTTAGACTCATTTCCAACTCATTTTTGTCCCCGGATAAAAAATATGAAGTCAGATTTTCGATATCAAGCACGAATTTTGAGATATCTGGAAATTACAATTCGAGACACTACCGAGTCACATTTTTGGACACATTTTGGGTCATTTAAATATCTCCCCCATGTGAATATTCGTCCCCGACTGTCAAAGAAATGTGCATAACAAGAGTAATAATGAAAAAATCAGCCCGAACAAGAATACAACAATACACTTAAACACAATTTTAAAAAATCTCAACATAAGTGTAAAAATCACCATGAATTTTATCAATATAAACATGAATGTATGCAAAGGACATAGGGGCTAAAACATAAAACTTGAAATCACATAGGGATCTTAGAGTTAGTTCCTTAGGCTTGAATAGAATGAAAGAGATAAGGATATTACTTTTGCATGTCCACCTCAACCTCCCATGTAACACTTTCGACTTGTTGATTCCTCTAAAGGACCTTAACGGAAGCTACATCCTTCTTCCTCAATCTTTTTACTTTCTTATCCAAGATATCTACTGGAACTTCTTCATAAGTCAAATTGTCTTCAACAACACCGACATCCAATGGGACAATTGCATTTGGATCACCTACACATTTCCTCAAGATGGATACCTGAAACACCGGATAAACCAAATCCATTTTACTAGGCAACTCCAACTCATAGGCCACCTTTCCAGTCCTGCCCAACATCCTATAGGGGCCCACAAATCTTGGACTTAGTTTACCCTTCTTACTAAAATGAAGCACACCCTTCATGTGTGACACCTTCAAGTATACCCAATCACCAACTTTAAATTCAAGCTCTGTTCTCCTCACATCGGCGTAGGACTTTTGATGACTTTGGACTATTTTTCAACCTTTCTATAATCAATATCACCTTCTCCATAGCCTCTATAACCAGATAAAAACCCAACAAAGCCATTTCTCCCAATTGAAACCACCCAACCGGTGGTCTACAATGTCTATCATAGAGGGCCTCAAAAGGAGCCATACCAACACTAGAATGATAGCTATTGTTATATGCAAATTCAATCAATGGATGATAATCATCCCAACTACCCTTAAACTCCAAAAAAAGCTCGAAGCATTTCCTTAAGAGTTTTGATGGTTCTTTCAGCGAATCCACGTGTTTGAGGGTGAAAAGCCATACTAAGCATTACCTTGTTCCCAAGACCCCTTTGGAAGGACCTCCAAAAGTATAAAATGAATTCAGCACCACAATTCAATATGATAGACAAGGACACCCCATGCAACCTCACTAACCCATGAATGTACAATTTAGGATAGTCTTTGGCCCCACAATTGCTAATCGATATGAAATGAGACAACTTTGTCATCCTATCAACCACAACCCAAACAGAATAAAAACTCTTTCAAGTCTTAGGCAACCCAACCACAAAATCCATATTAGTTTCCTTCCATTTCCAAGTAGGAATCTCTATGTCTTGGTTAGGCCACCCGACCTTTGGTGTTCAACTTTGACTTGTTGGCAACTATGACAACTAGATACAAATTTAGCAATGTCTTTCTTTATACTGCCCCACTGAAACACATCCCTCAAATCCATATACATCTTTGTAGAACCAATGCGAATAGAATAGGAAGAATTATGAGCCTCATCAAGAATCTTCTTTCTCAAATCATCACTCAAGGCATACATAACCTACCTTGGTACCTAAGGGCACCATCTCCTCCTTAGTAGAAAATATCCACCTTGCCCTCTTTCACCAAGGCCTATCAATTCTAACAAGGAGGAATCAAGATCTTGCTTTGCTTTTATTTCATCAGGCAAGGAAGATTTTGAACCTTCAACAACCACCATACCACCATTATCCACCTCTTCTAACCTAAACCCCAATCTAGCCAACCTATGGACCTCTCTAGACACCTTTTTGCCCCCATCATCAATATGAGTTAGGCTACCCATAGACACCCTACTAAAAGCATCCACCACCATATTAGCCTTACTTGGATGATAATGCACACTCATATCATAATCCTTAAGAAGGTCTAACTACCTTCGTTCTTTCAAGTTAAGATCTTTTTACGTTTACAGATATTGGAGACTGTTATGATCGGTGAACACATTAACATGCATCACATATAAATAATGACGCCAAATTTTTAAAGCAAGGCCCACGGTGGCCAATTCAAGATCTTGAGTAGGATAATTGTTTTCATGCACTTTAATTTTTCTAGAAGTATAGGCTATCACCTTACCAGTTTGTATCAAAATACAACCGAAATAAATCCGAGAGTCATCAAAATACAGAACAAACCCTTCCAACCCTTCCAGTAGAGACAAGATAGGAGCGGAGATAAGCTTATCCTTCAAGGTTTGGAAACTCTTTTCACACTTATCAGTCCATAGAAACTTAGCCTTCTTTTGAGTCAACTTAGTCATGGGAGAAGCAATGAAAGAGAACTCATTCACAAAACTCCTATAGTAACCTGCTTTGCCCATGAAGCTTCTAATGTCCGATGGGGTCAATGGTCTAGGACAATTTCTAATTACATCTATCTTTTTTGGGTCCACCTTAATACTATCCCCAAGACCACATGACCTACAAAGGTAACCTCTTTCAATAAAAATTCACATGATCATATTTAGCATACAACTTCTCTTCCCTCAATCTTTGTATCACTTCTACCCTCAAATCAGCCACATGCTCTTCCCAACAATTAGAAAAAATCAAAATATCATCAATGAAAACCACCGTAAACAAATCAAGGTAGGGTTTTAAGACCCTATTCATAAGATCCATTAAGTAGTCGATGCGTTGGTTAACCCAAAATACGTAACCACAAATTCATAATGTCTATACCTAGTCCGTAAGACTGTCTTAGGAATGTCACACTCGCTCACCTTCGCTTGATGATACTCGGACTGAAGATCTCTCTTAGAGAAGTGACGAACCCATTGAAATTGGGCAAACAAATCATCAATTCATATGAGAGGGTACTTATTCATGATGATAATCCTATTAAGTTGCCGGTAGTCAATACACATTCTAAGAAACCCATCCTTCCACTTCACAAACAACACCGGTGCACCCCAAGGTGATTGACTAGGCCTAATAAAACCCTTTTCCAACAAGTCCCTCAACTACTCCTGCAACTCTTCCAACTCCATCGGGGCCATACGGTAAGGTGGAATAGAAATGCGTTAAGTATGGAGAAGGAGGTCTATACCAAAATCTATTTCCCTTTTAGGAGGAACACCGGGAAGGTCCCTTGGAAAGACATCAAAGAACTCATTTACCATCGAAACCGACTTTATAGGAAGGACTTTAGACTCAACATCCCTAACCCTCACAAGATAATAGAGGAACCCCTTAGAGATCAACTTTTGGTCTTTGATGCAAGAGATAAACCTTTCCTTGACCACCACATCCTGACTCTCCCACTCAAGGACGTGTTCATTTGAGAATTAAAATTTTACCCTATGGGTTATACAATCAATAGAGACATTAGATGAATGCAATGAATCCACCCCATGAATGCTATCAAAATCAACCATAACTCAACAAGATCAGAACGCAATATTTTATGCAAGATGTAAATGGGATAATTTCTATAGACCTTTCTCGCAAGAAAAAATGCACCAATGGGAGTAGACACCTCATAAGACTCACACAACAATTCGTTATTAACATTAACTTTTTTGAAATAAATGGAGTAACAAAAGAAAGAGTGGGACCTGAGTCTATCAATGCATACAACTCAAAATCGAAGACTTTTAACATACTAATGATAACACTAGGCACCTCATCAACCCCTTGCCTACCATAGAGAGCATAAAACTGATTGTGCCTTAGGGTACCACTTTGTTGGCCTCCTTTACCCAAAGGAATCGCATAAGCACCCCAAGCTTGAGGACAAACATCCTTACCCTTGTTGCGATTTCATGGACAATCAATCATCTTGTGGCCTACTTCCCCATAACCAAAACTAGTATTGGTATTCCTCAACATGAGCCATCGTGACCCCTATCATAGTTTGGACACACGATCCTAGGAATCACACCACCACCTTTTTGGGCATTGGGTCATCATTGGCAAATCTCCCACAAGGAACATGAGAAGACACTTGGCCTTGGTGAAACTAGCCACCATTGTGACTTTGGAACTTACCATTAAATTGAGCCCTCTTGCCTCAAGATCCCTTCTTATCCTTCATTTTGCCCCCTCCAATTGTTCAGCATAAGTCATCAAGCGCGATAAATTCATATCACTTATCAACATGGCAGTTAACATTATTCACTCACCAAATTGAATAAACCCATCATAAACTTATTCATTCTAAACCTCGAGTCAGCAACCAAGTATGGAGTATGTTTTGAGTGTTGGTTGAACTTGAGGGTATACTCCCTCACACATATAGATCCTTGCTTCAAGTTCATAAACTCTATCATTTTGGCTTCCAAAACCTGAAAAGGGATAAACATATAAGGAAAGAGGCCTTAAACTCCTCCCATAGAACCACATTATTGGTCCACTTCCTCTCCTTCCATTTACTGTAACATATTTGAGCCACCCCCTTGAGTTGCTAAGCTGCCAACTCTGCCTTCTTCTCTAGCCTCACACCCAAGATAGCTAACACTTTGTGAACCTCATCAATAAATTCTTGAGGGTCCTTATCCATCTTATACCCATTAAACTCCAGTGATTTCACACTCACAAAGTCTCTTACCCAAGATGTCAGTGTAGGAGCATGAGGGGCTTAGGCCCCTTAGTTGACTTGGTTAGACACAACTTGAGCTAGCAAAGTGAGAGCATCCATAAGCTCACCATATATCATTCCTCGGGTGTGTGGGGTCTTTTTTCTCTTGTGTTAGGCATGATATAGCATAGCAAAGAACAATCCTTACGAGGGAAAAAATCTTACCTTAACTTCTATAGCACAACATAGAGTAATAAGAAGGGAAACATTACCTAAAATGTCTCATAGCCTCCTACTTGTAGTTGTGGTACACAATACAACCATGAATAAGACTCTAATCAATAAGGTATGTTGGATACCGAGGACCATTAACAACCAAGTGATTTGATACCAAGTTTTTTCATGACCAAAACCTATAGCCTAGACATGACATGGCGAATGGGGAACCTGAAGGGACCCAAATCAAGCCTCTTAACATATCATTACACATGCTTAGTCACAGAAGCAATAAAACTATAATATAGATAGTTTAGAGGGGATACGGCGCTAAGGTACATCCTTTATATCACAAAACATAAAAGAGCCAAAGGGAGTCAAGCTTTTAGCTCCATTACATAACTTGTGCAACAACACCTCTAAACATAGAACTTAGTGGGGGCCAAGACAAGCAACTAGGCTAACTCTCATAGTCAAAGCATACAATTAAAAAAAGAGATTCAATATATAGCATGAATCAAGAGAAGTATTCCTCGAAGTTGAGGACTCACCAACTTGCTTTGAGAGATATTGCACTAGCTACGTGGAGGAGGAGAATGATCAAGTGGGGCTTCATTCCTACATGGTAACATCATGTAGGCATAGAATATGTGTTAATACATTTTAATTTACTAAGTATATGAGATGCAATGCAATAATAGATAAGCAACAGAATAAAAATGGACAATTAAGCAATAGATGATCATATAACAATATGGCATGCATGAATGATACTTGATGTAAACATGCATATATATAGAACATATTATATGTGTGCGAATAGACCATCATCATAAACCAAACAACTTAACACTTGGAATCTTAGGTAGACCACCCCTTAGAAGTGATTTAGGTACCAACCCCTCAATTGGTTGACAGACATGACCACCCTCCACCGAAAGTGTTTGAGGAACCAACCCCTCAATTGGTTGATGGCTTAGCACACCTCATCCAAGGTGATTGAGGTAATAACCCCTCAATTGGTTGATGGACATAACTACTCTCACCCAAAAATGATAGATATATCAATACCTTAATTGGTTGATGGCTTACCACCCCCATCGGAGGCAATTGAGGTACCAAACTCTCAATTTGTTGATAGCTTACCACCCCCATTGGAGATGATTGAGGCATCACCCATCAATTGACTATGTCAACTCACAACCCAATTGATACTTCTTATGGAATCAATACATTCATATCACCCTTTCATAATCATAAATTCACTTAACTCACATGTCAAGCATCAGGCCTTTAACAACTCAAGATACATTAACCGGATATTTTTTTAAAAACTTGGTAGGTGTGTAATGCTAGTGTAAAATTATGTAGTTCAAGAGTGAAATCATATAAGTAAATTCAATGTAAAACCACCCACCAATACTTGGTAATACCCTCATTAAATATATATCCAATTCCTTTATCAAATCATAAGATAGATATAAGATTCATAGATCAAAACATGCATAAATAGTCACACTTTTACAAAATCCCAACATTGTTCATAGTCAAGTTCGTAATAGAAGACCCATAAGTAAAATCAACTTAGAAACATATAATTTAAGTAAAAAGGAAGCTTAGTCACCCTGGGTGTGAAAGGACCCAATTATCGAAACTCACATACCTTAACTTTGGAGAATTACTTGATGAAAATTAGAAATGGAGACTTAAAGCTTGACTGAAATCATTAGGATTTAGGTGAGTTTTGGGACTTGAAATTTGGGGTGAAATATTTGTCTAAGTATTTGAGATAGTATTGGAGAATGTCTTCTATGATATGAAGGTGAAATATTGCTAAATATATGTATTTTAACACATAGAAAGACTTAGGCCGAAGACCCCAAAGCCTTGGACCAAAATAAAAAACCGCACAAAAAACTGTATAGAGGCGCGCCCTTAGCATGTCGCACCTTGGGAATGGAAAACTCTCTGGCAATCGCATTTTGTGATTTTCAAATTTTGATACAGTTGCTCTAAAATTGGAGTCAGTCCCATTTTTCAATCAATTTTCCCCTGATCAAGAATATAAAGTCAAATTTTCTATATCTTGCACGAATTTTGAGATATATGAAAATTGTAATTTTGGATAATTTTGAGGCATATTTTTGGGTACTTTTTGGGGGTTGTTTTAGTGGGAAAGACATTGGAAAACTCATTGAACATCAAAATCGATTCAACAGAAAAAAATTTGGACTCTTAACTTTTCTTCCCTCGAGATTTGCAATATAACCCTCAAATGCCTCACATACTTATCCTCATTTGGGATTAAATAAAGATGTCATCAATGAAGACCATAACAACATAACAAGGTAGGGTCTAAAGACCCTGTTCATGAGGTCCGTAAACATTGTCGGAGCATTGGTAGGTCAAAAGACATCACCTTACAAATTCAAATTTCCTGCACTTTGACCCGATGGTCATCTTTAAGACTCTGATACAGGTAGAGCAGGTTTCATATGAGTTAGCCTCACCTCTAGTGTATTGTGCTATACATAAGATTTTCCATGTATTGATATTGTACTGGTATATTACAGATGTGTCACATGTACTTCATTATGATTCAGTTGAGATAGATGACCATTTGACCATTGTTAAGGAGTCGATGGCTATTATAGCTAGGGATAGTAAATTGTTGGGCTCTATGATTTTTTCGATAGTTAAGGTTCAGTGATGATACCGTCCAGTCAAGGATGCTAGGTACGTAGGAATTAAAGGCAAAGAAGTTGAAGCAATACCCTAGTCTATTTGAGTCATCAGCTATGCCTTTATCCTTACTTTTGTAGATAAAAGTCCTATAAGTAAGGGATGTTATAAAGACCCTCCAAGTCATTTCTCTATTTTTGCAGTTATTTTATAATTTGAGCATGTGTATGGTGACGTTTGGCCATTGTGACTTATTGGGATTTTTGGCATGGTTATTGGATGAGTTACTTATAAATTGAGTTAACATGAAGTCATAATGGTAAGAATAAGTCTTTTCATAAAGTCCTCGTAAACAGTGTTGGAATGGAATTCTAATAGTTGCATCAGTTTTGAAATTATCGAATTAGGCTAGGAGCATGGTTGTCCCAAGATTGGATGGTTTCGGTATGAGTTTAAGTCAAAAATTGCAATATTAATTCAACTAGAGGTTAAAAAGTGATTTTTCATAAAAAGCTTGGTATACATGCTCAGAATGGGAATCTAATGCATTGGGCAACTTTTAAATATTGTATATATCCTAGAACAACCTTTCATCGGATATCGGGGCCTTCTGGGTGTGTTTTGACCACCTTAGTTCTTTTACCTAAAATAGCAGAAAAGATTCCACATTAACATGAAACAATACTCAACAACTAGGTCAATGTAAACAATTTTCATACTTTCAACAACAGGAAGTACAACTTAATCCATATTCTCAATTCAAGGATCATTATTACTAACATACACATACTAATTCAAGAGTTAAGTTACACATATTATCGTATAAAAATTTTCAAAGAAGGAGAATACATGGTTCAATTAAACTCGACAAGATTTAGGAATTCACCAACCTCAATAAAGTCAACAGATCAATCCAACAAGACTGATTTTCCTATCCAATTCAAATCTAAAACAATACAATATAGTCAAACTAAATGGAATCTCACAATCACATTTCAAGCCCAGTGACACCAAACTCACACAATTTTGGAAAAAGAGTAAAATGGTTCAAAATTTCCATGCCATACACGAGGCCAAAAATCTGGATATTTTTAAATAAAGTATTTTTTCACTCAATTAGAAATCTATTGGCAAAAAATAATAAAAATAGAGCTAAAATGAGCTCATAATCACTATTTAGAAAAACAAATCTCATAAGTGAACTTTTATGGAGCTCATAAGTGACTATTGTAAAAAAGATAATATATATGGAGGAGGCTTTAATATATTTTTCCAAAAAAAAAAGATGGAAAATGACGATGTATAACCTAATATTGTGACATTTAGTACAATGCTTAGTGAACTTTTTATATAAGGATGATAGGAGAAATTAATAACATAGTGGTGGAAATAAATAATTAGAAATTTGCACCTGATGAATCAGTTATAAAATACTTTTCAAGAGATGTTCGCGAACTAAAGATATTCAATCTACATTGCAATGTAGGATGAAAATGGTTAAGCAACGGATAAACTTAATAAGTAAACAATAGTGATATGTGAAATAAATTGTGCAAGATAGGGAAGGTGGATAAGACTGTTAAGAATTTGAATAAGTTGATAACCATTAAGATGGGTTTACTCTTACAAAATTCTTGCTTTATTAACACTATTTGAGTGTCTATCAGAAAGGAGACATGTATTACAAATGTATATTATATGAGATACATGATTATTTATGATATTACACATGGTTAGATATACACATGCAATGCATGTGCCGAAAAACTAGTTGATCAAAAAGTAGGGCAATAATTAAATATCACTAATATAAGGACAATTTATGCAAACATTTGAAAATTTTATATTTAGAAAATCTGCTTCACTAGAGATAGTCTTCTAACTTACACACTAAGCAAAAGTCATAAAATCCTACAAATTATTACAATTTCTTCACCTTCATCTCTCTCTGTTCCCAAATCCTTTCTTTCCCATCCTCTTAACAAAGTTCTTTAGTAGAACAATAGTGAAAATAGCTTCTCTATTTTATGAATTCCCAAAAGTTTTCAATTGGCGTTAGCTCATCTTAAATTTCATTCGTGAATTTTTTTTGGGTATATATGTCGTCATTGCTGCTTTTAATTTGGCAAAGATTTAACCTATACACATCTTTAGTATAGAAAAGTTTTAACTTCATTGTTGTAGTTATTGATTATAAATTTTTCTGATGGTTGATAGGTGTAACTGCTATGCCACAGCTAATTCTTGTGGACAATTGGGGAGGTACTTAATTATCGTTCTTTGTCCTAAAACAAATATTTCTTTTGTATTATTCTTTTGCAACAAGCTTGAGTTTTAAATTTTATATGAGAGAAGAAGAAAGAAATTGATTTACTTTTACATTTGTAATTTTGTTGGCTTCATTTTCTTGTTATGGTTGCTAGGTTGATAGACCAATAATTAATTGATGGCCAGGTGTTGAGGAAGAAATAATAATCAAACTACAATATTTGATTGACTCTCTAATAATGAAATAAATTTATGTTTTTGATAAGTTACTATTTTGAGTTTCAGATGCTAAATACGACATTGTTGTCCGTTCACGTGATACATTAAAGTTTTACATGTGTGTCCCTACTAATCATTATTATTTTTTTTATTTGGTTAAGCTATATCCTGGTCATTGTAACATAAGTCCTGATTTTTGTGCATTTGATATTTGTATTTCCTTGATCTCCTTATATTTTAGGAAATATATACATTTTTTCATCTGAAATATTTTTATAAATTACTTGAAAGATTAAAGTTATGGAGGAAGGTAAAGAAAAAATAATGAATCTTGACAGAATTATTGTGAGGTTCATAGCCTTATGTCTTAAAAATGAATAGTCTAATGTACCCTGAACATAATATTTATATCATATCCATAAATTTTTTATTTAAAGTTGTGAAGTTCATGTCTAGTGAATTTTTGTTTGACTTTACTAAATGAAATGAACCTATTATCTTTTTGCAGGACATTATATCTAAGATAATAGCTTTTTTAAAGCAAGGAACAATGAAAATCGGTATTGTCTGTGCAACTGGAGACGTATGTAGTGTCACCCTCCGACAATCTACAATGGGTGGTTAAATTGTGACGCATGAGGTGTGTATGAGTTTCAGCCTAACATATTTATCTTTTTTGCTGCATTTCATGTGTTGTGCTTATATTTAGTTAATTTATGACTCTATTTATATGTTGTTTTGTTCTTACTGGAGTTTGCTGGCTATGTGATTTGATCTTTTGGTATTTATTTAAATGTATATTTGGGTAACAATTACTTTTCATTTAGGAAAAAGGTCCAATAGAGTATATTCTTTTAGATGTAGCCCCTCCAGCATATTTGTGTCTATTATCTTTTCAAGAAACATTCATTTTTTTTAACTATTATTTTTGAAATTGAAATCTAGTTTTAAAGGAAATAATCATAAATACATCTGAAGTATTATTTTTTTTTATTATGATTACGAATTTTCTACTTAAAGTATTAGGTATTTGCTTTTCTACCGAAATATTCACAACTTTGTATGCCGTAAAGATATGTTTTATCACTCTTCCTCAGTATTCTTATAATATATCATGACTTATCCTAGTGGATGTTGATAAATTTCAGTCTCAATTTAACATTAAGATTCAAACTTGAATGATTACATATTATTTACTAAATACTTTGTTTAATTAAATTAGGTAATTTAGACATACTTACATTTAGTTAGATTTATAGGGTTTTGGTTGATGAACTCATTTGCAGTCAAATTTGTGAGTTATAGATTTTAGAATGGTGATTTTAAATATTAATAATTGTGTTCTCAACTTAACACACTATTTGATCATTTTACTATATGAAGGATTACCTTGTGATTTTGTGATCAGCTAACAATTGCTTAAGGTAGTTTTGGAACGAATTGACATATCAATTGTCAGATAATTTGGCTTGTTTGGTTGCTCTACACAATATACTCTGGACAATTAGTTGGATGTACATGTATTGAAAATCTTGTGAAGTTTCTTATTTATAATAATGCTTGAATTTGACAGAGGTAATAAATCAAGTGTACACTGCTTGTCTTCTAGCATTCCTATTTATTATTGCTCATCAAGCATTCTTTTATTATTTATATGCAGGGTCTATGTACCGTCCTCTCTTTGACAGGGTGGTTCATGCCATCAGAAAATAGTTCAATAAGCAGTCTTAACATGTTACTAACTAGGCCAGATCATAGTGTTTTTGGCAGTTATATTGCTGGAATGCTCATAACTCCTACTCTGGTACAGGTGTTATTCTCTCTAACTTTTGTTCTTGAGTTCATATTTTTTACTTCTCCTTTTGGATTGCCTAGCAGTGAATGATTCAAATTTCTGTAGATAATGGTCCTACACCTATATTGCTCACATAAGCAAGAGGCTTTTGTTTGTGATAGGATTCGATTTTTGAATTTTGTTGTGTGCATAATTGGCACATCACATGATTGATTCTCTCTTATTACTAAATCGAAGCCTTTGAAATGTGCTTACTATTATGTTTGATTGTACATTATATACTTCCTAATGGTTTTTTGTTCACTAATAGGTGGTAGTTGTCAGTAGCTTCATCCCTAAAAAGGAAAAGATCGAGTCTAACAGTTGTGATAACATTCCCTAGGGTACTGTCACGACCTGGACCTAGGGCCTAGATATGACAAGGCATATGGGAACTCGAGAGTCCCCAAACAAGCCTCAAGATACCAAAACTCGCATCATTGGTTTAGAAACATAGTCAACAATTAATATATAATTCTAAGGGATGGGAAAGTAGGACTAACTCTATGAGGCGTAATGGGGAAAGGGTCAACATGAGAGCAAGTCACAAATTAGTACTTAAAGATAACAACATATATAACATAGACTTAACCGTAACATATAACATATATTGTGAATGGGTTTACTAGGTGTCCAACAATGCCTCCACATAGAAGGGTCGGGGGCCAAGACATACCCTGGGCTAACCCTCAAATACATAAGGAGAAGTAGTAACATAGGTAGATAGATGGTAGTGCGTCTTTGGAAGATAGGACACACCACTACAAGTAAGTACGGAATCCAAGCTAGACGTCAAACCAAGGATGGTCAAAGTCCTTGGTCCCTACATGGTAAAAATCATGTAGGCAAGAGTATGCGTTAGTAAGTTTAAATGTACAAGTATGTGGGGTGTGATGCACGTAAATTATCAAAACCTGCATATCAATGTTAAATGACAAGGCACATAATATTGAAAGAGTTGAATATCAAAGAATGTAACATAATGAGATGCTATGCAAGTCATGATGCATGAAATGCAAATGATGTACTCATTTATATGTATATTAAGGTTGTGATGTCAACTGATATAAGTAAGACCAAGCGGGTTATTACTTGAAATCCTGATGAAATCCCCTTAGCGGTAAAGAGGTGATCTACTTGCCAATGGTAGACTATACTTCGCCTTACGGGACAACTCCCTTTTCATATGAAGTAACCTTTCTTACGGAACAACTTCCTATTCGGATAGGATTTTCATAAAATCACAATTTTAATCATTTCTTTTTCTTATGGGACAACTTTCTCTTTAGATTAAAAACCTATGCTAGACACATAATTCAAAGAAAGGGAGAGAGCCTTTAGGGATAGCCTTAACACCGTAAACACATCGGTGTTAAGTTGTCATCCCACAAGAAAAGATATATGTATGCATATATATAGATACTTTCAAATGACATAAATCATTTTCGAAACCAGTTCAATGCATTCTAAAGCTTAAAGGCCAAAACATAATTTCGTAATCTATATACTTATGAATAGGAATAGCCCGTTCATATACAATATGGTGCAAGAACCAAAAATGCTCAAAGAGCCAAAATGAAAGACATATATGTGATCACAATATTTCCATAGCCAACATTTATCAGAACTCATATCATAGAGCATAATTGGGATTAACCCATAATATAATTTCTCAAAATGATCTATGTACATGAATGTATATGCTATGGACAACAAGAGAATGGATTGGGTAATTAGGATTCATTCTAAAATCAACAATATAATATGAAATTCAATCAAATAAATAATTAAATTTATATTTAAATTCATAGTGTAATCACACATGCATTCAGAAGTCTTAAAGGGTACATTCATACTTGAAATTCTATAAACCGCAAAGAAAATCCTTATGTAATAGTTTAAATCACATTAAGATCATCATAAACACTACCCATGCACTGTTAGAATATTAGGATTCATAATCTTCAAAACACCGATTTAAAGTAAACTAGAAATCCATGAGATTGCTTAAAAATAACTTTGGTCTCCTTGATTGAAAGGAAATCAAGTATCAAGCCACATACAGTAGACTTTAAGTTCCTTGAAATTGAGTTGAGAAAGAAGGGAAGCTTAGAAGAGGGACTTGGAATCTAAAATTGTTCTTTAGTTTCCATGAAATTGGGATTGGGGTCTTGGTGGAGGCTCTTGAAAGAATTGAGGGTGTATTTGAGATGAGTGTAATAAGTTTATCCTTACCAATATTGTTTATGTCTTTTAGGAAGGTTAAGATAGCATTAGAAATCATAAAAAGTCATTTGAATAATTAAAATTTATGAAAATGCCATTACTGATCGGAGAGAAAATTTGGCAAAGTGTCATCTCACTGGAGACTTCACTAGCTGTGTGGCACTCCATGGGTCATGTGGAAGTTGTGAAACTTGGAGAAAAATTGACATCTCATCACTTTGACGGACCACTTCATGGACCGTGTGGCGTACACGGACCGTGTACTAGTCCTTCCCAACTCACTTAGACAAAAATAAATGTTTAGGACACTACATATATAAGAGCCACGGGCATCCCACTCTACATGTCCCATCAACAGAGCCCGTGGCACCACCCTTAGCTATATTTTCCCCAATTTCTAATAATCTCCCTTTGGCACACCTTGTGGCCATCCCCACGGCCAGTGCTGAGCCACACGGCCCATACTACTGGCTGTGTCACCTTCCTCAGCACTGAAAATGGCATTTTCAAACCCTAGCTGGCCCAAAAGGGTCGTCAAAGGCCACACTAGCCATCAAATAGTTTGTGTGACAACACTGCATTTAAGGGCCTCACGAAAATGATCATAACTCCTTCATTTGACCTCGGAATGAGGTGAAACTAAGTGTTTTCCAAAGATAACTCAAAGGGATTTCATTTGATCTATCTGTGCTACCTAGTTCTGAATATCCTAAGAGCTATGCTAGTTTAAAGTTGAGCCTTCTACTGATAGTTGCGTCAAACTTAGCCAACGAAAAATCTTTTGAACTCGGGTTGACGTCGGGGGCTCGTGACGGACTTAAACAACATAAATAAGCTTGAAATCTGATTTCTTATATCATCTCCCCCTTGGGAACATTCAACCCCGAATGTGCAAGAACAAGGCTTGAAAGGCGTGGGTTGGAACATGCAACTTTCAAACATAAGATATTATTCATAATTCATCATTGGAAATTACAAAGCCATTAAATCTCATGCCAAAGTAAATTCATTCCAAACATCACAAAAATCATTCTAATGCACATGTACGCATGCAATACCATGAGACTCAACAAGGAAAGAATTGGAACTAATGAGAAGGAAAGGACCTAATACCTTAGGCTTGAGTAGATTGGAAAAGATAGGGATACCACTTCATCATATCCAACTCCACCTCCCATGTAGCACTCTCCATATGTTGGTTCCTCCAAAGCACCTTTATTGAAGCCATATCCTTATTACGAAGCCGTTTCACTTGTCTATCAAAAATCTCTATCGGAACCCCCTTATAATATAAGTTTTCTTCCACCTCAATGCCCTCCAAAGGCATAATAATGCTAGGATCTCCAACCATCTCTATGAACATGGACACATGAAAAACCAGGTGAATAAAGCTCAAATTTGGGGGTAACTCCACTCTATATGCCACATTACCAACTTGTTCAATCACTTCGTAAGGCCCTACATACCGGGGACTTAGCTTCCCCTTTTTTCCAAAACGCATCACTCCCTTCATAGGTGAGACTTTCACAAACACCGAATCTCCAACTTGGAATTCAAGGTCTCTCGTTCTAGCATCCAAATAGGACTTTTAGCTGCTTTGTGTCGTCTTCAACCTTTATATAATCAATTTCACTTTCTTCATAGCATCCATTACCAAGTCTGAGCCAATCAAAGCTATCTCCCCCAACTCAAACAATCCCATCAAGATCTGTGCCTCCTACCATACAAGGCCTCAAATGGTGTCATACCAATGATAGCATGGAAACTATTACTATAAGCAAACTTGATGAATGGAAGATGGTCATCCCAATTACCTTTGAACTCCAACACACAAGCCCTCAATATATCTTCCAATGTTTGAATATTCCTCTCGGCTTTTCCATTGGTTTGAGGATGAAAGGCGGTACTCAACTTGACTTTAGTACCGAGTCCCCTTTGAAATGATTTCCAATGTTGGAGGTAAATTGGGTACCCTGATCTGATATGATAGATCTAGGAACACCATGCAACCTTACCATTTCCTAAATGTACAACTTCACAAATTCTTTGGCACCAAAACTAGTCTTAACCGAAAAGAATGAGCCGATATAGTCATCCGATGATGATAACCCAAATGGAATCAAATTGCTTCTGAGTCTGAGGCAACCAAACCATAAAGCCCATATTTATGTGTTCCCGCTTCCAGGTAGGAATTTCAATGTCTTGAGCCAATCCACCAGGCCTTTGATGCTCCACCTTCACTTGTTGATAATTTGGGCATTCAGATACAAACTTGGCTATGTCGCTTTTCATACAATGCCACCTATACACCTCTTTTAAATCCTGATACATTTTTATGGACCCTGGGTGAATAGAATAGTGAGAACTATGGGCTTTACTCATAATCACCATCCTAAGATCATCCATATTTGGAACACATAATCGATCTAGATACCGAAGTACACTATCTCTCCCCTTGGGAGAAAACTTCAATATTTGTTTCGGCAACCAATAACTTCAACTCAACCAAGCATGGGTCTAGATCTTGCTTAGCCTTCACATCAACAACCACTGAGTATTCGGCGCCATTTAGAACATGTATACCACCATCATTGGAATCAGCCACTCTAACACCCAATCTAGCCAAACGGTGGACATCCGTTGCCAACTCCCTCTTGCCTTTCTCAGTATGAACCACACTTCCCATAGATAGCCTACTAAGAGCATTGGCTACCATATTTTCCTTGCCAACGTGATTATAACACTCATGTCGTAATCTTTTAGGAGTTCTATCCATCTCCTTTGTCTCAAATTATGGTATTTTTGAGTGAACACATATTACAAGCTCTTGTCATCGGTGATAGCATCCATATGAACCCAATACAAAGAGTGTCTCTAAATCTTCAAAGCAAATATCACCGCCGCTAGGTCAAGGTCATGAGTTGGGTAGTTATGCTCATATACATTCAATTGCCTTGATGCATAAGTTATCACCTTACCATATTGTATAAGTACACAATCCAACCTAATTTGAGAGGCATCACAATATACCATGAACCCGTCTATGCCATTTGGTGTTGTCAAAACCATAGCCGATGTAAGTTGATCTTTCAAAGCATGATGACTCTTCGCACCTTCATCCGACCATACAAACTTAGCCTTCTTTTGAGTCAGCTTAGTAAGTAGAGAGGCAATAGATGAAAACTCCTCAATGAACCTTCTATAATAATCCATTAACCCAAGGATGCTTTGAATGTCCAAAGGAGTCAATGATCTAGGCCAATTATTTATCTCCTGTGTCTTCTTCGGATCTATCTTTATACAATCATAGGACACCACAGGACCTAGAAAAGCAACCTCACCCAACAAAAACTCACATTTGCTAAATTTAGCATATAACTTTTTCTCTCTCAAGGTTTGCAAAATCGACCTTAAATAATCCATATGCTCCTTTTCGCTTCGGGAATAGATACGAATATCATCAATGAAAATAACCAAAAACTATCAAGAAAAGGCTTCAACATGCGATCATGAGATCCATGAACATGCTTAAAGCATTAATTTGGATGAACAACATCACAACAAACTCAAATTGCTCATACCTCAATCTAAAGGCCATCTTGGGAATGTTACATTCTCGAACCTTTAAATAATGATACCCAGAACAAAGGTTGATCTTCGCAAAATGAGTAGCACCTTGAAGTTGGTCAAACAAGCATAGATCCTAGGCAATGGATACTTATTCTTAATGGTCATCCTATTCAGTTGCCTATAATCGATACACACCCGAAGTGATCTATCTTTCTTTCTTACAAATAACACCGGAGAACCCCATAGAGATATACTTGACCTGATCAAACCCTTCTCTAACAAATCTTTCAACTTATCCTTCAGTTCCTTAAACTCAATCGGTGCCATATGATAGGGAGAAATAGAGATAGGTTGAGTATCCATAAGAAGATCTATGCCAAAGTCTACTTCCCTTTGAGGAGTAATACCGGGCAAGTCTTCAAGAAAAATGTTTAGATACTTATTCACTGCCAGAACAGACTCAAGAGTAGGCAATTCAGACTCCACACATTTAACCCTCACAATGTGATATATACATCCCTTAGAGATGTATAAACTGACCTTTGAGACTGGATCACTACCTTTCCATTCGAATGGGCTCACCGGGAGGTTTGACCTTGACCTCCCGAGTTCTACAATCTATAGAGGCATATGACGCATGCAACCAATACATTCCAAAAATCACATCAAAATCATACATTTCCAGTTCCACAAGTTCATACGAGAATACCGAATCAAGCAAAACATAAGCATCAAAATCAAGGACGTTTAACGTACAACATTAGGAGCCTTTTCAATTTCCTGACGCACATAAAGAGCATACAACCTGTTGTTCCTCTGAGAAATACCTTAAGGAACCCTTGGATGACCTTGTCTACCTTAAACAACATTACCTTGACTTTTATGAATGTTCTTCGGATAGTTGGCAACTTTGTGAGTCTCATCACAAAACCCAAAGCAAGCACCTAATTCTCTCCAACAAGGACCTGTGTGGTGCTTCCTACACTTGGTACACATAGGTTTCCCCTGACCACCATCAAAAGGTGCCCTCGGAGGAGGCACCTTAGCATTAACAACCCGATCACTTGAACCTTGGCCTTATTGGAAACAACCAAAACCACCACCCCAAGAGTTAGAGGACCCACCATAAAAACAGGCCCTCTTAGCATTATGCATACTCCTCCCCCTGAGTTTCTCCCTTTCGATCTGTTCAGCATAAACCATAATTCTGGAGATGTCGATATCCTAATTAAGCATGACCATATGACATTCTTGAACAAGCAAGTCAGAAATGATGGAGATGAACTTGTGCATTCTTGCACGAGGATCAGCCAAAAGTGTTGGGGCATACTTGGAGAGCTTAGTGAACTTGAGGGCATAACCCCTCACACTTATATTACCCTCCTTAAGGTTGATAAACTCAGTCACCTTGGCTTTCCTATGCTCAAGTAGGAAGAAATGCTCCAAAAAAGTAAGCTTAAACTCTTCCCAATTAACAACATCACCACAAACCCTCTCTGTAGACCACTGAGTATACCACACCTGTGCTACATCCTTCAACTAATAGGCAGCTAGGTCAGACCTATCCTCAGAAGTGACATCGATGACATTCAATACCTTTGAGAGCTCATTAACGAACTCTTAACCATCGTCGTCAGCCTTAGACCTAAAGAACTCCGGAGGATTCATCTGGGTGAAACCTCTAACTCTGGAAGATGAAGTGGAATCCCAAGGACGGTTAGCCTTCCTAGACTGAGTAGTCATAAAGTGGGCAAGCATGGAAAAGGTCGTACAAAACTCACCATGAGTGACATGCTCAACCTAAGGCTCTTAAGGTAGTTGACCCTCATTAGCTGGGGTTGGTCTGGCAAGTCTACCAAGAGGCATCTTTTGAAAAAAAGTAAGGATACCATTAAGGGTCAAGAGCTAAACCAACTATTTACAACACGACATAATACATGAAGAAGTGAGATAATTCCTAGAACATCGTCGTAGCCTTCCACTCATAGGCATGATGCACTTCACACCTATGATTAGGACTCTATATGACGTGACATGTTGGACTCCGAGGATCATTTAAAAACCTAGGACTCTGATACCATCTTTTTCACAACTTAGATCTAGGGCCTAGATATGACATGGCATATGGGAAATTGAGAGTCCCTAAACAAGCCTTAAGATACCAAACTCGAATATTAATTTGGATGCATAGTCAATAATCAACACATAGTTCTAAGAGATGGGAAAGTAGGACTTATGCTATGGGGCATCATGGGTAAAGGTTCAACATGAGAGCAAGTCACATATCAATACTTAAAGATGACCGCATAGATAACATAGACTTAACTGTAAAACATAATATATAGGGTGAAGATGTTTGCTAGGTGTCCAACAATGCCTCTACATAGATGGGTCGGGGGCCAAGACATACCCCGGGCTCACCCTCAAATACATAAGGACAAGTAGTAACATAGGTAGATAGATGGTTATGCGTCCTTGAAAGACAAGACTCACCACTACAAGTAAACCCAGAATTCGAGTTAGACATCGAACGGTGGATGGTCAAAGTTCTTGGTCACTACATGGTAAAAATCATGTAGGCAAGAGTATACATTAGTACATTTAAATGTACTAAGTATGTGGGGTGCAATGCATGTAACTTACCAAGACTTGCATATCAACATTAAATGACAAGGCATATAATATCAAAAGAGTTGAATATCAAAGAATGTAATATAATGAGATGCAATGAAAGTCATCATGCATGAAATGCAAATGATGCACTCATTTATATATATATTGGGTATGTGACCTCCACCGACATAAGTAAGACCTGGCGGACTATTACTTGGAATCCCGATAAAATCCCCTCATCGATAAAGAGGTAATGTACTTGCCAAAGGTAGATGATACTTCACCATACGAGACAACTCCCTCTTCGTATGAAGTAACCTTCCTTACGGGACAACTCCTTCTTCAGATAGAATTTTCACAAAATTACAATTAAAATCATTTCTTCTTCTTAGGGGATAACTCCCTTTTTAGATCGGAAACCAATGCTAGACACATAGTTCAAGGAAAGGGAGAGGCACTTGGGGATAGCCCTAACACCTCCAATCCATCGGTGCTAAGTTGTCATCCCACAAGAATAGATATATGTATATATATATACATACTTTCAAACTACGTAAATCATTTTCGAAATCATTTCAATGCATTTTGAGGCTTAAAAGCCAAAACATAATTTCATAGTCTATATACTTATGCATAGGAATAGCCCATTCATATACGAAATGGTGAAAGCACCCAAAATTCTCAAAGAGTACAAATCAAATACATATATGTGATCACAATATTGCTATAACCAACATTTATCAAAACTCATATCATAGAGCATAATTGGGATTAACCCATAATATAATTTCTCAAAATGATCCATGTACATGAATGCATATGATATGGAAAATGAGAAAATGGCAGGGCTAATTAGGATTCATACTAAAATCAACAATATAATATAAAATTCAATCAAAAACATAATTAAATTTACATTTGAATTCATAGTGTAATCACCTATGCATTTAGAAGTCTTAAAGGGGACACTCATGCTTGAGATTCCATAAACCGCAAAGAAAATCCTTATGTAATACTTTAAATCATATTAAAATAATCAAATTAACACTACCCATGCATAGTTAGAATTTTAGGATTCATATTCTTCAAAACCCCAATTTAAAGTAAACTAGAAATCAATGAGATTGCTTAAAAATGATTTTCGGTCTCCTTAATTGAAAGGAAGTCAAGGATAAACCCACATACCTTAGACTTTAAGTTCCTTGAAATTGAGTTGAGAAATAATGGACGCTTGGAAGTGGGTCTTGCAATCTAAACTTGTTCTTAAGTTTCCTTGAAATTAGGACTGGGGACTTATTGGAGGCTCTTGAGAGAATTGAGGGTGTATTTGAGATGAGAGTAATGAGTTTGATCCTTAAGAATATTGTTTATCTTTTAGGAATGTTAAGATAGCATTGGGAGTCAAAAAAGTCATTAGAATAATTAAAAAAATTTAAAAAATGCCATAAGTGATCGGATGGAAAATTTGGAAAAGAGTCATCTCAATGGAGTTCACTGGCTGAGTGTCACTCCACAGGTCATGTGGAGTGCCCGAATGAAGTGCCTTGGTGAAAAAAAATGGAAGTTGGGAAACATGGAAAATAATTAACGTCTCATCACTTTGATGGACCGCTGCATAGACCATGTGACGTTACATGGATCATGTACTGGTCCTTCCCACCTAACTTAGACAAAAATAAATATTACAGGCAACCAAAAGTCCAAGAGCCACGGGCCATCCCACTCAACGCCGCCTGTCAACAGTGCCTATGGCACCACCCTAAGCCATATTTTCCCCAATTTCCAACAAGCTCCCTTTGGAACACCTTGTGGCCATCCCCACAGTCAGTGGTAAGCCACACAACCCGTACCACTAGAACTGCCACCTTCCTCAGTGCCAAGAATGGCCTTTTCCAACCCCAGCGGCGCCAAACGGCCCGTCAAAGGCTAGACTGACCGTCAAACAGTCCGTGTGACAACACTGCATGGGAGGGCCTCATGAAAACGATCATAACTCCTTCATCCGACCTCAGAATGACCAAGTGTGTTGCAAAGCTAACTCAAAGGATTTTATTTTACAAGTCATGGGCCTCCCAGTTTTAAATTTTGTAGGATTTATACTAGTTTAAAGTTGACCCTTCTACTGGTACTTCTGTCAAACTTAGCCAACGGAAAATCCTTTAAACTCGGCTTGATCTAGGGGGCCCATGATGGCCTTAAAAAACATAAGTAACCTTGAAAATCTAAGTCCTTCTAGGTACTCAAGTGTGACCCCCCAACAGCTGAGTAGGCAGTTGATCACAAATACCAACGGGCAGATTAGTGTATTCTTTTTCTCAACTGACAAACTAAATTTAATTGCAAATTTCTTTTTGATTATTAGTTCTTGACGATGCAATTAGTCCTTGTTGTAATAGTAATGGTTTCTATATTATATATTATGAGTTTGTCCTCATTTTATTCAGTTTCATTTAATTATTAACTTAAATTTATGAACTCCAAGATAGGCCAAAAACTTGGTAGTAATCAGGTCTTAATCATACAATTACTCTTGTTGGGTTTATATTTAAATTAAGTTGGACATGTGGTTCATATATATGTCTTAAGTAAGTAGTATATGAATCATATTAACATTATAGTAGAATGGGCAACACAAAATGAAAAGTTAAACATACAAGTCTATTCGAAATGACACAATGGTTAATTAGAAATCATTTGAATCTAAATAACACAGTGGTTCATTAGAATTCCTTTGAACTTGGATAATGAAGCAACTAATTAATTTTATTTAGGTTTCATTTTATTATTGTCACGACCCATACCAAGGGCCTAGAAGTGACATGGCAAATCAAAATCCAAGAGTTCTCAAACAAGCCTTAAAGTATCCATATTTACATCATCAGTTTCAAAGTGTATTTGAAAGGAAAACATATAATTTATAAATGTAACACCCCCAAAATTTTAAAGTGAAACAGGTCATCGGACCTGGTTCTACGAAATGGCTTACGAGCAGTAAGCTTGAGTAGGCTTGTAGACCAGGTCATAAAATGTATTCCTGAGTTGAAATTTTTTATTAAGTATCGAAGAGTTTTCTCGATAGGGACACGACCGGTAACATATTTCACCAATCGTCTGTCAAGTCATCGAACAAGATTCAAAAAGCTGTAATTTTTGTCTAGATTTTATGAGCAGTAATTCAACTCATAATATGTTATACGAGTCAAATTATGAAACTACAATGAGAATAAAAAATTGACAATCTTGATCTATTTTTCATGAGAGAGGACCATGAGCCTTAACCTATCTTCCAGGTCGTAAAATGAGTTTCGTGGTCCACTTTGATATTTTTTTCTTGAGGGGTAATCTTGTATATTCTCATCTTTTTTAATTAAAACCTACAACATTTTGGGCTTATTTTAGAGTTCTTGTTGGTACCCTAAGTTGATCGACTCTCCTCCATGTGCCCCATACCCTGAATTGATAGAGTTGTGAGTGAGTTGACTCTCTAACACATGCTTCTCCAATATTTTCCTTTAATTTTAATGTACTTCCATATAATCGTGTATGAGTTACTATTTTACTAATTAAGTACTTGAAATAGATTATTTCACCATACTACATAAACCTTAGCATGAATTCTTATTATTTTTACAAGTTGTAGTAGTTGAGCATTCATGAGTATCATTTTAGCCTAGAGAGCCCATGAAATCCTTAAATGCTTTAACTCTACATTTGATTCCTAAATGACATGAGTTAGAATGATGCATGATAGAGTCTCTATGAGTCAAGAACTGAACTTCAAAGAATGTAACCAAAGAGTCGATAGTTGATGTGATGATTTGACTTGATAAATATACAAATGAGACTAGTTGACTGACAATGATTGTCTTATGAGTATTGAGTCTTTGGAGGAGTATCGAGTATTGAAATAAGTGAGAGTAAGCTAACTTAAACTCACTAACTATGCCACCAAGCACAAGAGAGCATTGAAATTATTATGTCAGATGTTCCTCATAACAGGTCCCTGAAAGAATAAAGGACTTGGTTGATTGGGATCCACTATGGATCGATTCGTTCTTTACCCTAGCAACTACTTAAAGGATATGGAAACACCTATAAGATTTTCAGACAATCACTGACTCATAAGTGATTCTTATTGGATAAGTGAAACTTTAAGATAGGGTCTTTACTGATAGTACTCCGATTTGATTCAATTGAATTAGATATGATTTGGACTTGATTGGTATTGATAGGTCATTTTCTATTCGATATTCTTGATTTAGATTGGCATGCAACATTCTGATTAAGCATCTTTTAGTCTTGTTATTCTATCCATATTTGTTTTACTCAGATATATTACTTGCTCATACATTTCACTTAGTGACGTCCATTTGGGCCTGCATCTTTTTGTTATGTTGAGACAAGTGCATCGTTGAGCTTCTACTCGTATAAAGTTGATTGGTTAGTCCTCTCCTACTTCTGGAGGATGATCATTTAGATTTCATCTAGCTTAAGTTTGTATTTTATTTCTTTTGATTTGGATAGTCATAGCCTGTCATGGTACTATCTAAACAATTTAGCTGGAGGCTTCATAGACTAGATTTAGGATTGATCATTTCGAGATTATCTTACTAGTTTCTTTCACACTAGTCCCATTGATTTGTTATTATTGTTTACTTGAGATTGTGAACCTTTATTCATCTTTAGTCTTCTGCTGATATTATAAATGTTGATTGAATGAGTGCAATGAGGCCAAGTAGTTCGCTTGGGGACTAGCAATAGTCTTCGAATGCCGGCCACATCTACAGTACCCTCTCGGAGCTTGACAAACTTGATATCAAAGAATAGAGTTCAAGTGTCCTAGGGTGTCTATGAAGTCGTGTCTAGTAAAATCTAATTTATGGGTGTGTTATTCATCACATTTCATAAGCAGGAGGATATAGGACATTAGGAAAAATTACACTTCTTTTGTATTCTGACTTGTGCCATATAGTTAAACTTTAAGAAAGCTCTATTCTAATCCGTGCGTTACACGTTTGCAAAATTGCGAATATGCCTCCAAGAATAGCTGGTAGAGGAAGAGGG
This sequence comes from Solanum sejunctum, assembly GCA_025642045.1. Classification (NCBI taxonomy): domain Eukaryota; kingdom Viridiplantae; phylum Streptophyta; class Magnoliopsida; order Solanales; family Solanaceae; genus Solanum; species Solanum sejunctum. The sequence continues at coordinate 18,422,582 of JAOTQJ010000007.1, read as the reverse complement.
CATCCAGCTAAACAAAATATCAACCAACCTGAGCCTTAGATTGGGATGAACCCATATGCCAGGCCATCCCTAAATAGCCATCACAACTGGACATCTAGAATTTTGAGCTCTGCAGGGCCATCCAAAGCTTGGCCTAGGCTGTGACTACACTTGCTGGTAGATAAGGAGTGGGCAGATAGAAGTCTCAGGACACATCTAGAGTATGGGAATTCTTAAGGCTGAATCCACCCAAGTTCAGTTGGTCTACGCTCACTGAAGATCCTGAGAACTATATTGATGAAATATAGAAAATGTTCCAAGTGGTACATATGATCGAAGCTAATAGAGTTGAGTTGGCTGCCTACCTGCTCAAGGGTGTCGCCAGACTGTGGTATAAGCATTAGAAGAAGAACCAAGGAGAGAGTGACCCAGTTTTGACTTGGACAATGTTTGAGAAAACTTTCTTAGGGCACTTTTTTCTGAGAGATCTGAGGGAGGCAAAGGTAAGAGAGTTCTTGAACTTGAAACAGTGCTATATGACGGTGAAGGATATGGGCTTAAGTTCATGCAGCTATCTCACTATTCTTCTTAGATAGTTGTGTGTATGAAAAGCAAGATTGGTTTGTACGTGGATGGGTAGAACAAGTGGCCAAAGAAAGATGGGAGAAAAGTTATGCTAGTGAGTGATATGGACATAGGTAGATTGATTGTCCATGTGCAGCAGGCTGATAAGGAGACACAATAAGATAGGGATGAGATCAATAATAAAAGAACTAAAACCTCTGGTCATGAAGTTGAGAGGAGGGTAAATGGGAATGGTATCAAGTTTTAGTCTTGGCCAGCACCTTCATCTACCAGTGCACTAGCACCCAGAAATTGGAATGAGTAGAGGCCGTGGAATTTCAGAGCCAAGGGACTCAATCATAGGCTTTTGTGACTTTAGGCACACAAGGTAAGCCACGATATATGAAGTGTGGTAAACTACACATGAGGAGGTGTCATGGGGGAGGTGATGCAGGCTATAAGTATGGCCAAATGGGTCATTTTTAGAGAGATTATCGAAGATGAGCTAACAATGGCCAGTCTTTAGCACTAGCCCTACTATTTATAGGAAACCAAAACTATACTACGTCAGGTGCAAGCGGAGCCACAAACTCGTTGTATGCCATTGCTAGTTGCCAAGATCGGGAGAACTCCCCAAATGTTGTGATGGGTATAATTAAAGTCTTTACTATTGATTACTATGTTTTGATGGATCATGGTGCCACATTGTCATTTATGTCTCCTTTAGTGGCTTGTAGATTTGATAGAAATCCTAAGTGTCTTCTTGAACCCTTCGATGTTTTAGCTCTAGTTGTTGAGTCTATCCTAGATGAAAGAATCTATAGAGATTGTATAGTGTCTGTCTATCATAAGGATACTCTTGTTGATTTTATTGAGTTACAGATAGTTGAATTCGATGTTGATTGTAGAACTCAAATTTTCAAGTTCCAGTTTCCTAATAGACCTGTCATAGAGTGGAGGGGTGATTTTATTCCTCCTAAGTGTAAGTTTATTTTCCTACCTTAATGCCAAAAAGTTAATCTCAAAGGAATGTATCTACCACCTCGTACAAGTCATGTTTGATAGCGTCGAATCTCCAATTCTTGAGTCTATTCCAATTGTGAATGAGTTTCCTAAAGTATTCCCTGAGGATCTACCTAGAGTCTCTCCCGATAGGGAGATTGACTCTAGAATCGTTGTTCTTCCCTACACCCAACCGATCTCTATTCCACCATATAGAATAGATCCTGTAGAGTTGAAATACTAGCTAAAAGATTTGCTAGAAAAGGGCTTTTATTAGGTTGAGTATCTCTCCATGGGGCACTCCAATCTTATTCATTCAAAATAAAGAGGGTTCCCTTAGAATGTACATAAATTATCGCCAGTTGAATAAGGTGACCATTAAGAGTAGATATCCCCTTGCGAGGATTGATGACTTATTCAACTAACTTCACGGTGCCAATGTTTTACCCAAGGTAAACCTTAGATCAGGCTATCACTAGTTGAAATTGAGCCAATGTGACATCCCAAAGATGGCTTTTTAAACTCGATATGGTCACTTTGAATTCTTGGTAATGTCCTTTGGGTTGACAAAGGCACCTGCAACCTTTATGAATTTGATAAATAGGGTATTCAGACAGTATGTTGACATATTTATGATAACATTTATTGATTGTATTTTGTGTATTCTAAAGATGAGAGGAGCATGCTAATTACCCTAGAATGTCTTTGCAGATGCTCAAGGATAGTGAGTTATTTGCAAATTTGTGAAAGTGTGAGTTTTTACCCAAATCTATGCATTGCTAGGCCATGTGATATCAGGTGATAGTATATGAGTGGACACTCAAAATATTGAGGCGGTCAAGAATTAAACAAGACCACCTTTCAGACTGACATAAAAAGCTTCTTAAGACGAGCTAGTTACTATCGCAGATTTGTTGAAATGTTTTCTTCCATATCTGTACCATTAACTAGACTGACTTAGAAGAAGGTCAAGTTTCAATGGTCTGATGAGTGTGAGATGAGTTTCCAAGAGTTGAAAAGGAGGTTAACTACTATCCCAGTGTTGACTTTGCCCAAAGGAGCTAATAGGTTTGTTATTTATTGTAATGCCTCAAGAGTGGAGATAGGATGTGTATTGATGTGCAAGGGTAAAGTTGTTTCTTATGGTTCTAGGCAACTCAAACTTCATGGGAAGAATTACTCCACATGACTTTGAATTGGTAGCGGTGGTATTTTCTCTCAAACTATGGTGCCACTATCTATATGGTGTGCATGTTGATATATTCACAGACCATAAAAGCCTACAATATGTTTTCACCCAAAATAATCTTAATCTGAGATAGAGGAGATTGTATGGGATACTCAAAGACTGTAACATGAGCATCCTCTACCATCTAGGTAAAGCTAATATCGTCGTTGATGCTCTTAGCAGGTTGTCAATAGGAAGCACTGCCCATGTCTAGGAGGAGAAAAAGGAGATCGCTAAAGAGGTTCATAAACTGGTACAATTCAGAGTTCCACTTGATGGATCTGGTGAAGGTAGAATACTTATGCATAATGGGTCTACATCATCCCTTATAGTAGAGATAATGGAGAAGAAAGACAAGGAACCTATCTTACTCCAACTGAAGGAAGATGTACACAAGTAGAAAGCAATGGCTTTCGCCAAAGGGGGAGATAAAGTATAGAGTTACCAAGGCAGATTATGTGTCCCAGATGTTGATGGTGTTCAAAAGAGGATCATGACATAGGCCCAAAATTCCAAATATTCCATTCACCCAGGGTCAACTAAGATGTACCACAATTTTAGAGAAATTTATTGGTGGAGTTGGATGAAGACAAACATTGCTGAGTTTGTCTCCAGATGCCAAAATGTTAAAGTTAAGTGGCAAAGGCCCTGTGGAGTAGCTCAAAACATTGAGATTCTAGAGTGGAAGTAGGAGATGATCAACATGCGCTTCATCACAGGCTTACCGAGTCCCCACAGATAACATGATTCAATTTGAGTGATTATTGATAGAATGACTAAATCTGCATATTTCTTAGCGGTAAAGATGATAAGCACTGCAGAGAATTTTGCGTAAATGGCTCCTTATAAGGCCTTCTATGGTAGAAAATGTAGATCACCAATTGGATGGTTCTAAGTAGGTGAAGTAGGGCTTGATTGGGCCAAACATAGTACACTATGCTATAGAGAAGGTAAATATTATCCAAGAAAGATTGAGAACTATGCAAAGTCATCAGAAGTCCTACACTGATGTTAGAGAAAGTGTCTTGGAGTTCAAGGTCAATGATTGCATGTATTTTGTAGTATCACCCATGAAGGGTGTGATGAGATTTGGAAAAAAAGGAAAATTGAGTCTGAGGTATATTGGCCCTGTCAGATCATAAAGAGAGTGGGCAATATGGCTTATGAGTTAGAGCTACCACCAAAGTTAGCTGCCATCCATCTGATCTTTCACATTTCTATGCTTAAGAATATTTAGGAGATCTGTCCTTTGTTGTGCCTGTCGAAAGCATTCTAGTGAAAGATAGCTTATCTATGAGGAGATTCCTATCCAAATCCTTGATCATCATGTTCCCAAGTTGAGAACTAAATATGTTGTTTCTGTCAAAGTGTTGTGAAGAAATCAATGTGTTGAAGAGGCTACATGTGAAGCTAAAGAGCATATGAAGGCTAGATACTCACATTTGTTCATGCCTAATGATGAGAATATTGACGGTAATATCCTACTCACAACTTGAGTTGATTTGTTCATTTCTTGAGTCTGAATAGTCATTGTCAAGATTGTTAATTGGTTGATAGTTTGATTGGTTTATTAAGAATTAAGAGGAGTCTTGATTGTTATTCGTGCCTCGAGTCTATCTTTACTATTCATTTGAGGATGAATGATCCCAATTTGGAGATAATGTAACACCCTAAAAATTTTGAAGTAAAATAGGTCATCAGAGCTAGTTTCATGAAAGGGTTTATGAGTCATAGGGTAGAATAAGACCCATAGACCACGTTGTAAAAGGTGTTTCAGAGTTAAATTTTTTTATTTAGTATAGAAGAGGTTTCGCGAGAGGGAACATGACCCGTAACATGTTCCACGAGTCGTCTATCAAGTGGTTGAATAAGATTTAGAAAATTGTAATTTTAGTCCAGATTTAATGAGACGTAGTATGACTTATAATATGTTTTATGAGTTGTCTGATGGATAATAAAATGAGAATTATAAACTAATAATCTTGATCTACTTTCCATGAGAGAGGACCATGACCCATAACCTATTTCATGGGTCATAAAATGGAATTCATAGTCAACATTGATAGTTTTTCTTGAGGGGTAAATTTGTCTTTTCCCATCCCTTTTTAATTGAAAACCATGATATTTTGGGATTATTTTAGACTACATGTCAGTACCCAAAGGGTATTACTCCTCAAAACTACTTAGAAAATCTAGAGAGCATCGAAGAGAGGGAAAAAGTTAGGGTTTCAAGAACGTGAATAGATAATTCTTTGAGAAGTTGATTGACTCTCCTATTTCCAGGTATGTAAGGCTAACCAAAACATGGATTATGTTCCTCCATGTTCCCCATACACCGAATTGCTAGAGTTGTGAGGGAGTTGAGTCTCTAATACATATTTCTCCAATGTTTTCATTAAATTCTTATGTACTTCTACATAATCTTGCATGAATTACTATATTTACAAAGTAAATACTTGAAATAGATATTTTTTCATACTACATGAACAATAGCATAAATTATTATTATTTTTACAAGTTGCATTAATTGAGCATACATGAGTATGATTTGAGCCTAGAGAGCATATGAAATCCCTAAATGCTTTAACTGCACTTTTTCTTCCTGAATGCTATGAGTTAGAATGATGCATGATACAGTCTCTATGAGTCAAGAACTACACTTTAAAGAATGTAACCAAAGAGTCGATAGTTGATGTGACAATTTGAGTTGATAAATTTTAAGATGAGACTAGTTCACTAAGAATGATTACCTTATGAGCATTAAGTCTTCGTAGGAGTATCGAGCACAGAAATGAGAGAGAGTAAGCCCAATTCAAACTCATTAACTATGCCGCAAAATGTAGAGGAGGATTGAAACCATTAAGTCAGATGTTCTTTATGATAAGTCCTTTAAAGAATGAAGGACTTTGTTGATTGTGATCCATTGTGGGTTGATTCATTCTTTATTGTGCGAAGTACTAAATGGTTATGGCATCATCAGTGAGATTGTTATGCAATCACTGGCTCATAAATGATTGTTTTTAGATAAGAAAAACTCTCATATAGGGTCTTTACTGATAGTACTCTTATTTGATTTGATTGAATTGGATTTTACTTGGACTAGATTGGTATTGGTAGGTCATTGTCTATTCATTATTCTTGGTTTAGATAGATATGCGATATTTTGATTGAGCATCTTTGACTTTTGTTATTCTATTCATATCTATTTCACTTAGTTATTTTACATGCTCGTACATTCCACATACTGACGTTCATTTTGGCCTGCATCTTTTCATGATGCAGAGATAGGTATCAGAGATCATCAATAGGCGCATCATTGAGGATCTACTTGTATCTAGTAATTGATGAGTCCTCCCTTACTTTCGAAGGATACTCATGTAGATTTTATCTAGATTGTGTTAATATTTTATTTCTTTTTCTTTGGATAGTCATGGCTTGTCAAGGTACCATCTAGATGGTTTAGTTAGAGGCTTCATAGAATGGATTTATGATTGATGATCTGGATATTGTCTGACTAATTTCTTTCGCAATAGTTCATTGATTTGTTATTATTGTCTTTATTTGAGATTGTCCACCTTTATTCATCTTCAGTCTTCCGCTGAAATTATAAATGTTGATTGAATGACTGCAATGAGACCAAGTGGTTCACTTCGGGATTAGCAATAGTCATTGAGTGCCAGCCACATCTATGATACCCTCCTGGGACATGACACTAAGGGAAAGGAGAATAGGACTCACTCTATGGAGATGTCATAGGAAATGGGAGGAACATGAATTCACAAAGCATGGTGTACATAAATACTATGAGGCAGGTAAGTATGACTCATTGTATGGGGGAAATTCAGGACATAGGATCTTTCACATCATATCATATACATATAACATAAATCTCATAACCAAATCATAAAATCATGTTCAATAGATATCCAATCCACAACATAACCTTCAACCATAACACTTAGCATGTAAACTTAAAGGAGTTTACCAGATGTCCAACAATACCTCTAATCAAAAAATAGTTGGGGGCAACACATACCACGAGGTCATCCTTAAAGTGAATAAAATAAATAAAGCACCATAGTTATTGGAATGGTGGTTTCCTTGGAAGATAGGACTCACCACAACAATGGTGGATGAATATACTCCTCGGCTCCAACATGGGAAGACCATGTAGGCAAAAGTATGCGTTAGTATGTTTGAATGTACTAAGTATGATGGCATGCAATGTATTTGACTCTTTTACTTGTATTCGTTGTTAGATGATAAGCACATATAATATAGAAACAAATATAAATCCAAAGAAGAGTAGTATTACAATATGCTATGAAATTCCTGACTTATGAAGTACATTAATACTCATATATAGTGGGGATGAGACCTCAACAAACAAGAGTAAGACCAAGTGAGCTAATACTTAGAATCCCGATGAAATTCTCTCAATGGTAAAGAGATGGTCTACTTGCAAAAGTTAATCCATACTTTACCTTTTGGGCACCTTTATTTCATATAAATCAATCTTCTTTATGGGGACCCCCATTCCAGATAGGATTTTCACATTATATCAATCACATTATTCTTCTCCTTACGGCACCCCCATTTTGGAGAATTAACCTTCCTTACAGGCACCCCCATTTCAGATAGGATTTTCACATATACCTATGATTGTCTCATAATTCAAGGAAAGGGAGAGAGCCCCTAATATATCGGTGTTAAGTCAAACATCCCACATAAATATTTATAAAAATAGATGCTTTCAAAAGAGGTAATTGTCCTTTCAAATCGTTTCAATGTACCTTTAGGTTCAAAAACCAAACATACTCCTCATACATTCATATTTAAGCATAAAAAGTCAAATCATAGATCATGGTGATGATACTCATGCATAGAAATAACTCCTTTACATATATGAGATGATGCAAGTACCCAAAATGCTCAAAGAGCCATATCAGACATTATTTATGTCATCATACTCTTGCCATAACTCATAATCTTATCAAAATTATTGACATAAACATAGTTGGGCTTAACCCACTTCATAATTTTGATTAAAACCGTAGTCATTTATGCATATGCTATAAATGAAATGAGAATAGCATGGGAATAGAGATTCAAACTTAAATCAATACTACATTGTGAAATTCAAGTAAAAACATAAGTAAAATTCACATTTAAATAATAACATAGATTACCCAGGCACAAATCTAGCTTTAAAGGGACATGCACTTTCATAGCTTCTTAGCTTCAATGCATTTCATCATATTAGGGCTTAATTCACTTTAAAATCAATAAATAGATATAGCCCATACTAAAGGTGGCAAATGGATGGATTTAATTGGATTTATATATGAATTGAATATGAATTTAGCGAAAACAATTGGATTACAATCCATCCATATAAAATATGGGTAAATATGGATTTTATGAAATATGAATTGGATAAAAATGATTCTAACCCACCTTAATCTCTTGAAGCCAAAGTAAATTAAATCAAAACATGATTGTTAATGCTTAATCCCTACTGCCAAATAATTATTTTTGAACATGCAAGTTACGCAGCCTAAATACTTGTGAATAATTTCTACACTTTTACGTTCCTTTTTTTTCAAAACGATTGTAATATATTATAACTTGAAAGGCATCAGTACAAAAGGATGATGGGAAGGAGATATAATGGCTTACTAAAATATTTATTGCTAGTAGTCGGCATGATATGGCTTGCAAAAAGAGTTTTTTTTATCTACATCTCATTTTTTACTGCAAACAACGGAGGAAGTACCTGTAATAAATAGAATTTTACCATCTGTAACTTGTAGCCTTCATTTGCTAGATTATATGTAACTTGGTTCTTCTCACGGTAACTATGTTGGGCTAGTGGGTTCCCCAGCTGGTACATTAGATTCCTGCAATCAGATAAAATGTTAATATATATCGACTGATCATTTCTTAGATAGTGGATGATTGCTTCACAATCTAAAGAAATTTGCAGTGGAAGAGGATTATGATTAACAATAATACTTAATCCTTTCTCTGGGGATTTTTACTCAACCATGATGTTTGATGTCAAGAATAGATTTCCCATGAATCTGACTATCCAATATCCATTCTTGTGTCTTGTTATGACCCTATTCCCCCTTTACCTATGTTATTATCCATTGCACAACTTGTATTGAGTTTGAATTTTGCATTTGGTGGTTTCCATTGCACGTATAAAAGTACCTTGGGAGTTTTTGCAGGATGGGTGCAATAACTCTTCTTAAGATAAGAAGTCACATCAGCAAAACATAGGAAAGATGAAGGTTATCTAAGTAACTAGGACTTATTTACTGGTAACTTATTTTAAAGCCATACAGGCATAGGACCAAAGCAAAACATTTGTAGGGGGTTGGGCCATTATAAATAGTATCAGATCCACTATCGTATCAACCTTGTCACTGTGAATTAGAGTTAGCTAAGTTTAAGCAAATCCTAGTTATGCATGGTAAACCTCATTGCTGAGTCTAGGAAAATTTCATATTGTGGAGAAAACCTCAAACAGGATGCGAAGTCCATTGAGGAAATTTCTGAATAGTCTCCGTAGCTTTTAAGCATAAGTAAGGGATGTCTCCGCACCATTCTAAAAGACTCTACTCGACTGGGCTTTGTATGCAAGTGAGACTTATGAACCTAGGGCTTTGATACCAAATTGTCACAATCTAAAAGCAAGGTGTGATAGAACTTGCCTAACACTCTAAGACAAGTCAGCCTAAACCTGCTCAGTTCAAACCACGATACTAAAATTAGAAGAAATAAAGTCTAATAAGCTAGGATAAGCACAAGGTTATCAAGTCTACAAACTATACAAGAACATGTGTCACATGTACAAGCCTTTAATATAATAGAGTATAGAAAAAAGATACCAGTCTAAAGTCTCCGTAACACAAGATAAGGTAAAAGACATCAGAGTTTGCCGATATAGACAAGTTGCTACCTCCGAAGCATCCAGATACTCAACTCGTCAGAAAAGGAATATTACCTCAGGTAGAACCGAGCTCACAACCTACACAAGAGTGTCGAAGCAAGGGTGAGTACCAAAGCAACAAGCTCTCAACAAGAAGATCTAAACTCAAATAAAGAATACTAAGCAAAATACTCCTTTTACGCCAACCACATACCACCAAACTACACACTCCTACACTAAGAAAAGTTGTAGCTTAACAATAATTTATATATTATAGTTTTATTAACTAAAATTGAAGGGGAGCTTTGGAGTAACTAGTAAAGTTGTGACCATATGACCAGAAGGTCACAGATTCAAACCTTGGCAACATGCTCTGGTAGAAATGTAAGGTAAAGCTGCATATAATAGATTCTTGTTGTCGAGCCCTTCCATATAAGTGCACCGAGATTGCCTTTTTTTTAATAACTAGAACATCAATTAGTAAAAGAAAAATATGGTTGCTCAAAAGAGGTATAATGATTAAATATTTATCATCGTTAAAACATTTTTAATGGTCAAATTTAATTGATTCATTAACTTTTAATGATGGAGCTTTTAATGACCGGTGACAACATTATTTTTACCAGTCGTTATTAACTAATAATGATTGAATTTATACTTTTAGCTACTGAAGTTTTCCTCGTTAGAGACCTATTTTCTTGTAGTGATACCCAATAGTCATCATAAAATACAAAACAAATAAACAATAAATGTCTCAACATGCAACTCAGTTATATATTAGATATCTTAAGTAATCTCAGATGCTCAACACATTTAGATCACATACAATCATCTTATAGTATTCACAATCCCACAATTATTTCACATGTCAAGGATCTCATCTATCAGTTATAGCCATAACAAGTATCAACCCACAAATAACAAGTGAATGAAATATATACAATCTCTATACCATCAAAATCTCAATATTAATACAAATCCTAATATCAACACAATCTCAATACCAACGGTTGCAGGTTCACAAGTAGAATGATATAAAATGTAATGAAATGATATGAAGTAAAATGAACCAATTCAATCACAGATAATCACGATATGAGTCTATCCTACGGTACACATCCGCTGATGTAGTATGTACATAACCCATGGGAGACATATCTATCCATATACCTACCCCGGCTCGTGAGGCTCATCCCCTATATAATCAATGTCACATGCCATAGATCGTGTGCCCCTCTCTATAATGAATCAATGTCAAATGCCATAGCTCATGTAGTCCATCCCCATAGTGAATTAGTATCACATGCCACGGCTCATATAGCCTATCCCTATAATGAATAAGAGTCACATACCGCAGCTCGTATAGACTGTCCCCATAATAAATCAATATCATGACTCATATGGTTGTCTCCATATTGAATTAGTATCACATGCCACATATCTTGTGGCCTATCATCACAATGAACTAAATCAATATATCTGAATGTATGAAGTATCACAAGAAAACATTCACATGGAGTAATAAAAAGTGCATGCAAGAGTCCACTATAACAAATATATCAATTCAAGTCAAATCTCATGATATACAAGGTATAACGATCTCCATTTCAAACTTATATCTAATTCTCCAACCCACAAGTTGTCAAGCCCCAAAAATAGGGGAGGCACGACTGGCACTTGATACTGTTATTGGCTTAGTAAGCCACTCAACATGCTAGTTAATTAACTTGGGGCCAAAATAAAATTTAGCAACATTACGTCTGAAAAACTAAGCCTAGACTGTCTAGGCCATGACATGGTCAACAACAAATCAAGTACATCAAGATAGGTGCCATAAAATGGTATACTACTAGCTAGCCGACAAGGCTCCAACAACAAAGGTACAGGCACACACACTACATATACTTGCCAAATCTATTACTAGAGACTGAAAGGCATAAAAGAACCAACCCAAAGTAATATGTCCATAATTGCCTCTAAGAGAACCACTAATACTGAAAGGATAGGGACCCAACTATATGTAATTGTATAATAAAAAGTAAGTATCCTGCGAAAGCTCCAGGAAGAGGCGGAGCTTACCAACTCACAGATGAACTTGGCTCCTAGTGGAGAGGTAAATTAGAATCCCTACCTGAACATGCACGCATAAAATAAAATATAGCGTCTCTTGGCAATAAGAAGTTAGTACAAATAAACATGTACTAGTATGTAAGGCAGGAAGTAAAATCATAGATAACCGTAGTAAAAAGGGGTTTTAGAAATACCACTTGCAAGCAAAATTTATATTACCTTCATGTTACAAAGTTGGCCTACAAGTGGTCAAATATGCATGGTATGCTCAAGTAATCACATGTCATGAATACATATATATCGATGTAAATGCATGACATACCCAACCAAATTGTAATGACCTGAAAAAGTGCTAAAATGTGCCTCGTAAGTACCAAGAATCATAATTTTCATATATCTAAAAATTCATTCATTATTTTCAAATTTTGACTTCATATTCTTATTCAGGGGGTCAAATTAATTGACAATTGGGTCTAACCTAAATTTTAGAGTAAATGTATCAAAATCTAAAAATCGCAAAAGAACGCAATTTAGGGGAGTCAACTTTGAAGGGGAATGTCTATTACCACATAAAGAATTGGGTGGCTTGTGACTTACTAGATTAAAAACCTTTGAATTAGCTTTTTAAAGCACTTGCTTTCATCTTATTTTACGTTCGGATGAAGAATTTATGCCCATTTTTATAAAACTTGTTTCCATATAAAATGCAAATTCTACTGAGGTTAGTGTGAAAATTTTGCGACGTGCCCCTATTGCTTTCGGTGCATGTTTTAGTTTTTTTGGTTAAACAATTATACGTTTTGGGCCTAAGGATTCCCACACTTGAAAATACCTATACTTAGCCTTATTTCACCCTTATATCATCCTAAACATTCTCCAATACTCACTCAGACTAATATTTCTCTCAAGATTCAAGTCCCAAAACCCTCATCTTGATCTAAGGAATTCCTTTAAGCTTCATGTCTCCATTAAAGTCTTCTTTAAGAAATTCTTCAAGGGCAAGGTATGTGGTGATGAACCATTGGATCCTTTTAACCATGGTGCCTAAGCCTCCTTTTTACTAATATTGCATGATTTAAAATTGATTTTATATATGGGTCTTGTACATTAATGTTGATTGATTGTTTTACAATGTTTTTTTTTTGCATGATTTCATCTTTAATTTGCATGGTTTTATACTACTACTTCATACCCTTAAAGTGTTTGATAAAATGTTCGAATGTGATTTCTTGAGGGATTAAAGGTTTAAAGCATGAGATATAATGATAATGATGTTATGATGATGAGATGAACTTATGTATATGATATAGTCTATATAAAGTGTTGCATTAGACCATATCCGATCTGGCGGGACAAGAGCTCAGGAAAATATGTTGGGAGTTTATACTCATCAACCATGTGAGGGGTTTATACTGCGTCACCATGTTGGTAAGGTGTGATTACCATCCACCATATGAGGGTTTTATACCATAAAACCACCAAAGGGTTTATACGTTGAACAACTAGCTTGGTCTCTTTTACGCATATGATATCCTATATGAGCATGACATTACTTAAGCATGTTTTACTTAATCATTACTTATACATGTCATATTGTATATTATGCCTATTTCTTAATATTATGCATTTTGATTACGATGCCTATCTATTATTGCATTACATCCTACAAACTTAGCACATTCAAATATACTAATGCATACTCTTACCTACATGATATCACCATGTAAGGATTGAATCCCAAGTTGATCATCCTTCCCCTCCACGTGGCTAGTTCAATACTACTCAAACTATTTGGTGAGTCCTCCACTTTTGGGACCTTAGTATATGTTTCTCTTATTTTGTATTTAACACATTTCTTTACTTTCTATTAAGATTATGAGGTTGAGTCCGATTGCTTTGTCTTGGCCCCCGCTCTTATCCATGTCATATACGTGTTATTAGACATGCTACTTATCTATGATATGAGCCTTGAATCTTGTTCCTTGATTATGATATTGTGCAAGCTTTTTCCTTAGTTCTACTGCCCCTATTTCTACTAATTTATGTAATTTATATGCTGTCACAACCAATGATGTATAATGATAAGATAAGTGTCTTATTTGGGTCCATTGGTTGTGTCATGTATAGGACCTATTTAGGGTCGTGACACAAATGCTAGCAACAGTGGTCCTTTCGAGTTGTGAATCGGCATCATATTTGCTAACCTATGGCCATCTATACCATATACATACACACACACACATATACATATACATACACACACACTCCTTTCATCATTGTATACATTCATTCCTTTTCATCATAATGCCATCATCATTTCATCATCATATAGTCATTCAACTCATAAGACATACATTGGACCTTCAATTCCTCAAGAATCCATA
>JAOTQJ010000007.1:18368782-18408318 GCA_025642045.1 Solanum sejunctum | reverse complement strand
AGAAATGTATCTGTCTATATGTATATGCATATATACATATATATGTATCTATGTATATACATATACATATACATATATATGTTATATACATATATATATATATATCTTTTGGTAATAATTGTATATATTTTTATTAGCGGTGGATAAAATTAAATAAAAGATCTCATCAAATAGCAATTTGAGTCAAATTGAGAATAAACTCGACTAATGATTTGTTATTGAAAAAAATTGATTATGCTTAGATTAATTTGATTTTAACTTTAAGAAGTCAAGTCGAGGCCAAATCAATCCAACCTTGTATTTATAAATTTTAATATTTATTTTATAAAGAATTTACTTTGATATAATTTATGAATATATTTTATAAATTTATTTTTAAATATATTATTTCAAATTTAATTTAAAATTTCAAAAGATCCAATAACGATTATAGTTAATAGATATTAAATATTTTTGATCATCTGTCATCATCATCAGTAGGAATTGGGGCAAAAATTACAAGCACATTATTTAGATGGGTTCTTTATTCTTGGGTAAGGCGGAAAGGGTAAATATGATTGCTGATTTCTTAGCGAAGCATGGGCTGAACTTAGCTCGTTCAAATTAAATCTACAGGAATAAAGGTAATTTATTTAAGGGAGAAGTATTGAGAACATGTTAAATTTGACATGAATTTTTATTTTTATTCTCAAATTATTACGCAATAATTTTAAAAATATTCTTTTATTTAATTAACTAAATTTTAATATGTCCCTCCTTTTATAATATGAGTAAAATATACTTCTAAATTCTCGCAAAGTTTAGGAATATTTTTAACACTTCTCTTTATTTTTTTAATTAAAAATCTCCATGCTCCTGCAAGAGTTATATCGTGTAGTAAATTGAGGTGTATTTATATTCAGTTAGTCAAGTAGATGAGTGTTTTAGTTATCAATATATATCTTAAATATTTAATTTAATATCATTTATACAGACTATTATTTGTCTAATATAAAGTCTAATTAACTTTTATATTTAAAATTTAATATAACCTTGTGATTACTTTTGTGTAATCGAACAAAACACTTGTAATTACTATTTGTGTAATTACTAAACTGATAGTTACTATCCCAATAATTAGGATAATTTCACTTACTAGGTGGATTTCCAAGCTGACCATACTCCCACCCCTCCGCAGAAAGAATTAAAAGAAACTGAACGACAAAACCATAACCTTAACAAAATTTCAAAAATAATTAAATAGTAGTGTTTTATGTAATTCATATTTTTGGTAATTAAAATTTCATTAACACCAAAATAATTATCTATACAACAATAAATAGGTGGTAGCTGGACCTATTTCTGAAAATTAGAAAACAAGGCTCAATACTTACCAGAGGAATCCATCACAGTATAAGTATATACAAGCATATCTAAAACCAAAATAGATTAAGGTCAATAACAAAGTGGCTCAGCAGTTCCTCCAATCATACTATGTAGTATGCAGATGTTACGGAATAGAGTTCATATGAGAGTAACTAGTCATTTCTTCATACTGTATGTAGTATGAAGTTAGCGTTCAGTGACACTAATAATATAAGAATTTAGACTGTTAATTAAACTCCTAAGTATGAAATAGGTTCTTCAATTGTATTCTTGTATTAGGCAACACTTGGATAGTATTATCCCCTTAGTTGGATGATTGTTACCCGTCGTATCGTAATGTATTGTTAGTTTAAATACAATATTTGTTTTAATTATTACTTAGATTTCATTGTATCGTATCGTTTAAATCTATCGTTAGATAACCACGAAAAGACTCATTTTATGTAACGATCGTTTTGGTGTGATTGTGTCGTTACTGTAATAATATCTTCTAATTTTTTTACTTTATTTAATATTTACTAATTCTAATTCATTATTTACCCTATTTTTACCACATATCCTATAATTTTTTGTAGGTTTATCATGAAAATTATGGATCTATGACATTATGTAACAACGGAGAATGATACAATCTATCCAAATATTGTATTCATTGAAACAATACAGTACAATACAATACATTACAACACAATACAATACATTATAAAATAATATGTAGCAACCATCCAAACAAATAAGTTAGAAATCTCTCTGAAATATGTTCTTGCCTATTTGCTTGAGTTGTGTCTTTAGGTCTCAATTTGAAAGTCAGTTGATCACAAACTCTAAAAGATTAGACTTGACTTGTAGTAATGTTTGAGATGAGAACAATTTCTTCACTCTGAACTATGTACGGCCTCCATCTCTAATTTTTCTCACATCGATTTGTCTTTCTCCAACATCTCTTGTATTTGTATGATTTATCAAAATTCTTCTTTCTTCTCATTAATTAGTTGTGAATGGAGCATATGTTAGTTCATTTACTTGCTTTATGTAATTAAGTACAACGATTACATTTTGCCTATCATCAAAACACATTAGTCCAACAACTTAAGTAATCATATTTTTATTGACAAATGTTAATATATGTATATGCAGCTTCGAGGAAGTCAAGAATGGTGGGAGCACTGACAAGGACTCCACTCCAGGAGGGATATGTGAGCTATCCATGGGAGAAGAGAATGAATGAATTGCTAGCTGTTCCAAAGTCAAGCAACTTTTATTCATTGCTTCTCTTGCCAAAAGCATCGGACAAAGTTTCAATTCATTATAATGATTTAGAAGACACCCTTTCCAGAGCAAATGCTTGGCTCATTGCTTCTCAAGCCTCTGGTGTTCCCATTGTTTTTATGAATATCCAGACTGAGTCTCTACTTACCAAGGTACCTAAATATTCATGTCTATCTTCTCACTACAAATAAATTATCTTTTCTCCTGATGAACACAAATTCAACTTCAACTTTATATATTGTTACTTTCAACCTCAACTAAATATCATCCAAACGCCTAATCCATTGGTATTTCAATATTTGCAAATAATTGTAAAGAAAAGGATTTTGAGCCAAATGCAACTCAAAACCTAGCTCATGAGGAGAAGATCGCCCCAAGACCAAGGATTGGACATCTTGAGCATGAACAATATAAGGTTTTGGGGTGCAGGGGGATGGGGCGCAGGGCAACATTGGAAATAATGAATCATGTGGGACTCCAGCAGTAATATGCTTAATATTTTTTACTTAACTCTGCTACAAATGGGAAATATATTAATATTGAACATTTAGCTACCTAAAATCAAGTTATGGCAATAGTTAACTTTCCTCTTGAACTTGTTTATGGAAAGAGTAGGAGGAAAAAGTAGAAAGAAGAGATCGAGAGAAATCTTATGGATCCTCCATCAAAAATCTGATTCAATATATATATATATATGGCTTACACTTAAAAGGTGATCTCTATCATAACTAGCTTCTTGAATGAAGATTATAACCAACTTAACTACTATTTGAACTAACTAGTGACTGTACTTCTCTTAGATATCAGGGGAGACAGCTTCATGTACTGTAAGTGCTGGATCACTTTCTGATTTATCAAACCTTGCAAATGCAAGTTTGTATGGTTTTGAAGATTACCACGGAGTGGATATTGGTGTTGTTCGAGCAGTTCGTCTTTGGTTTTCCCCACTTGGAGGAGAGTATCCTATTGACATTAAAATCAAAGAAAATGATGTCAAACTTGGATTTGCCATCAGCAGAACTGAAGAGGTAACTAACTTCTTTTTTCCATTACCATCCATATAATTTGACTTATATACATTAGAAACAACTTTTCTACCTCCCTAAATGGATATAAGGTTTGCATATACTTTATTCTGCTAAAACACACTTGTAGGGTTATACTGGGTATGTTATTGTTATTGTTGTTAGTTTACAACATTATTGTACATATTTAACTTCTTGTAACATGTAGCATGACTTACCATCCATGTTATTGAAAAGACTATAGAGCCCTATTAAAATTAACTTCTTTATCGCTGCAATTTCATCCATGTCAACGTATCTAAGTCAATCAATTTGAGAAGGATAGATGTCATTCCACAAGGATTCAGAGATTATAGCAAGTGTTGGATTCAAAGCTGGTGTTAAAGAGTACAAATTGACTTATTGTAGATCACATTTTACTGCTATAATAAAGTTCATTTTTATATGCTAGCTTGACCAATTGTTCTTTCATGATTAGACCAGATAGTATCTCAAAATTATGTAGTGTTGTAATATTAGTTAGAACATACTGGTTAGAATGACTTAATTTTTTAGTTATGTAAAATCTCACTAACCATATATTAAAATTCTACTTTTTTACTTTTTATATCTTGCTCTACTTATTTTTGACTTGACAATATAACTCTTTAGGGGTTTATTCACATATCATCAGTAAGTGAAGAAGATGATGATGCACCTTCCTCAAGATCAGGCCTTAGCAAACTATACAAAGAAGCTATGAATGAGTGCAAGCTTTTAGTTGTATCAAGAATATCCAACCAAAAGGTACTACCTTGGATCGTTTCTCCAACAGGGGCAGTCAGATGCTTTGACACTGTCTCTCTGAGTCAAAAATTGTCTTTGCACCGACATGCAAAGGTTCCCATTCTTATGCACCTGTTCCTTTGGGACCGTTCTGTCCCCATGCCAAATGGTGGCAGCATTAATAGGTCGAGGACTATTTCCCCGACCATGCTACCACCGTTGGCACCTGAAGTTCGGTTGGCACGCCAGCCGAATGATAATCAGGTGATGCCATTGCCTTTAGAAGTTGAATATGAGAGAGGAAGTCACAGTCATGAATCAGAACTAAGGCATGACAGGGACACTGCTGGGGAATCTTCTTTTCGCTTCCATGACTTTCCTCTACCAAATAATTGGGTGTAATTATTTTCTTTAAACATTGTTTGATGTACATAGAGATGACAATTTTTGTAACTAAGGGTGATCAGTTTAAGAGGCATTCGTAACAAATGATTAAACTCTACAAAGTAAAATAAAAAATTTGTTGTTTAGTCAGAATTATAGTCATTCTCAAAGCAATGGTGATTTTCTCGTTTATCGTATCATGGAAGACAACAGATGAAGAAAATATTCAGCACTCCTAATATACAAAAAAGAAAAAGATAGCTTAAGTTCTAAGACTAATAAACAAGCTCTCAGGTTGTCTCTTTCAGAGCAGCATGAATGGCATTTATTACATCCCTTTCATTGCTTTTGTGTCTTCCTGTTTACAGTTTAAATTTTTGTTTCACTGCTCTAATATTTATAGCTGCTAAAACTTGTTCAAAATCTAATAATGACATAGACGAATCTTCATAAATTGTGCAAACTGACTGTTGAGAAGTTGAAAATACATTACTTACCAAATACAAGACTGCCTGCCTAGGGGGGGAAAAAAGGGACAGGGAGAGAAATCAAAGGCTTCTTGTCCACATAAGTGACTTGAGTACGTATCATAAAATCTGGATATGATATTAGTGTAAAACTAATCCATAAACATAAGGAAAAACACTTACTGCTGGGGGAGCATTTGTTTAGGTTCATAATTATAAGTAGACTAGTTTCTGGAAACATGCTTCACATGTTTGTCCCTTATCCTTCGAACTACTGGAAGAATGTTAATATATACACATTAACTCATACACATCAAATATAGCAAAATCTAAATAAAATATGAACTAGTCATTAACAAATGAAGATACACTACTTTATTATCATATCAAGAGAAGGAATTGAGGAAAAAATTTTAACTTGGATGTTACAAAATGAAGTGCCTCAAGTGGAAAAACAATCTAATCTTTTGATAGAAGGAACATAAATCTTATAATCTTATATAGTGATTAGATAATTACATAGAATTTAAATTGAGAATATGAAAAGGCTATAAAATATCCCACTACTATGAAGACAGAAAGAAACAAACCTACTTTGTGTTTCTAAATACAATATTTATGAAAATTTATAGTTGAAAATCAGTTTTTCTAAATTATGTCAATAACTAAAGAATTGAAATGTATACACTACCCTGCCCTATATCTGCTTCGGTCATGGTCTCAAGATACAAAGGTGCTCAAAGATGTTTCATTTTCTTAAAAAATCCGATGATATCAAGCACAATGTATCAACTATTCTGCCTTATAACTACCTCAGTGAAGGATTTCAAGATACAAAGGTTATAAAGGTGTCAAATTTTCATACAAAAATCAAAGGTATCACAGTGTCACTTCTCATGTCCATGATATGAATGAATGAGGATGAATGAATATCAATACCTAATAGGGGAGAATAATCAACTCAATAAAAGCCTAAAAGTGAAGCAATACTCAACTCAAGGTTTACAATAACATCCTCATAAAAACAAAGGGAAAAAGACTAGTTTAAAACAAGCAACAATCCTTTAAGAATCTTTCTAACCCTCAAATATGCCAGAATAACAATTTTCCACAAGTATATCATGCCATGCCTCAACGCATCTTATTTCACAATGTATCACTTTTCTCAATTCATTTCATAAGTATTTCAACTCTCAAAAGATAGGTCACAAGTCATCAATATGGAACAATTTCAGATCAAATAGAGTAGTAGCTAAAATTTCCCACACAGGCATCGCAACAAAACAATCTACTTATGATACGAATTTAGAATATACAAATAGTTAATGTCCCAACCCCATCCACAAGAAATAGCCAAACCTACCTCAAATGCTAAATCACTTACGAAAGCCTTCTATCGAATCAACAACTCCCAAATTTAGTTCTCAAGAAAGCAACCCAGTATAAAAAAAATGCAATACACACATCATAAGGAGTCTATTGATACTCATATTACAATATTTAGGAGTTGGAGGCAGAATCATCCAAGAATTGATAAACTCCAAAAATCGACGAAACTGGAAATTGAGTTTAAAATCACGTTCTACTAGTTATTAGGAACCCATGAAAACGGAGTAGAAAATGAGTTGGAAATCCATTTTCCCCAAATTGGATTTAGGAAGAAACCAAGAAACTTCAAGTTAAAACCCAAGAATTTGAAGATGAAATCATAAAATAAATTTATGGAAATCAAATGTTTTAGGTTAGAAAACACTTACCCAATAATTTTCCTCAAAAATTCCTTCTTAGATCGCTCCCTCCAAGCTCAAGAACTCGAAAATGGAGAAAAATGGAGTCTTCCTGAATTAACACTATTTCAGGCATTTAATGACCTCAGCGAATGCGGACACTCACCCGCAAACGCGAAGAAGGAAGTTTGCAGAACTTCGCGAACGCGGAGAAGGAGGACAGTGCTCTCTGCAAATGCGATAACCACTCTGCGAATGTGGAGTACAACCCTCAATGCCTCTACGAACGTAGAGGATTAGCCGCTAATGTGAAGGGTACAGGACTCAGAACCAGAAACTAGCAACACCCAATGCTCAATTTTCGCAACCAAGCCCTCAAGATTCGTTTGAAACTTTATAAACACAAACCATATATGCTACCTTATTCAATTCACCATTCTGATTTAGTGGAACCATAAAAAATGAAATTCGAGATTTTATTGACCCAAAAATTAATAAATGACAATACAACTAGTTTAAGAATCAAAAAGACTAAAACATCCTCGAAATCTCCAAAAATATAAGACGATGTCTCTCCTGGACCAAGAATCATCTTTCAAGACCAATAAAACTATTAGAATTCTGAGCCTCTGAGCTCAAAATGCTTATCAAAGGCAAACATAAATTATTTTTGAATCAAATTTTTCATCTTAAGACCTTAATTTCACATATGGATCTTAAATCTGATTTCGATACTTCTTCTAGATCAATTTTCATGTTCCGAGACTGACGAATTTGACAAAATTTTATTTCGAAACTCAAAACTCTAAATAATGTCAAATCTTACTTTTGGAACAACTTTAGCCTTAAAACATAAAAAATTCTCACCACTTCTCAAATTCTAATGAAATGCCACAATCAATCACACAAATAGTTCAAATAAGAGTTGAGACTACTATCGAGATGGCAAATTGGTAATTTTCACAAAAATTTCCAAAAAATACCCATTAAGGCATTACATAATCCACCATATAAGATCATATTTGTCCTCAAACATAAGGTAAAATAAGGTACCTAGAGCCTAAAAAAGGCAAGGATATCTTGAATATTATTTGACTCTATCTCCAAGTCACCTCCTCAATGGGCCAATACCGTCACTGAACCTTCACTGAAGCAATCTCATTTATCCTAAGACGCCTGACCTACTCGTCTAATATAGCCATTGGCTCCTTCTCGTATGACTAGTCTGGACCCAACTTTACTAAATCATAAGAGATAACATGAGACTCATCTAGAATGTACCAACGAAGCATGGAGACGTGAAACATGGGATGGACTACTGATATATATATTTTCGATGGGAATGCTAGCTCATTAGCAACCTCACCCATTCTCCTTAAAATCTTGAATGGGCTAATAAATCTAGGGCTGAACTTTCCCTTCTTCCCAACGTCATTACGTCCTTCATGGGTGACACTTTCAACCATACTCTATCATCTACCATAAACTTCAAAGGTCGGACCCTCTTGTCAGCATAACTCTTTTGGCGTGTAAGCTACCAACAACCTACCTTATAGTAACCATACATTCTCCATGGCGTCCCTGAGCAAGACAACATCCAATGTATCAACCGAACTATAATCAAACCATCAACAGGGGATCAACACCTATAGCCATACAATGCCTCAATGTGCCAATTGGATGTTGCATGATAACTATTGTTATATGCAAACTCTGCCAAGGACAAGTGCTGATCTCATCGGGCCCCAAAGTCTGCACATATGCCTGGAGCATATTCTCTAACACCTGGATAGTGCGCTCGAATTGACCATCATTCTGGAGATGAAAAGCTGATCTCAAATCCAAATAGGTACCCAACTCATGTTGTAGGGCCTTTCAAATATGTGAGGTTAATAGGATCCTCAGGATGACACAATGGAGATTGGCACACTGTACAACCTAATTATCTTGTTAATGTAGATCATAAGTAGCTACTCCGTATCATATCTAGTCCTTACCAGAAGAAAATAAGTTGATTCAGTCAAACAATCTACTATCTCCCAAACCAAATCATACTTACTTAATGGTAAGGACAACCCAGTCACAAAGTCCACGGTGATACGCTCCCACTTTCACTTAGGAATAGATATTCTCTACATCAAACCTCTAGGTCTCTAGTGCTTATTCTTTATCTATTGACTATTCAAGCACTTATCCACATACTCTGCAATGTCTCTCTTCATCCCACACCATGAATAATGTTGTTTCAAGTCATGGAATATCTGTGCCACACTTGGATTAATTTAATACATGGTACTATATGCCTCATCTAAGATCATACGCACACAATTACTAACCTTAGGCACACAAATACGACCATTGATCCTCAAGATACACTCAAAATCAAGAGAAGTCGACTTGGCCTCACCACTCAATACCTTGCACTAAATCAAACATAGCTTAGCATCATCAAAATAGTGAGCACGAATCTAGTTAAGCAAGTATGATCTAGCCTCCACAAAGGACAAGACACTATGAGGCAGAGAAATTTTGAGTCAAACTATCTATTTAGCAAACTAAACCTCCAAAGCTAATGAATGCCAAATTACCCATACTAGAAGCCTTCCGAATCAAAGCATTTGCCACCATGTTGTCCTTGCTCAAATGATAAAGAATAGAGACATCATAATATTTCAAAAACTCCAACTACCTATGCTGCCTCATTGTAAAGATCCATAAGTTGGAAAGTTGAAACGTGCAGAAGAAGTAGAATCAAAATTGTGCACGACCAAATTGTGAGCCTCATTTACAGCTTGTGGTTAAAACCATAGGTCGTAAACAGAGCTCCTGGATAAGATTAGCCTAAGTAAAAATTTTGACTAAGTTATAAGGGATCTATAAGAGGTCTTTATGATTTGTAAATTGAACTACATGTCATGAATAAGGTTCGTGGTTGAGGTCTTGGGTTGATGAAAAATTTGATTTTTGAAGATTGAACTACAAACAAACAGGATGAGTCATAATTTATTTTACGGTTTGCAGTTTAGTCTCATGATTAGGGTCCTAAAGATTGAAAATTTCCTAAGCATGAAAGGAAACCATTACGGGTTTCTACAAACCATAGACTATTTTATGAGTCCTAGATTGAGCTTCAGAGTCTATTTCAGAAGTTCAAATTTCAAAAGGATGAACCCCTTCGTAAATATGACTCATAAACCTATTTACGACTCATAAGCGGGATCATAGTTCATGGTTTGACAGTTTAATAAAGGGCATTTTGTCCTTTCCTCGTACCCTAAGGATAAAACTATATCATTTTGGGATTTCCTTCATGTATCAAACCCTAAACCTCTCATTCACTCTATTCCTAAATTCCCTCAAAAGTTCCTAAGGCGAGAACTCTCTAAGGCAAGGCAAGGACTAGGGTTACAAGGCTTTCTTCTCTATATTATTTAACCCTTTCCTTAAGGTCTTCAATTAGGTATGTGAGCTTGATTTTTGGATTCCTTTCACACATAGTCCCATAATGATTCCTTTTAACTTTTCTTTAATTTCTTTAAAATTATAAGTTCCATGAATATGTTTTAAATAATGTTTCAGTGATATATTTTCATGTATTTTGACTCAAATGATGCAACGTGATGATGTACTATGAATTCCTATTGTTTCAAGTTAAATTCCATCATTTCATTATCTAGGTTTTGAGAATGATGATGTGGGCTGCTAGACATTGTTCTAAATTGAGAAGTATAATCATGATATTACATTATGCTCTTGAATCATATGCTTTTAAAGTTCATTACATAAGCCCACTAAGTTTTAAGAAAGGATTTGTACGTGATGTTAATGTTAGAGGGCTTTCAAGTATGTTATCATAGTTGTGAATGTCATGATGTTACAAATATGTTATGAAGCCCTTAATGATATTTAAGATGCACCCATAATGTGAAAGACAATCCTCACTTGTATGGTTTTCAAGTTAATGAGCTACTCTTCTATTATTATACTTACAATTCTAAGTTACCATTGGATGACTATATTAATGTTTTTAAGTGTTTTGTGGGAATTATTAGCACTGATGGGGCATTGAGGTGGGGTTTGGTAAGGGAATCTTAGTAGCAACCTCTTGACCCATTAACTATGTGCCGCCATAGGAGCCCTTATAGGATAAGGCTAGTGGATCCATAATAACAATGTTAAACTAAGATATGCATGCATAAGTTGATGGAGTTCCACCCAGCAAGTGGGCTTTCCGTTCCAATGTAGGGAGTCATGTTGGATTCCATGTAGTAGCTTGCATGGTCTCCTACAAACTTATGAGTATGATGTTTGAGTTACTTTAACTTGTTTCACATGATGCATTGATCTTTACTTCATATTGAGGTTTACTTCTTGGCTATGGTTAAACATGTTTGACTGATGCCATTACAATTCCATGCATGATGGGCATTATAATTTCATGAATGTTGGCGGTACAATTTAATGTTTGCATTGTATCTCACATACTTAGTACATTTAAATGTACTAATGTATATTTTTCCTGCATGATATCACCATAGAGTCTGACACTCCTCTTCCTCCACCAGCGCGTCGCTAGCTTTCGAGGTCCAAGACTAGTAGCTTTGGTAAGCCCTTTAGTTCAGGGACTTCACCTCCTTCTTCATGCCTTTGTATTTTGAGACATTTATGTATTCTGAGTTATTTATGGAGACTTTTACTTTCTATATTATTTACTTGATATTTCTATACTTGAGGGAAATTTTAGACATGTCTTATTCTGTGCTATGTCTTTTATGTAGAATGGCATAGTTGGATGATATGATTTAAGTTTGAATGCTCATAGTTTTCCATGATTTTTAGTTATTGAACGTTTCCCTTAGTGCCGTTCCCCACTTTCAAATTTTTACTTTTCAATGTTCATTTGTCTATGAATGCTAAGAGGATTGGATGAGTTACCTTTGAGCCTTAATTTACTATGTTACGACTAGGCCCTAGGCTTGGATCGTGACACTCATATTCAAATTTGGCTGAGAGAAGATATATTTAAGACTACGATGATTAGTATAGATCTCACAATGCACCGCACACAAATAACACCACAACTAATTGTAGATCATGGGTAGGGTAGTTCCTCTCATGCACCTTCAATTGGAGAGAAGCATAGGCTATAAATATCCCTTTTTGCATAAATATGCCATCCAAACACACACCGGAATCATCACAATATACCACAAATGCTACACCCTCGTCAAGCATTGCTAGAATACGTGCTGAAGTCAATAGATCCTTGAGATTTTAGAAGCTCGCCTCACACTCCTTGGTCCATTAAAATGCCACTTCCTTTTAAGTGAGTCTATTCAATGAAGCTGCAATGGCGGAGAACCCCTGAACAAGTCATCGATAACCTGCCAAGCCAATAAAACTCCTTAAAACATCTACTACAGAGGTAGGTCTCACCCAATCCCGTATAGCTGTTGTCTTAGATGGATCGCCCATGATGCCGTCTTTTGTCACCACATGCCCTAAAAATGATATTGACTAAGCCAAAATTCACACTTTGAGAATTTAGCATACAACTTTTGTAATGCTCTTATTATTAAATAATGTATTTACTTTTAAAAAGGTATTCCCTCAAGATAAAATCAACCCCTACTTCACAACTCTTTGGCTTGAGTTTGTGTCGTTAGAGAAATCGATTTTCTTGAATCGTAAAAATGAGTAAGGGAGGGGTTTATTTTAGTGCAATTTATTTAATTTTATACAATTATATATGTGAAAAAAGCCTTAATAATAATTATTATATGTGAACAAAATAAATAAGGAAGGAAAAAGAGAATATTAGGGTGGCCACCTTATTGGACCATTTTTCTTTTAAGATGCTTTTGACATAGATATATTTTCCCCAAAGTAAGTCATTTTAATGACCATATAAAATCTTATAAACTCTGTCACAACCTTATATTTGACAAACATACACAAAATAAATCAGTTCCTTGGAGCAAAGTTTAGAATTTCCTATCCTTTGGTAAGTTGTTGAATTCTATCTTTAAATTACATAGTGTATAGTAATTGTAGAATATCTCATTGTATATAGCTATGTTTTTAGTTTGTAAATATATTTTGGAAATTTAATTCACATACCTACAACTTTTATATTTATGTGAAAATCTGTATCTGCTTGTATGATATTGCAAAGAGTCACGAAACATAGTGAACATTCTGGCTAGTTTTCTACCTGAGAAGCCTTCTATGTACCGTTGTTAGTATTTTAATCATATCTTGATGTGTGACCCATCATTTGTGATGATTCTTAGTTCTGTGAAAGCACAAGACAGTATCTATAACTCTTATGTTTATGTTGGGACCTAATTTCTTAGTTGTGGATTCAAATCAATAGACACAAGTTAGGACAAGTTTTATCTAGAGTTTTGATATAGAAATCCCTAGGGGTGTGCTGTTAGTGTTTCGATTATAAATACTTGTATAAAGGGTATTTTGAAGTAATTCTTGATATTTTCAACATATATTCGTATACCTATAGTTTTCATGTAGACTAGAAAGTCTAATTTGTCCATTTACTAATTCAAAATCTAGTTGCATTGCAAGGCAGTAAAGTTTCCAAGAAGAGTGTGATTTGGAGAAATAGGACTTGTTTTGGTATATATCTTGTTAGTTTCTACCTGTTGAAAGTGATAAATATTAAATGAGTATGTAGATGAGTATTAAGGTTCTCACACTCTTATACAATCTTAAGGAAATTATTGAAGAAACGGATGCCATATTGATCTATGACTTGAACTTGGTAGGGTCGGTTGCGTGCTAAAAGGTTCATGTTCGTGTAAAAACTTATTCTTGTGCCTTTGTTACCTACTGGTATATTTGAATGTTATCTTGGTATCTCAGCTATGTTCTTGTCATTTTATCTGGTTGTGTGGATATATATTAGGACTTGCAAGGATCTTATTTAATTCGCTCATTTGTACGAATAGCCTGATCACTTGACATCCTTATGAACTTAGTCCTGTCTTGTGGCTATGACTTTGTCACCATTGGCATGCCTCTTGTTCAGATCAATTTCCATCTTGATTGTGAATTTTTTATTTATCCTAAGTATGGAATCAGTCCATTTTATTCACGAACTAGAAAGTCACTCTTAATATGGTTCTTGGTTCTCTTGATAATTGGGTTTTCACCCTTCTCGATATAGGTCTTCGATCCTTCTTGATATTTGATTATGGTTGGTGTGATGTCATGACTTACATACAAGGCAAACTTGTCGTTTGAATATCTTGTAAAATTATTCCAGGAACTTTTGATATTTAGATCATTAAATATCCTACTTAATACTATTGGTATATTTGTTCACTTGGTCTATTTACTATATTCCAATTTTGTTTCCCTTTGATTTAAGGAGGGAAAATTGAGGGATGTAAGGTTCTCAGTTTTTAGCTTTTACACTACTAAGATTCATGCTTAGTAATAGTTGTTTCTATCATAGGGAGTACCCGATATAATGCTTGAGGATGACCATTGAAGATAAATTTTGGGAGTTGTGCAAAAGATCACATTTGCATCTAGACATATATATATTGTAGTAGTTTTAGGACAAGTATATGATTCTCCTATTGCATATGTATGTATAAATTTGAAAGGCTAGTGTAAATTATGGAACTATCATTTATAACTTTAAGTTTTGACTTGTTTAGTTAAATTTGAGCCGGCGAGCATGTTTCTATATTACAATACTAGTTATTTTAAGATGAATGTATGAAACAGAAACTAGTAAATTTTATGTCCTTGTATTGCAATATGCTTATGCCAAAAACTTGAACTAGAAATCAACTAAATGACCTTTTCAATAAAATCGTATACCTTTAACTATTTTGAATTCATTATTTATTTATGATTAATATGGCATGTGTTAAATCCTTCATATGTTAGTGAGTTTTATGTAAGTCTCGAGCCTATAGATGTGGCATCCTCCCGCGAGGGTTGCCACAAATGTTGGTATCAGAGCCCAGACTTGTGATTCTAGGACTTTTCATGTGAATTACTTGTATACTTGTCTATTTTGTAAAAGGTCCAAGATATTTTATCTGTTCATTTACATCATTAATACTATTTTAGTGCTAGTAAAGTGCATATGCATCATGTATATGTCCTTAATGGAGTGTAATCTTCTCTTTTGAAGGAATTAAATGATGGGAGTTACCTCTAATAGACCTATGTAAGCAGCATAGAAAGGATCAGATAACTCTTTTTCCCAACCTTGTCCACTAGAAGGGGTTGGCGAACATCTCTTGGATCAATATGTCGCTCAAACTAGTGGTTTTAAAGTGGGAAATCAAGGTGTAAGACCTATCCCATATCCTCAGATAACTATAGTACTTAGATTATGAATCCTACTTTCCAACAAATGACTGAATTATTCCACCACATTGCTGATGCGATGCATAATCTGAATAGGATAAACTTCGAGAAAATGAGAAAAATGGGTGGAGTAGAATTTGAAGGTTCTATTGATCCCACTGATGCTAAACAATGTAGGGAACACATGGAGAGGATGTTTGAGTAATTGGAGTGTTCAAATGTTGCAAAATATAAGTATGCTATTTCACTATTATAAAAGGATGCTTATGATTGGTCAGTAAGTAATCTAAATGCCAAGGTAAAACCTCCTGTTCCTACTTGGAATGATTTTGTTAAGGAGTTTTGTATGAAGTATGTTCCACTTGCCTACTGTGATGCTAAGAAAAAGGGGTTTCTATGTTTGAGGCAATGATGCATATTTATTGTTGAATATCAACAAAAGTTCCTAAGGCTTTCCCGTTATGCTGGAGATATTATTAAAGAGGAGTAAGATAAGTGAAGGAGATATGAAGATGGCTTAAATGATTCTATCAGAAAGAATGTGGCAATCTTTCAACATTAGAACTTCTAAATTAGTTTCTGCTGCTCTTACCTGGGAAAGACTTGATAAGGAAGAAGCTAATAGATGTGACAATAAACTCCAAAAACCTAGATCAAATTTCAGAGCTCCATACAAAAGGGGAAGGTTTGATGATTCTAATGCGAGTGGTTTTAATAGGTCACCTCGACCTAAGCAAAACAGATCAAATTATTCTATGGGTAGCACTCCAAATAATGATCAAGATAAGACTCGTGTTCCTATATGTTAACAATGTTGGAAGAATCATCATGCTGTTTGCAGGAGAGCTTCTGGTGTATGTTTTAACTATGGCAGTTTTGATCATAAAGTGAAGGACTATCCTAAACAGGTTCATTTCTTCTGCACTGAAAGCTTTGTTCAGAAGCCTTCTACTAACCCTCCTCAAACCAATAGGGGTGCAAGACAAAAAAACATCTAAGCGATTGGAGCAAGTGGAGCAAATAAACCTAGTAGACCAAGGGCTATGGCAAAATCTTATGCTATAAAACAAAGGGATGATAAAGATAGCCAAGACGTGGTTGTTGGTAAATTTCACTTATTTGGCTTATGTATGTTTACATTGTATGATCCTAGTTCTACATATTCTTATATTTATTTATCACTCGTTCTTCCTGAAATTGTGAAATTTGTGAGGGTTAATTATAATGTGCTAGTAAAAGTCCCTTGGGCTACCGAGTTATTTGTAATCAAATTTACCGAGCTTGTCCTTTCATGATCGAAGACCTAGTTTTCCCGACAGATTTGATTGAAATGCCCTTCCAAGATTTTGATGTTATTATTGGGATGGATTAGATTTATAAATATCATGCGACAATGGATTGTAGATCAAAACATGTGACTTTTAAGGACCCTGTATTTTCTCATATTATCGTACAAGGTGAAAGATCATTAATGTCTAGTATTATTTTCACAGGTTGTGATGCGTATCTTGCTCACATAGTTGATACATGCTTAGAGAGCCCTAGTCTTAAAGATATACCTACTATGTTATTTTCAAGAAGTTTTCCCAGAAAATATTCCTGGGTTATCCCTAGAAAGGGAAGTGGAGTTTCCAATCGAGCTTATTCCCGAATCTACTCCTATTTTCGTTATTCCTTATAGGATGGCTCCAGCAGAACTAAAAGAGTTGAACACTCAATTGCAAGAACTTCTTGAGAAGGGTTTTATCCATTCCAATGTGTATCTTTTCTTGGGGAGCCCCTATTTTATTTGTAAATAAGAAGGATGGAACTCTTAGATTATGTATTGACTACATACAACTCAATAAAATAACAGTCAAGAATAGATATCCACTGCCAAGGATTGATGATTTATTTGATCAGTTAAGGGGTGCTAATTTATTCCCAAAGATCGATTTGAGGTTTGGGTTCGTCAACTGTGCATTAGAGAGAAAGATATTCTTAAGATAGCTTTTAGAACTCGGTATAGTCATTATGATTTTTTGTTGATTCCATTCGGATTGACTAATGCTCCTGCAATATTCATGGATCTA
The DNA here is from genome assembly GCA_025642045.1 of Solanum sejunctum. Classification (NCBI taxonomy): domain Eukaryota; kingdom Viridiplantae; phylum Streptophyta; class Magnoliopsida; order Solanales; family Solanaceae; genus Solanum; species Solanum sejunctum. Next base: position 18,390,895 of record JAOTQJ010000007.1, on the reverse strand, counting down.
ATAAATCGAATATTCAATCCATATCTAGATCAATTTGTGGTAGTTTTTATAGATGATATTTTAGTGTATTCTAAGGGCAGTGAAGATTATGATAAGCATTTCTGAATTATTTTGCAAATTTTTAAGGGGAAAGAATTGTATGCAAAACTTTCCAAGTGTGAATTTTGGCTAAATGAAGTTCCCTTTTTGGGGCACATCGTGTCAACCAAAGTTGTAAAGGTGGATCCTAATAAAATCCAACTAATTGTTGAATGAAAACCTCCCAAAACTCTAACCGAAGTAAGAAGCTTCCTAGGCTTGACAGGATATTATAGGAGGTTCGTGAAAGTCTTCTCCATTATAGCCTCCCCTTTGAAAAATCTCTTGAAGAAAGAGGAAAAGTTTATTTTGAGTGACAAATGCCAAGAGAGCTTTAAAACTCTTAAATCCTTATTGACGCAAGCTCCTGTACTTACTCTACCAATGGATGGGAAGGAGTATGTATAGTGATGCATCTCATCGTGGTCTAGGATGTGTTCTGATGCAAGAAATGAAAGTTACTTTTTATGACTTTTAGAAATTAAAACCACATGAATTGAATTATCCTACTCATGATTTGCAACTTGTTGCTATAGTATTTGCCTTAAAGATATGGAGACATTATTTGTATGGAGAAAAATATTACATATTCACCGATCACAAAAGCCTAAAATACTTAGGTACACAAAAGGAGCTAAAACTAAGGCAATATAGATGGCTTGAGCTCATTAAGGATTATGATTGCACAATCGATTATCATCCACAGAAACTTAATGAGATTGCAAATGCCTTAAGTTGCAAGTCCTTTGCAAGGCTATCCCTGAGTTCATTGCCTTTGTTTTTTGAGTTAAGAGCAATGAATGCGAGTATTGCACTTCATTAATCTGGCTCAATTATTTCCCAACTGTAAGGTAAACCGGTATTGCTTGAGCTAGTTAAAGAAGCACAAAAGATAGATGAGAAACTCATGAAGCTAACCAAAAGGTTCAAGATGGAGAAAAACATGATTTTTCATTAATAGAGGATGGTGTCTTATCTTTTCAAAATAGGTTATGTGTCTCTAATGATGAGAGATTGAAAGGAGAAATCTTAAAGGAAGCACACACTTCGTCATATGCCATGCACCCTGGAGGTGTGAAAATGTACTAGACCCTTAAAGAACACTATTGTTGGAATAGTATGAAGAAAAACATTGTGGGGTACATTTCAAAATGTTTGCTTTGTCAACAAGTAAAAGTAGAACATCAAGTTCCAGTTGGGCTACTCCAACCCCTTGCCAATGCCAGAATGGAAATGAGATAGAATAACAATGGACTTTGTTTCTAGACTTCTTCACACTCAAAAGAACTATGATGCAATATGGGTGATAGTGGATAGATTAATGAAAAGTGCTCACTTCTTAGTAATCAGGATAGATTATTCACTTGAGAGGTTAGTAGAATTATACATTAATGATATTGTAAGGCTACAAGGAATCCCTATCTCTACTGTCTCCGATAAAGACCCAAGGTTTACATCTAGATTTTAGTCTAGCTTGTAAGAGGCCTGGGTACCAAATTAAATTTCAGCACCTCATTTCAACCTTAGACAGATGGTCAGTCAGAAAGAGTGATACAAAATTTTGGAGGATATACTTCGAGCATGCATCATGGAATTTGAGGGTAGTTGGGACAAATATTTGGCTTTAGTAGAATTTTCTTATAATAATAGCTACCAATCGAGTACTGGAATGCCTCCTTATGAAGCTTTATATGGAAGAAATTCAGACTTCTCTTTGTTGGAGTCAAATTGGTGAAAGAAAACTTACTAGTGATGAAATTGTGCAGCAAATAGAAGACAAGGTAAAGATGATCAAGGATCGTCTGAAGATCGCTTCGGATAGGAAAAAATCATATGTTGATCTTAAAAGGCATGATATCAAGTATCAAGTTGGTGATAAGGTATTCTTAAAAGTATCTCCATGGAAGAAGATTATGAGATCCGATCGAAAGGAAAAACTTAGTCCCCAATTTATCTGACCCTATGAGGTACTTGAAAGAGTGAGACCAGTTACATATAAATTAGAATTACCACTCGAGTTGGACAAGATCCACAATATCTTCTATGTGTCAATGCTCAGAAGATATCATTTTGACCCCTCTCATTTCCTACCAGTGGAATCTATTGAGGTTAATCAAGACTTGATGGATAAGGAGGAACCTATCCATATTCAAGCTCGGGAAATAAAAGAAATTAAAAACAAGAAAATTCCCATAGTAAAGGTACTTTGGAGGAACCATTTAGGGTAAGAAGCCACCTGGGAGAAGGAAGAAGATATGAGGACCCACTATCTGCACTTATTTCGAGACTAGCATAAGGTAAATTTCTAGATAAAATTTCTTAAGGGAGAGAGAGTTGTAATGCTATTATTATTAAATAATGTATTCATTTTTTAAGAAAGTATTTCCTCAAAATAAAATCAACCTCTACTTCATAACTCTTTGGCTTGAGTTTGTGTCATTAGAGAAATCAATTTTCTTGAATCGTAGACATGAATGAGGGAGGGGTTTGTCTTAGTGCAATTTATTTACTTTTATGCAATTATACATGTTAAACATACCTTGATAATAATTATTATGTGTGAACAAAATCAATAAGGAAGGAACAAGAGAATATTAAGGCAACCACCTTATTGGACCATTTTTCTTTTAAGATGCTTTTGCCATAAATATATTTTCCCCAAAGTAAGTTGATTTAATGATCAAGGAAACAGTCATCCGAGAAAGTCACCGTACCACACAGAGGGGACAAGAAGAAGACATAGAGGGAGGCTACAAGAATGGTTATATGAGCGGCCATTATGTGTCCCCCCACAACCAAGACATAGGGACTAGGAATCCCAGAGTCGAGGAGATACTTAGCCAATTGCTAAGGAGGGATAACGCACAGCATGAGACCTTGAGAGAGATTAAGTCTTACATCATTAGTATAAATCAAAAAATGGAAGACCATTCTATCACAATCAAATGGCTGGACCGTTAGTTCGAACAAGTATCAGCTCAACTAAATTAGTACTAGAGAGGCATAATGCCCTGCACCTTAGCTCAAGATCTAAAGGATAATGAATAGTACAAGATGAAGATGACTAGTTGTCATGACCCAAGCCTAAGGCCTAGAAGTGACACGGTGAATGGGGAACCCGAAGGGACCCCAATCAAGCCTCCAAACATATCATACACATCCTTGTTTGGTGAAGCAATAAAACAACAATAAGAGATAGTTATAAGGGAACACAGGGCTAAGGGACATCTTTCATATCATAAAATATCAAAAGAGTCAAAGGGAGTCAAAGCTCAAAAGTATCATTACATACTTGTCCAACATCACCTCTAAACATAGAATTTAGTGAGGGCCAACAAAAGCAACCAGCTTCACCCTTATAATAATGGCAATAGGTAATCCAAATATACAAGATGTAGTCTAAACATAAGCATGAAAGAAGATAGATATTGTCCCCGGACATGAGGACTCACCAAAAGCTAACTTGAACAATCCATCTAGCCACGTGGAGGAGAATCAACAGGATCTCCGATTCCTACATGGTGATATCATACGTTTGAATGTACAAAGTATGTAGGATGCAATGCAACAAGAAATAGGCAACATAGTCAAAATAATAATGATAAGCAATAGATAGTATAATGACAATATGACACGTATGGTTAATGCTTAAGTAAATCATGCTTTGCAAATCATTAATCTTACATAGAATATAATATATAAGTGTGAGAAGAAGCCTCAAATGACATAAAATAAGACCAAGCGAGCTACAACTTGGAATTTTGATGTCTACCCTACACCAGAAAAAAGGGGAAGTTACTTTCCAAGGTGAACCTCCTAATGCCTACGTGGATCCGTAAGCCTTATATGAACCAGGTACTCACCTATAGTTTTTGGACTCGAGTACTCACCTCAATCCCAAACTCGAGTACTCACCTCAAGCCATCATATTTAGGGTACTCGCCACTTAGAGATTTGGGGACTTGCCACTAATCCCTTTACCTATAGTGGCACATAGTTCTAGGACTTGGGGACTCACCTCTTGTCCAGTCGGTGCTAAGTCTAATCCTAGGCAATATGTAAGATAACCATACTTTAATAACTTGCAATAAACATAGAGACATGACATGAGTAACTCTTAACATCATTGACCTCAAATGGTGAGCCAAACTTCAAACATTAGAATGGGTCATTATCAATATTACCGTATCATTAACAACAACATCAAAAGCTCACAAGAGGTATAATCTTTGAAAAAGGGCTTAGCTTCATACTTGCATAATCATAGATAATTTCATGAATCTATAACATACTTGATAGCCCATATTTATCATTAAGTCACTTGACTTGTAAAACATGTACATATCTTAAGAATTCTTAACGTGGCATTTCAGCAAACACTTGGTGAGCACATATGAGGACATGTTAAAATCATGCAAAATGCAAGAGTACAAATTATGAAATAGTGAGATCAATGCATCTTAAAATCATGTAAATCAGCCCACCAATATCATGGTAAAACTCCATCATGGGTAACTTGTAAATCATATCAAAACTTCACAATAGTTCATAGATTTTGTAGCTTGAATCATGTATATTCTCAATAGACAAAGCTCACTTCATAGTATAAGCTAAAAATATATATTTATGCATAACCAAAAATATTTGAAAATCCCCCAACATATTTTTATGCTCATATTTCATAATAATTGATACCCATAAGAAATATATCTTGAAATCATGAATTTTCATAAAATAGGAAGATTGGGCTCCATTGGTGATACAATCTCATAAATGAAACCCACATACCTTAGACCTTGAATTTCTTGAAATTGAGTTGAGAAAGACTTGAAGCGTGTAATGGGGCCTTGAAATCTACAACTTGTTCTTGAGTTTCCTTGAATTCTTATTGGGGTTTTGTAGAGTCTCTTAGGAGAATTTGAGAGTGTATTCCAATTGAGAGGAGTAGATTTGATCTTTATAAATAGGGTTTAGGTCTTTTGGAAGTGTTAAGATAGCATAGAAATCCCCAAATAACAATAACTAAATTTACGAAATGCCATTAATGAAATGGAATTTGGCAAAAAACCCTATATACTCTTGCATAGACGAGTTCTACGAAAATGGGCATAACTTCTTCAACCTAACTCTAAATAAGGTGAAACCAAGTGCGTTGGATAGATAATTCAATGAGATTTACTATCGTACGCGTGATACACCTAGTTATTTGTGTGCTAAGAGATATTCCCCTTTAAAGTTGACCCTCCTACCGGTACTTGTGCAAAACTTAGCCAATGGAAATTCCTTTGAACTTAGCTTGATGTAGGGGACACACAATGGTCTTTAATGATATGAATAAGCTTGAATTAGATTTGAATGAGATCTTGAAGTTTGAATAAATTTCTTGAGATCCAGAATGAGTTTGGGATACTTGAATTTGGGTGAAATATTTTGCTAAGTGTTAGAGAGGGTTTTGGGGAATATCTTGAATGATATGTGATTGAAAATGACTAAGTATAGATGTTTTTATGCATAGGAAGGCTAAGGACCAAGACCCCAAGGCCTTAGGTCAAATTAAAAAAACTAGCACAAAAATATACTAGTCCGTGCCCTGGCCGAGTCGCGCCAGGGGCGCGGACCCTTACTGGAATTTGAAAACTTTAGAAATTTGAATTTTGCTACGTTTGCTCTAAAATTAGGGTTAAACCTATTACCCACTCAATTTTGCGCTCTGATCAAGAATATGAAGTCAAACTTTTGATATCACACACAAATTTTGAGACATATAGAAATTACAATTATGGGCATTTTTGAGATACATTTTTTAGCATTTTTTGAGGTCGTTTCAATATCTCCCCTTGGGAACATTCGTCCCTGAATGTCAAAGAAACTCATAGAAGATAAATAAACAAGATTATTTCAGCCCACACAAGAATGTAACAATGCACTTAAACATCATTTTCAAAAATCTCTACATAAGTGTCAAAATCAACATATACTTGTCAATATAAACATAAATGTATGCAAATGACATGAGGGATGAGACTTAAGAATTGGAATCATAGGAAAAGGATTTGATGTGTCATCATAAGCTTGAATAGAATGAAAGAGGTATGGATATTGCTTCTCTATGCCCACTCCGGCTTTGAGAGAGACACTTTTGACTTAACGATTCTTCCAACGGGCCTTGACGAACACTATATCCTTATTAATTAACTTTTCCACCCTTCCATCCAATACCTCCATCAGGACCTTCTCCTAAGCCAACTTATCCTCCTCAGCACCCACAACCTCAAAGAGTTCTATGGCACTAGAGTCACCAACACATCCTCTCAATCTAGAAGCATGAAGAACCAGACGAACCACATCCAAATTCATAGGCAACTCCAATTTGTATGCAACCTTACCAATCCTCCCCCAACACTTTATAAGGGCCCATAAACCATAATCTCAATTCCCCTTGTTGCTAAACCATACCACACCCTTCATGTGTGGGACTTCCAAGTGAACCCAATCCTCAACACAAGTACACGTAGCCTACCTTGGGAAAAATCTCCCACTCTACCATCCCTTACCAAGACCTCCAACTCTAACAAGATGAAAATCAAGGCCTTGCCTAACTAGACCTCTTCAACTAAAGAAGATTCAGAACCATCAAAGCCACTACACCACCCTTCTCACTTCACTCAACCTTACCTTCTTCAAAATTCACAACATCATCCTCAAATGATTCACAAACTTTTCCTCACTTCTGAAAATAACCAACACATCATCACCAAGGACCACCACAAATGTAACAAGGTAGGGACTAAATACCCTATTCATGATAGCTATAGACATAACTAGTGTACTAGCCACACCAAAAAAGACTACTCCAAATTCAAAATATCAAAAAATACATTGAATAACTCATTGATTATCGGAAATAACTCAATAGAAATAACTCAGGTTCGACACCCCTAACTCTTACAAGATGATAAATGTAACCCTTAGAGATCGATTGTACCTTAAGACAATAAATAGACTTACCCCTTCACAACCACATTACAATCCCCCACTAAAGTATGGATTTATTAGGAAATTAGAATCTAACTATACAGGCCCTACGATCAATGGAGACATGATATCCATGCAACTAATCCATCCCAAGTATGACATCAAAATCCACCACATCAAACCTAACAAGTCACAAGGCAAGACCTAATGCAATATAAACACAAAACAATACCTATGAAATTTCTAGCAACAATAGACTCAACAAAAGGGTGGACACCAAAGGTTCACTGTCACGATCCAAACCTAGGGCCTAAACATGACCGGTGAATGGAGAACCCGAAGGAACCCCAAACAAGCCTCGTAGTATATCATTATATGTCCTTGGTCATAGAAGCAAGTAGAATGACAATAAGAGATAAGCATAAACAAGGAGAATTGGGACTAAATATAAACTCTCATATCATAAACATGAAAAGTCAATAGAGTCAAGCTCATAGCATAGATATATGACATATCCAACAATACCTCTACTACATAGATAAGAGTAGGAGCTAAGACAACGTAACCGGGATCACCCTCATAGTCAATACATAAGTAAAAAAGAAAGTCTTTATACATAGAAAGAGATCATAAGTAATGTCCTCAGAATGGAGGACTCACAAACAAGCTTGATAGAAGTCGTACTAGCCGCGTGGAGGAGGATGATGATCAAGCAATACACCGGTTCATACATGGTGACATCATGTAGGCATAGAGCATGCATTATTACATTTGAATGTACTAAGTATGTAGGATGCAATGCAACAAGAGGTACACATCATAGGAAAAATGCATAATCATAAGCAATAAATAGCGTACTAGCAATATGACATGTATGAATGATGCTTGATGTAAAATTATACTTATATAGATCATAGTATGAGTGTAAGGAATGACCATTTCAGTGCAAGCCAAGGCCTACCACTCCCTTGGATATGCGCATGAGGTACTAACCCCTTCATGAGGTTGATAGAGTACAAAGCCCCTACCAAGGTTGATGGAGTACTAACTCCCCATCTAGGTTGACAGAGTACAAACCCCCCATCAAGGTTGATGGGTACCAACCTCTAATAAGGTTACCCGAGCCTACAACCCCTCGATCTAGGCGATCAAGGTATCAACCACTCAATAGGTTACCCGGGCCTACAAACCCCCGAGTTAGGCTTGGTCATCCTCAACACTATATAGAGATACTATCGTATATATATATATATATATATTTATATATATATATATATATACACACACACACATAAACACTCCTTTCACCATCACACATATACATTCCTTTTCATCACCATTATATTATCATTTCGTCAACATGTAGTCATTCATCTCATAAGACATACATTAGACCTTCAATTCCTGAAGAATCCATAACCGGATATTTTATCAAACACTTAGAGGGTGTGTAATGCTAGTGTAAAACCATGTAATTCAAGAGTGAAATCATGCTAGAAAAATTAGTGTAAAGCCATACATAGATATTTGGTAATACCCTCAAACAATACATATCAAGACCCTTTATCAATTCTCACAATAGACCCTTGTTTCATAACTCCAAACATAGCAAAACAGTCACAATTTCCTAAACCCAACATAATGTACAGTGATTTTTATAATAGATAAGACCCATGAATAAATCAACTTTAAATCATGCAATTTTGAGTAAAAATAGATTGGTATCATGGGTTAAAGGAACCCATGAAAGAACCCCACATACCTTAGCTTTAGAGATGAACTTGGTGAAGATTGGAGATGGAGACTTGAAGTTTTTAGGAAGAACTTTGAAGGAAATCCTTAGTTCCAGATGAGGGTTTTACACATAAATTTAGGAGTGAAAAATTTTGCTAAGTGTTTTAGTGAGTATTAGGGAATGTTTAGAATGATATGAGGGTGAAAAATGGTTAAGTATGGGTATTTTTACGTTTGGAGACACTTAGGCCCAAGACTTAAAAACCTTGGATAGCAAGAAAAATAATTGGATAGAATCCACACAGGTCTGCATCTGGTCTGCGATGCGAACCTATCGCAGAACACAGATTTACACTGGTCCCGATGGCTGCACACGCGGCACTATCATGGATTGGTTTTGAATATCAAAATTTGGAAATTTGAAATTGCTAATCATTTTCTCTAAAATCAAGGTTAGACCTATTTTCCACCCAAAATGACCCCCTGAACAAGAGTATGGAGTCGAATATTCGATATCATTCATGAATTTTGAGATATATGAAAATTACAATTTTAAGCATATTTTTTGGGGGGTTATTTCAATATCTATCCCTTGGGAACATTCGTCCCTGAATGTCAAAGAAACATATATGAGAGACAAAAATGTGACACTTTCAGCCCACATTGAGATGCAACAATGCACCTTAAACATCATTTCAAATTTCATCATAAATGAAAAATCAACATGGACTTATCAATTTAAACACGAACATATGCAATAGCATAGGGCTGAACTTAAGACGTGAAATTATATAATCAGCTTAAATCAATAACTTAGGCTTGAGTAGAGTGGGAAAGGTAAGGATACGGCTTTTGGATGTTGCTTCGGCCTCCCAAGTAGCACTCTCAACTTGTTGATTCCTCCAAAGGACCTTAACGAAAGTCATCTCTTTGTTTCTCAATCTGTTCACTTGACTATCCAAGATCTGCACTGGAACCTCTTCATATGTCAAATTATCCTCCATAACACCCACAACATCAAGAGTTACAATGGCATTAGGATCATCCACACATTTCTTCAACATGGACACACGGAACACTGGATGCACCAATTCCATCTCACTAGGCAACCTTAACTCATAAGCTACCTTGCCAACCGTCCTTATGACCTCATAAGGACCAACATATCTTGGGGTCAACTTGACCTTCTTACAAAAATGGACCACACCCTTCATGGGTGAAACCTTTAAGTAGACCCAATCACAAACATTGAATTTGAGGTTTATTCTTCTCACATCGACTTAGGACTTTTGGCAGCTTTGGACCGTTATCAACCTTTCTTTAATCATCCTAACCTTCTTAAGAGCCTCCATAACCAGATCTATTCCTAACAAAGCTACCTCACCGACCTCAAACCAACCAACCGGTGATCTAAAACATCTCCCACAGAAAGCCTCAAATGGAGTAATACTGATACTAGAATGATAGCTATTGTTGTAGGAAAACTTAATCAACGAGAGATGGTCATCCTAACAACCGTTAAGCTCCAACACACATACCCTAAGTATATCCTCAAGGGTTTAGATAGTCCCCTCGCTTTGCAATCCATTTAAGGGTGGAAGGCCATAGAAAGCTTAACTTTAGCACCAAGTACCCTTTGGAAAAATCTCTAAAAATATGAAGTATATTGTGCCCCATGGTCCGATATAATAGACAAAGGAACCCCATACAACCTCACCAAGTCATGAATATACAACCGTGCATAATCTTCGGCCTCACATGTGGTTTTAATTGGTAAAAAGTGAGCCAATTTTGTAATCCTATCAACCACAACCCAAATGAAATCAAAACCCTTTCTAGTCCTGGGCAATCCAACCACACAATACATGTTTATCTCTTCCCACTTCTAAGTAGGAACCTCAATGTCATGAGTTAGGACACCTGGCCTTTGATGTTCGGCTTTGGCTTGTTGACAAGTGTGACAACTGGAAACAAATTTGGCAATGTTCCTCTCATACCTCCCCACTCTCAAGTCTCTATACATTTTTGTGGAACTTGCATGGATAGCATAGGAGGAGTTATGGGCCTCATCAAGGATCCTTTCTACCAAAGTATCAACACATGGTACACACAACCTACCTTGGTACGTAAGGGCACTATCTTCCCTTGGGAGAAAACCTCCACCTTGCCCTCTTTCACCAAGGGCTTCAATTCTAATAAGGAGGGACCAAGATCTTGTTTTGCCATCACCTCATCAATCAAATAAGACTTAGAGCCATCAACAACAACCATACCACTATTACTATCCTCTTTTAACCTAACTCCCAACCTAGCGAACTGATGCACCTCCGTAGCCGGCTCTTTCTCACTACCATCAACATGAGCTAGGCTACCCATGGACATACTACTCAAGGCATCCGCCACCACATTTGCCTTAGCCGAATGATAATGCACACTTATTTCATGCTCCTTAAGAAGTTCTAACCATCTCCTTTGTCTCAAGTTGAGATCCTTTTGAGTGAAGATATATTGGAGGCTCTTATGATCGATGAACACATCAACATGCACCCCATACAAGTAATGATGCCAAATCTTTAATGCAAACACCATGACTGCTAACTCAAATCATGGGTAGGGTAGTTCTTTTCATACACTTTGAGTTGTCTATAAGCATAGGCTGTAACCTTACCATTTTGCATCAACACACAACCTAAACTAACCCAGGAAGCATCACAATACACAACAAATTCCTCAAGCCCATTCGATAGTGACAATATAGCGAACATAAGCTTATCTTTCAAGGTTTGGAAGTTCCTCTCACATTCATCAGTCTACACAAACTTAACCTTCTTTTGAGTCAATTTTGTCATAGGGGAAGCAATAGAAGAGAATCCATTCACGAACCTCCGATAGTAGCCCGCTATGCCTAAGAAACTCCTAATTTCTGATGGGGTCAATGGTCTAGGCCAATTTGTAATCACATCAGCCTTTTTTGGATCCACCTTAATACTATCCCCAACACCACATGTCCTAGCAAGGCAACCTCCCTCAACTAAAATTCACACTTTTCAGCCACCACCAGTATTACTCTAACTACTGTAGAGCCTTCTCCAGTTATTGAGATCAAGACGACACCATCCTCTAGTACTCTCGCACCAGCATCATCTACTGTGCACATTGATTCTCTTATCTCTACTATTGCTTTTCAGGCACTGGTGTGTCAGGTAGTCACAACGGATTTAGGCTGCAGACTTTAGGGGACCAGATCATACCATGGGTTCACCAAACAATATAGGACTCAGAGAAGAGGGTAAAGGCATTCACCTATGATTTGATAGATTAGAGGTTAGAACGGTGGATGACCAAGTTGATGCTTTTGAGGAGAGAGTCTAGAGGAGGCTCGAGGGTGCTCGATCTTCTGACATAAGTGTAGTGACAGAGGAGTTAGCCAAGTTCAAGGCTGACTTATTGAAGAAATAGCAGCCTCGATTATAGTCCCAGAGGTGGCACCTACGGGTGATGATATATTTGGCAGGCTAGTTGATCGCCTGCATGTCCATGGGAAAAGGACCCTCGAGATTGATTACTCAGGGGTGAGTCAGAAGAGGTCCAGACCTAATGAAATTGTAGTACTAGAGGAAGAGCCGTTACCAGAGGAGGTGGTGTAGGAGTTACTGCTTATCGCGGCCATACAGAAGGACCGGGAGCAGCAAACTACACATGGAGAGGGTAACTCGCTTGCAGCTACAACCTAGACACTAAGGAGGAGGCCATGCCTTAGGACCCTGCTGACCGAACAGATACTGCTACTTGAGCACCATGATGTTTGTTATTTTGACCCCAGTCCTTCCTTTCTATTTATGGATACTTTGTGCTGTGTTTGAGATAATATTTTCTTTATGTTGATTTTGGATATTTTTAAATGTTTTGTATTTAATTTGTTCTTATCTTTGTTTTGGATATTTGGTTTTGAAATATTAGTTTTTAATGCATATATATACATATATATGTATATATATATATATGTGTGTGTGTATATGTATGTGTGTGTGTGTGTGTGTGTTTTACTTATTTGGTTTTAATGTATGTCTTTACTTTGAGGATAAAGTATTCTCTTTTAGTGGGGTATGGAAAGTTATGGATTAAGGTGAAGTCTAAGTAGCCTCAAGTCCATAACTTCCCTTATTTTTGATCCCAAGATTTTCTTGCCATGTTTCTTTTTCCTTGTGGACATTTTTAATTTCTGTTGAGCCAGCATGCCCAGAGTAGTGTAGATAATTTGTAGATATATATTAGTTGTTATCTCTTGGCGTATACATAGTCTTTAAATGCTTTTTGAATGGTTTGAAAATTCGGTACCCTCAAAAGTTTTGAGGTTGTTGGTTATTAGTGCAACCATGCATATTAATTATTAGGTAGTGCTTGTTCTAATAATGAGAAGGTATGATGATGCTTGAAGCATGACCTGTGAGTCTACACTTGGTTCTGTGTGCGATGCTATGTGTATTGTGAGCTTATGTTGCCACATTCATGTATTATGTATGGACTCAGAACTTGCCTTATTACTCCAAGATTGGTTTGGTGATGTGGTTGATTTGGAAGGGATCCTAGACTTTTGTTATTTTAGTAAGCTCAGCTTTTCCTAAATGACCTACCAAATATATTATTTGACCTCTTGTTCCAAATATTTGAGCCTCTCATGCACTCATTCTTTATTGACACCTACCTAACTTAACCTTGTTTTATGAAGTACCTTGATATTGACCTTAGTTTATCCTTGAACATGTGAACCTTGATTGAGGCTAAAAGCCTAAGTTGAGGGTGACTGCAAATAGTGGCCCTGGTTTGAAGAATAGATATTGTGTACTTCACCTCAGGCTAAAAGCCTAAGTTGAGGGTGGCCTTCATTGTGGTAAAGTAATGAAGATAAGGTGATTAGTTGGGAAAGAAAGAATGAAATGAAAAGTCATGAGCTAGGTGAGAAAAAGAAAAGAAGAGATTCTTGGATTAAATAGATTAGAAAAAATGAGTTAAAAAATAAGGCACAGTTGAAAAAGAGAAAGAAGGCACCCGGGAAAAGCTTGAATTAGGAGAATAAGGGCAAATTTAGTGAAAATGGTTGGGTCATGAAGGTAAAAGTGTTGGTAAACATCGTTCAAGGATATCTTTTTGTTACCACTTGCCTAAAATGTCATACCAAAGCCCCATGACCCTATGTTACAAGCCATCAAGTCCTAAAGTGATCCAAATCCACTTTGTCATCAAGCCGGAAGTTGAGTATAGAGACAAGCCTATGGTGTTAGTCATTGTGTATGAATTTCATTTGTGAGAGTGAGAATACTTGCACAATCCCTGAGTTCTAAATGCTTTTTGAGTGAGTAATACGGACTTCTTTTCTGTGAGGACATTTGCACTGCTTGATTGGCATATGACGAACCAAGTGATTGTGGATGGTTGATGCTCTTGTGCTTGTCATAGTTGGATTGCCAAATACATCTTTGTGTTTTGGTTTACTTAGTAGCTTTGTAATCTAGTTCTAAAAATAAGAGTTGGATACTTGAAGTAAAGTAAATGATGTATATGCCATTAGAGTAACTACTATGTGTTTCTCATTGTCTACTTATTTTGAGTCATCGCTTGAGGACAAGCAACAGTTCTAAGTTGAGGGTGTTGATGTGCTATCATAATATAGCACATTTGATGCCGAAAATAAGGGATTTTGAGTTCTGAAAGTGACTTTTTATGATTTTTATATGTTTTTGTGTTGTTATTGCAGAAAAGGTACGTTGGCTTGATTTTGGGAGAAAGTTGCAGATTTTGCTAAAGTGCAGGACATACAAGCCTGCCTACGAGTTGTAGCCTAAGCTACCAGTCATAAATTGATCTCGTAGCAAGGAATAGTGAGCAAAAATCAGAAATCTGCTAAGTGAAGGTCAGTGCTACAAGGCCACTCTATGAGTTGTAGGTCTCCCTATGACTCGTATAGGTGTGTTCTTAGCAAGAAATAGAGAGCTAAAATTTTGGACCAAGAACTGAAGGCATAGACCACGAGAGGAGCATATGAGTCGTAGCCCAAGCAACGACTCATACCAGTGTGTTATAAAAGCCAATTCTAGAATGAAAATTGTCTAATACAAGACCCTGATTATGACTCATAGGTCATCCAATGAGTTGTACCTGTGCGATGTACTTGCTGCCAGCTGTCTTTTTTGCTTAATTTTTAGGGTTAATTTGTAAATGCTATAAATACTTTATGTTAGGGTTTATTTGAGGGTAGAGATCCCCTGACTTGAATCTTTGCAAAAAGAAACTTTGGATATTCTCTCTAGAATATTTTAGGGTTTTAGTGTAGATCCTTATTTTCACTTTGAAGACCCACTCTTGGGGACTGCAAATCTTTCATTGCATTCATTCTCTATCTATCAAAGCTTGTGTTTGCAACTTGTGGTATTCTTATTCTTCATTTGCTTGGGTAATATTCCCAACTATGTTATTTATTTCTATTATTATTGATTTTACCTTAGCCATGAGTAACTAAGCACCCACAACTTGGGGTTGTGGGAACCATGGGTAGTTGATTTGAAATAACCTAGACATATAGCATTTATATAATTGGAGTTTTGCATGTATTACTTATTTATCTTCATTTTGATTGTTTGGCAGTGACCAACACCAAACCCCACCTACTATCACGATCTCGACCAAGGTAGTGATGAATAGGAAAAAGGACGTAGCCCATAGGATTCAATTGATGTGTTCTAGTCTAATGAACCAAACCTGAAGAAGGGGAGGTTGACTTGGACAATAGGTAATGGTTAGTTGGCACACCATGGTTGCTGACCAAGCGCCATGGTGAAATTCGACCTTCACCTTCACAAGAGGGCTGTAAGAACCTAAGTTATCTTCCTGTATGCGAATTTTCATTTATAGTTATGTTATCTAGGGTAATGGAGTCAATGAACTATGGGGAACACAATTCCTAAATTGTCCCTAAATTGAGTGTTTTCTCACATAGTCAGTATAGTATTTATTTTTAGTTTTGTTCTTAAATCACTACCCTCCCCCCTCCCCTTCCCTCCCCCATTTGGAGATTTAAGTTATAGATGCTCGAAATGATTGATAGTGAATTCTTGTAGTCAAGCCCTATATTCCCTATGGATTCGACCCTAACCTCCGATTAGGTTAATTGTTGATAGCGACTGCTTTATTATTTGAGTGTGAACATCATCATGAGGTTCCATGTTGTATGCTATTTGCAGATGACATAGTACTTATTGAAGAGACTCGGATTAAAGTTAATGATAGATTGGATGTTTGGAGACATGCTTTGGAATCCAAAGGGTTCAAAGTAAGTATTACCAAAATAGAATTCTTAGAGTGCAAATTAAGTGTTGTGAGGGATGAA
The DNA here is from genome assembly GCA_025642045.1 of Solanum sejunctum. NCBI lineage: Eukaryota > Viridiplantae > Streptophyta > Magnoliopsida > Solanales > Solanaceae > Solanum > Solanum sejunctum. Next base: position 18,374,724 of record JAOTQJ010000007.1, on the reverse strand, counting down.
GAAGACACTGATGTGAGGCTTGCCACTCAACCTATCCCAAGAGAGATAACTTTAAGTATATTGGGTCAATCATCTAGAGTAGTGGCGATATCGATGATGATGTCGCATATCGTATTGGAGTAACATGGACAAAATAGAGGCTTGCCTCTAGAGTATTGTATGATAAGGAATACCACCTAAACTTAAAGGTAAGTTTTACAGAATGGTTGTTAGACTGTCTTGCTGTATGGGGTAGAGTATTGGCCAATCAAAGATGCACATGTCCAGAAGATGCAAGTTGCAGAGATGAGGATGTTGAGATGGATGTGTGGTCATACCAAGAGTGATAAGATTAGGAATGAGATTATTCGGGAGAAGCTAGAGGTGGCCCCTGTGGTTGATAAGATGAGGGAAGTGAAATTGTGATGGTTTGGACATGTGTAGAGAAGGAGTACCGATGCTCCTGTTAGGAGGTGTTAGAGGTTGGATTTGGGAGTTACACGGAGGAATAGAGGTAGATCAAAGAAGTATTTGTGGGAGGTGATCAGACAGGATATCGCGAAACTGGATCTCACAGAGGACATGACCTTAAATAGAAATGAGTGGAAGTCATGAATTAGAGTAACAGGCTAATAGGGTAGTAGGGTGGGATGTCTGGCCTTGAGGTGTAGTAGGATAGTACGAATAGTTGTGTTTATATATCCTGTGCTGTCATTATCCATTATATAGATGTTGATTTTATCGTATTTACACTATCATGTACTTTTCGTTGTTAATCGTTCTTTCTGTTTCCTTTCTTTTCCTTTTCCTTTTTTTCCATATTTAATTTATTCTACTTATGAGTTTTTGAGATGAGGGTTCCGAGGAAACAATCTCTATGTTATTTGGTAGTGATAAGGTTTGCGTACATTCTACCCTCTCCAAATTTCACTTGTGGAATTTCATTGATTATATTGTTATTGTTGAGAAACATTAAAAATATAATAATTATAGATTGCATAAAATCAAAATTAAAAAAAAAAAAAGTAACCATGTTCGACAAATTAACTCCAGGAAAAAGGAGATATGGTATATTACTGCATCTTGTTGCTGCTAATAAATTCATGAGGAAATTAGTGTCAAGGGATTCCTTTTTTTATGAAATAAGAAAGACTAAAGGAGAGAAAACAAATTAATGGTACGGGTGTGATAACTTTAATTCAATTCAAAGTATAAATTTGTGACAATTAAAGTAATAAATAGAATAAATAAATTAAGGTAAAAAACTAACTTCATAAGCTAATAATGTGAATAAAAATAGCAAATAAAAATGATGATACGTGGCTTAATGAGGAGTTACATCTACTCCTATTAATATAATAATATAAATATGGATATAAATATAAAAAATATAGAATATAGATATAGATTTTGATAGAATGATGTTGCAGCCTTCATGGATAGATAGATAAGACCCTGCATATAGATGTTTGATTAAGGGATAATTGATGTGTTCTGCGTGTAAATTCAACCGCTCCACTATCTCCTCTGTTAGGCATATTCTAGCCCTTCAAGACACTGCTACAAACGGACAATTGATAAAGGAACTACAAATGGACAATTGATAAAGGAACTTTAATTTTCTTATCAAAGATATTTTCTCGGTTTTTAAGGGAATGATATTTTTTTAGTTTATTTAAAAAAAATAACTTTTTAATAATATTTTAATTTTAACCTTTCACGTGATATATTTAACGTCATAAAATTAAAGAATTTTTAGTATAAATAATAAGAACAACATACTCAATGGAATCCCACAAGTAGATCTGAGGAGAGTAAAAATATACGCAGATCTTACCCTATCTCATAGAGGATTAAAGGACATTTAGTACATTTGACATAATTTTAATTTAGAATTATAAGATTAATATTTTTTTAATTTTCTTTTAGTTCTACATCAAATCAAACTAGAACATTCTTTTTGAAACGGAGAGAATAACATTTTAATCTCTCCGAGATTAGGGGATTTGGGCATATAACATCCTTAAGAAAAATACAGAAATTCTTTTTATTTTACTCTTCTCACCCTAAGTTTCATTAGAGATTGAATTATCATTCCCAACCAGTGAATTAGTTCAAGCTTCGCTCAATTATTAAAATCTTATTAAATTTATGAATTTAAACATGAAAAAAAAAATATCAAACAAATAAACAATTTTGATACTCATGTTCTCTTCACAAATACATAGTTTTAAAGTAATTAAATATATTATACAATTTTTGAAGACTATAAATTGTAATATACTATCAAAAATTATAAAATATTAACTCGTTTGAGTTCAGTCTTGATTCTTGAAGCTCAATCTTTATCTTATAAATATTGTATTTATTTTTTTTCATATAAATAATTCTTGGATTCATTTTCTTGTATATAAATATTTTGTATGTAGTTGTTAAACATGTAATTTTTTTTTTAAAAAAAATGAAAATTACATATGTTAATTCACATAAAAAATTAAATATATAATTTAACTACGTATATCTGATTGTGTTATGAAAAAATGAGACAAAAAAAAAAAGTAGTATTCTACTTTTTGAATTTTTTTAGTGTTTTTACTATTTACATTCTCGAGTATTTCATTACACACAATACTCCATAAAATTTGAAAAACATAGCATTGCTTTCTATCTCACTTGCTATTTTACTTGGTCATGTTTCAATATAATTTTTGTCGGACATTAGAAAACAGGATAGAAAATTTACTACTCTTTATTCTTAAGATAAAAATTATCAAATTCAAACTCTTATTTCAGCTTAATGGAGGACCCATTTCATTACCAGTAAGTTAATAGTGGTTGTAGATATTTTATTCTATGTACTCTATGTGCATTAGCAATTTACAATTAATTGAAGCTTGAGTCGATTAGATACTTTATAGATTTATCTAGCTTTAAATTTTCAAACCTTATGAATCTGTTCTGATTTGCATGAATAAATTAAACAACCCCTGATTAAAATCAATTGTAAATAATTGACATCAATCCGAATGATTAAATGTAAAATACTAGAAAAAGAGTGATATTAGTTACGCACCCCGTCACTGAATTCTGTGTAGCGAACAAAAAAATTCTTCAACATAAAATTATCTAATATTTGAGATTCCGCTTAATTCATCTAGTTGAAGTATACATAATTTGAGAAGCTGCATTATTTTTTAAAAAATTATTGAGAAAGTTACAATAGTAGGAAAAAAAAATAAAAAAATTAATATACTTTATAAATTTTTCTAAAGGGATGTTGAAAAACTTACAAGTTCTTCATCTATATTTATGGTATGGCAGGTTATACCAAATATGAGAAAAAAGGGGTTTATTTGTGAGTCTATGGAATATGCATACGATAATCGTAGATGACATCCTAATCTCCGAAAATATGCTCTCAGGAAAAATCTTACTATCGTCATCGCCTAGTTGATCGATTCTAATGGCCCATTTGGCCGTTGGCCAGTCCTCCAATGGGGCTGGTCAATCAATTCCTTTGAAGACCTAGGCGAGTTTGTTCAAATCTAGTTTGTCTACAGTACAATCAGTTCTCGTTAAGCTAGTATCATATCTTTATGGGGAGCCAATTGTCATGTGGGAACAAAGAGAAGTGGATCAGATGATTGTGCGAGAGAAGCTCCGATACGCTTTATTGGAAAGTTTTCTTATGGATGGCCAGACATGCAGGACCTTAGGCATCTAATTCCTAAGCAATGTGAGTTAAAAGGGAATTGTAGCATTGTCCTATTGAGCAATAGACATATTTTGATACGGGCTTTACTTCTGGAGGACTACGTTCATCCACTATTTAAGCTCATCTTTTATATCACACAACAAAATTGGTCGTACCCTATGAGAACATGCCACGACCCAACCCAGGGACCGTGATTGGTGCCCATTGGACACTCAGACAAACACTAAATCGGATTTCCAACTATAATAGCTAAGGAATCTACCGAAATTTCGGCAGAGTTTTCTCTGTTTTACTGACTAACCGAAACTGCATACAGCAACCCAGCATACAACAAACATCTATGCACATATATATATATGCGGGCCGATAAGGTCACCGCTACGGGAGAACCGCCCAACAAAAGTACCATACATAGGTAACCATATCAAAGGTAATATCCCATACCCACATGTATCCACAGACCTCTAAACATATGAACTGAATCATAGGACGGGACAGGGCCCCGTCATACCCTCGAATGTACATAATGCAAAATACCAAAAATAAGGTTACATGTATATACCAAAAGTCTACTCCTGAGGCAAGGGAGCACTTTGACGGTAGACGGAGATCCTAAGAAGAAGGCTCTCTAACCTGTACGTCGGTACCTGTGGGCATGAACGCAGCACCCCCCGAAGGAAGGGGGTCAGTACGAAATACGTACCGAATATGTAAAGCGAAAAGTACGAAATATAAGTGAAAGTAATATTCCGAATAAAATATATGAGTCAAACCTGTATGTAAACATTAAAATAATTCTTTATTTAAAATATCAAAATAATGCATATCGGACGGGAACGATGGCAACCTCCAAACTCGTGCCATACCATATCATAACACCAGAAGTTTCAAATCCCCGAAATTTCCAACACAAGTCCTAACTATAGTATAGGTGAGCCGAGGCGACGGTGCCACGCACTCACGTCATAGGGTAGGTGAGCCGAGGCGAAGGGGCCAAGCACTCACATATCATAATGTGTAAAGGTCATCATGCTCGTTATATAAGTGAGCCGAGGTGAAGGGGCCAAGCACTCACGTGGGCCGGGGCGAAGGGGCCCAGGACCCACACGTCATGATGCCAACATATCCCAAGCCCAGCTCCTTATGTCTCCAAACTAAGCAAAGTCGGCCCATAGGCAAACCGACCCGCAGTATCCAACCTACTTTGGAATATATATACATACATACATATAATTATACATACGCACGATATCAACTGGCCCGGGAACGGTAAGCGAAACCAAAATGGCATGAATAGAGTCGTGAGAATCATATGCATAAAAACTAGTTCCAAAAACTTAGTAATATGCAAAATGTTCATTTTTGAAATCAAGAAGTTATTCGTTTGTGAAATTTTGTTAAAATTGCTCAAATCTAAGCATAAAGGTGATTTCAAAGGAACTTGCTTAATTTTCCATCATACACATTACTAAAACAGGCTTCAAAATAATTTTAAAGTGATTTCGAAACAATAGAACCCATAGCTTTCCAACTATTTAGCTTTTGGTCAAACGAACACTATTCATGGATTTTTAAAGACTCAAAAGTTATGGATGGGATTAACTTAGGATAAGAGTGACAAAGAATGAACTTAGCTTATACTTAGACCCAAATTGTGAAGGAAAAGGGATTTCTTCCTTTCTTTTTTTTTTTTTCAAACGTGTGACATTGACTAAGTTTAACTAACTCATGCCAAGAGATAGAAAATCTTTACATACCTCGATTTCTTTCTCCAACTAACTCCAACGCAGGACCAATCCAATTTATGCTTTTGGATACGCAAATTACGATAATGCCAATGATTAACAACCATATCGAGTTTTAAATCCTACCTCTCTAGTTCCAAATTTTATAAAAAAAATTTGCAGTATCTCCCCTTAAAATACGCCGCCGTAAGAATTCAACTCGGCTCAAATAATCAATCAACAACCACAACAATAACCTACAACATCAATAAACCCTCTCTAATACCATCACAACATCAAAACACCATAAAACGCTATTACGACATAATTGGTAAAACAGGGCAGCATTTATACAAACACATATCTATCATATTCAATCCTTCCTATATACTCCAAGAATTATAATACGTCACTCCAATGCCCAACGCAAACCCCCAACTTTAAAATATAACATTATACTTTCAATGAGGCTCCAATTCAAGCTAACCTTCATGTAAACATTCATATAGTTTTCCAACACTTCT
>JAOTQJ010000007.1:18349464-18368682 GCA_025642045.1 Solanum sejunctum | reverse complement strand
ATACTTAGTACATTCAAACATACTAATGCATACTCTATGCCTACATGATGTTACCATGTAGGAACTAGAGCACCTCATGATCATCCTCCATGTGGCTCATTTTGATATCTTGAAGGTATGTTTTTGGTAAGTCCTCATGTTCGAGGATACTAGCTATGGTACTCTTACTGATGTAATTTCTCTATATTGATCATTGATACTATGAGGGTGAGCCCAGAAAGTGTCTTGATCCCCTCCCAATCTGTTTTTAGTGGTGTTTGTTGGAATAATTGATATATCTATACTTTGAGCTTTGTCTCTTTATGCTTTATAAATGTCAAGATTTCCCTTAGTCCCTTTTTCCCTTGTTTATATTTTTGTTGTTGTTTACTTTGATTTTGCGACCAATAATATGTAATTGATATGCTAAGAGGCTTGTTTGTGTCAATTCGGGTTTCCATTCACTATGGCATGTCTAGGCCCTAGGCTTGGATCATGACAGGAGGAGTTCAAAGCCACATTCCTCAACGGGTTCTTTTCTATTGAGCTAAGGGAGGCCAAGATAATTTAGTTTATGAACCTCAATCAAGGTCCCATGAGTGTAAGGTAGTATGCCTTCAAGTTCAACAAGATTTCCAAGTATGCTCCAAATTTGGTGGCTGACCCTAGAGCTAGAATGAACAAATTTATGTCAGGAGTGTCCAACATAGTTAATGAAGAGTTTTGTACTGCCATGCTACTTAATGGTTGTATTTGTCCCAGCTCATGACATATGCCAAACAACTAGAGGGGTAAAAGCTTAGAACAAAAGAAGTAGTGAGTCCAAGAGGGCTCGATTTGAAGGTGGTTTCCACGATTCCAAGGATGTTCAGTTTCCTCAAGGCCACAAGTTTTAAGGCCAAAGGTCTTCCAATGCTCCTAATAAGAGATTTTCAAGTGATAATCTAAGACTCGAAGGTGGTAATGGTGGAGGGTCTAATCCTAAGTGCCAAAGATATGGTAGAAAACATAGTGGCCCATGTTTTTGAAACTCTAATGCTTGCTATGGTTGTGGTGAAGCAGGTCACAAGGTTGTTGATTGTCCTCATGCTCAGAACAAAGGTACAGAAGGTCGTCCTCAAGGCCAAGGTGCTAATACAGGTCCAAGGGCAAAAGGAAGCCAATAAGGGGGTGCTCAAAGGCAAAATAGGTTCTATGCTCTTGAAGGAAGGCAAAGGGTGGATGAGGTTCCCAATATTATCACTATTATGTTAAAGGTTGTTTATTATGATATGTATGCATTGATAAATCTGGGTGCCGTTCTTTCTTTCATTACTCCTTTTGTTGCCAAAAAGCTTGATGTAAATCCTGAATTATTGTGTGAACTTTATGAAGTTTTCAACCCCCGTTGGTGAGTCCATTGTTGCTAAATAAGTCTATATAAATTGTCCCATGTTCATATTGTATAAAGTCTTGCCTTGTGATTTTATTGAATTAGATATAGTGGATTTTGATATAATTCTTGGATGGGGTTGATTGTATGTATATTTTGCCTCCATTGATAGTAGAACCCATAAGGTTAAATTTCAATTCCCTAATGAGCCCCTCCTTGAGTGGGAAAGTCGTTATGTGATGGTAAAGGATAGATTCATTCTTGTATTAAAGTCCAAAAGTTGATTTCTATGAGTTGCATTTATCATCTTGTTAGGGTTAGGGATGTTGAGACCAAAGTCCTTCCTATTGAGCTGGTTTCGGTGGTCGACAAGTTTCTTAATATCTTTTCCGATGAGCTTCTCAATATTCCTCCAGAAAGGAAAATAGACTTTGGCATAGACCTCCTTCCCGATACACAACCCATTTCTATTCCCCCTTACCATATAGCCTTGGCGGAATTGAAGGAGTTCTAATATCAATTGAGGGATTTGTTGGAGAAGGGTTTTGTAAGGCCTATTAAGTCACCTTGTGGTATACTGATGTTATTTGTGAAGAAAAATGATGGTTCTCTTAGAATGTTTATTGATTATCGGCAACTTAATAGGATTATCATAAAGAACAACTACCCTCTACTGAGAATTGATGATCTTTTTGATCAACTACAAGGGGCTAGTCACTTTTCTAAGATTAATCTACAGTCTGGATACCACCAAGTGAAGGTGAGGGAGTGTAATATACTAAAGATGGCTTTTTGGGCTAGATACGAGCACTTTAAGATTGTGGTTATGTTCTTTGGGTTTACTAATGCACTGGCTATATTTATGGATCTCATGAATAGGTTCTTTAAACCCTACCTTGACAAGTTTGTGGTGGTCATTATTGGTGATATATTGATTTATTCCCAAAGTAAGGAAGAGCATTTTAATTAATTGAAGGTGGTGTTATAAATCTTTACGGATGAGAGGCTGGTTGCTAAATATGAAAAATGTGAATTTTGGTTGAGAGAGGTTACTTTTCTAGGGCTTGTGGTGTTGGGTGATGGCATTAAGGTGGATTCTAAAAAGACGGAGATGATAAAAATTGGCCTAGACCTTTGACTCCATTAGATATTAGGAGTTTCTTGGGTTTAACGGGTTACTACCTTTTGTTTATGAATGACTTTCTTCTATTTCTTCTCCTATGACAAAGTTGAACCAGAATAAGGGAAAATACATGTGGACTGATGAATGTGAAAAGAGCTTCCAAACTTTGAAAGATAAGCTTGTCTTCGCTCCTATCTTCGCTCTACCGGAAGGGTTGGAATGGTTTGTGGTTTATTATGATGCCTCAAGAATTGGTTTAGGGTATGTTTTGATCTAAAATGGCAAGGTGATAGCATATGCCTCTAGACAACTTAAGGTGTATGAGCAAAATTATCCCATCCATGATCTTGCATTGGCGGTCATCATGTTTAGTTTGAAATTTTGGTGCCACTACTTGTATGGGGTTCATGTCAATGTGTTTACCGACCACAAGAGTCTCCAATATTTGTTCACACAAAAAGATCTGAACTTGAGACAAAGAAGGTGGTTAGATCTCCTTAAAGATTATGATATGAGTGCACATTTTTATCCTGGCAAGCTTAATGTTATGGCTGATACTCTAAGTAGAGCGTCCATTGGTAGTCTAGCTCATATTGATGATGATGGCAAAGAGGTGGCTACAGAAGTTCATTGGTTGACTAGGTTAGGGGTTAGGTTGGATGAAGTTAAAAATTGTGGTATAATAGTTATTGATGGTTCCAAATCTTCTTTGATTGAGGCGGTAAGTCCAAATAAGATCTTGACCCCAACTTGCTCGAGTTGATGACCTTGGTGAAGGATGGTAAAGTAGAGATTTTCTCCCATAGGGGAGATAGTACCCTTAGGTACCAAGGCAGGTTGTGTGTGCAAAATGTTGATGACTTAAGGGAGTTGATCTTGAAGGAGGCTCATAATTCATCCTATTCTATTCACCCCAATTCTACAAAGATGTATAGAAACTTTAGGGAGATACATTGCTGGGGTGGTATAATGAGAGATATTGCCAAATTCATACGTGGATGTAATAATTTATAGCAAGTGAAAGCTGAGCACCAAAGGTCAAGTGGCCTAGCCCAAGAAATAGAAATTCCTACTTGGAAGTGGGAACAAATTAAAATGGATTTTGTGGTTGGGTTGCCTAAGACTAGGAAACAGTTTGACTCTATTTGGGTTGTTTCGAACAGAATGATAAAGTCGTCTCATTTTATACTAGTCAAAACCACTTATGGTGCCAAAGATTATGCTAAGTTGTATATTGAAGAGTTGGTTTGATTGCATAGGGTGCCATTGTCTGTCATTTCGGATCGTGGTGCTCAATTTACCTATCATTTTTGGAGGTCCTTCCAAAGAGGTTTTGGTGCCAATGTCAAGCTTAGCATGGCTTTTCAACCTTAAATTGATGGTCAAGCCGAAAGGCCTATACAAACTCTTGAGGATATACTTAAACCTTGTGTTTGGAGTTTAAGGGTACTTGGGATGAACATCTTCCACTTATTGAGTTTTTTTACAACAATAGCTACCACTCAAGAATTAGCATGTCTCCCTTTGAAGATTTATTTGGTAGGTCTTATAGATCCCCAGTAGGGTCGTTTGATGTGGGGGAGATGGCATTGGTTGGTCTAACATTGGTTATGGAAGCCTTGGAGAAGGTGAGGTTGATAAGGGAGAGATTAAAATTATCCTAAAGTAGATAAAAATCCTACTCTGATATGAGAAAAAGAGATCTTAAGTTCAAGGTTGGTGATTGGGCTTACTTGAAAGTCTCACCATGAAGCTGGGGGTGGTCTAGTTTGCCAAGAAAGGGAAATGAGCTCAAGGTTTATAGGCACTTATAGAGTTTTGAGGAGGATTAGTAAGGTTGTTTATGAGTTAGAGTTGCCTATGGAGATGAATATGGTTCATCCGTTCTTCCATGTATCTATGTTGAGAAAGTATGTCCGTGACCCAAGTGCTATAGTGCCATTAGAAGTTGTGGGTGTTGTAGAGGATAATTTGACCTATGAGGATGTCCAATGGAGATTTTGGATAGACAAGTGAAGAGATTGAGAAACAAAGTTATAGCATCCACTAAGGTCCTTTGGAGGAATCAACAAGTTGAAAGTGCCACATGGAAAGCTGAGGCGGACATGAAAAAGCGATACCCATATCACTTCCACTCCACTCAAGCTAAATGTAATAACTTAAGTCCTCTATATGATTTCAATTCTTAAGTTTCATCCCTCATGACATTTTGCATGCTTTCATGTTTCAATTCATGGTGATTTTTGACATACATATTGATATTTTTGAATAGATGCATTTGTTACATTCATGTCAAGCTAAAATCTTCATAATTACTTATCTTACACATGTTTTTTGGACATTCGGGGATGAATGCTCTCAAGAGAGATATTTTGAAAAACCCTTTATGTTCTTCAGAATACCCCAAAATCATAATTTTCATATATCTCAAAATTCGTGTGTAATTTTAAAAATCCAACTTCGTATTCTCTATCGGGGAAAAATAAGTAGGAAATGGGTATAACCCGAATTTTAGAAGACCTATAGTGAAAAATAATTTTTACTATTTTTTTCACAATCCAGTGCCTATCTGTGCCCACGCCGCAATGCGCCTAGGGCGCAGACTAGTGTAAATGTTGCTCCGCGTCTGGTCTGCATCACTCCAAGGCACAAACTTGTGTATTATTTTCATTGGTTTTTCTATTTTGGCCAAAGGAAATGGAGTCATAGCTACATGCCCACTTAAACATGAAATTATTTATACTTAGCCATTTTTCAAATCTATTAGCTTACAAAACCCTCTCTAAAACCTCTCTAAGACTATCAATTCTCTCATTCAAATATAAGGATTTCAAGCTCAATTGTGGGACTCAAGGACTCATTTCAAGCTGTAAGTCTACTTCAAGTTCTCCTCAAGGAATTCAAGGTTTAAGTTATGTGGGTCTTCATCCATGAGTCCATTCACCCATTAAGCCCAACCTTCTCTTTTTGTGAAAATTGCATGTTTCCAAGTCGTATTACCTATGGATATCTCTTATTATGAAATATGAGCATGAATCATGTTGGGGTTTTGACAAGAATTGATTGATTGTGCATGAATGACTATTTCAAGCTTGTTCCATGAATTGCTTTTGTCTATTGAGACTATGCATGTTTTGAGCTATGAAACTATGAACTATTATGAGCTTTTGGTGAGGGATTCTAATGTACCTTACATGAGGATTTTACTACATATTGGTGGGTTAATTTTTATTGAGATCACTGATGATATTTTATCATCTATGATGTTCACGCTCTAATAAGAACGTGGTCACTGCCAGCAATTTACCTAACTGAAGGTTAGGGTCAAATCCACAAAGAATGTAGGGCTTGACTATAAGAATTCACTATTAAACATTTCGAGTATTTATAACTAAAATCACTAAAAAGGGGGGGTTGTGATTTAAGAATAAAAGTAAAATAGACAATATAATACTATGTAAAGAAACACTCAATTTAAGGATAACTTGGGAATTGTGTTCCCCATGGTTCGTTAACTCGATTACCTTAGACAACATAACTACAATTGGAACTTCGTATATAAGACAGTAACTTAGGTTCTTAGGTCGAATTTCATTATGGCACTTGGTCGGCAACCATGGTCGGCCAACTAACCATTACCTATTGTCCTAATGAACCTCCCCTTGGTTAGGGTTTGTTGACTAGATGAGAACACATCAATCGAATCTTATCATCTACTTCCCTTTTCCTATTCGTCAATACCTTGGTCAGGATCATGATAGTAGGGAGGGTTTGGTATTGGCCACCACCAAACAACAATCAAAATGAAGGAAAATAGATGATATATTCAAAACCTCAATCATAGAAATGCAATAAATCTAAGTTATCTTGTGTCAACCTCCCATGGTTCCCACAACACCAAGTTTTGGGTGCTTAGCTACTCCTGGCTAAGGCAAAACCAACAAAAATGCAAATACAAGACATAGTTGAGAATTTTACCTAAAGGAATGAAGAGTGAATACACCACAAGTTGCAAACCACAAGCTTGATAGATTGATAATGAATACAATGTATGATTTGCACTCCTCAAAAGTGTGTTTTCCAAGAGATTTTGGTAACGAAGGGCACCATCTACCCTTTGGAAGAAAACCTCCACTTTACTATCTTTCACCAAGGCCCTCAACTCTAGCATGGAGGGGTAAAGATCTTGTTTTGCCTTTACCTCCTCAATCAAAGACTATTTAAAACCATCAACAACCACTACACCACCATTATCAACTTCATCCAATCTAACCCCCAATCTAGCCAACCAATAAACCTAATATTAGGGTTTCTGTAAGGTTTTTTAATAAGAAATATTTCAGCGCGATTCAATTTCTGTAAAATTGATATTTGTCGGAATGAAAAAAATCTACACTAAAACCCTAAAACAGTCTAGAGAGAATATTCAAAGGATCTACAATATTCAAGTTTGGGATCTCTCCTTCAATAAATCCTAACATAAAGTATATATTGTATTTACAGATTTAACCCTAAAAATTAGAGAGAAAAGACAGTTGGCAGCAAGTGCATCTCATAGGTACGACTTGTAGGGTGACCTATGACTTATAATCGTGGTCTCATATCAGGCTTTTGGCATATTGTACTTGACTGTTATGACCCACTGGTATGAGTTGTTGCATCAGCAACTACTCTTACGCTCTTCTCACAGTCTAGGCATCCAAAATTTTTGCTCTCTATTTCTTTCTACGAGTCCATCCATACGAGTCATATTGAGACCTACGACTCATAGGGTGGCCTCGTAAGGCTGACCTCCACTTAGCAGGTTTCTGATTTTAGCTCTCTGTTTATGGCTATGAGATCACCCTATGACTCATAGCTTTGGCTATGACTCCTAGGTAAGCTCGTATGTTCTGCACTTCAGCAAAATCTATAATTTTTCTCCAAAATCATGCCAACCTACCTTTTCTGCAATAACAACAAAAAATCACATAAAAACCGTAAAAGCACGCATTAAGAACTCACACAATTCCTTGTTTTAGGCATCAAATATGTTGTATTTTGATAGCACATCAACATGCTCAACTTAGAACGGTTGCTTGTCCTCAAGCAATGACTCAATCTAAGAAGACAATGAGAGATACATCGTATCTATACCCATGGCATATACATCATTTATTCTAATTCAAGTACCCAACTTTCATTTTTCAAAATAGATTACAAAGCTTATAAGAAAAACAAAAACACAATGATGTATCTTGCAACCCAACTATGATAATTTAAGGAACATTAACCATCCGCAATCACAAGGTTAATCATATGCTAATCAAGCAGTACAAATGCCCTCATAAAAAAGAAGTCTCTCTTACTCACTAAAAAAAATTAGAATTCAGAGACCAAGCAAACATTCTCACTCTCACAAATTAAATTCATGTAAAATGACTAACACCATAGGCTTGCCTCTATACTCAAATTTCGGATTGGTGAAAAAATAGATTTGGATTACTTTAGGACTTAATGGCTTGTAACATAGGATCATAAGTCTTTGGTATGGCATTTTACAAAAGTTCTAACAAAAAGCTATCCTTGAACCATGTTTACCAACACTTTTACCATTATAACCCAAACATTTTCACTAACTCCACCCTTATTCTCCTATTTCAAGCTTTTCCCAGGTGTTTTATTCTCTTTTCAGCTGTGCCTTATTTGTGGACTCATTTTGCTATTTCTTTCAATTCAACGCACTTTTCTTTTCTTTTTTCTCCTCGGGTTCATGGTTTTTTTTTATTTATTTCTTTCTTTCCCAACCAACCACCTTATTTTCATTACTTTACCACAATAAAAGCTACCCTCAACTTAGGCTTTTAGCCTGAGGTGAAGTACACAATATCTATTCCCTAAACCAAGGCCACCATTTGTAGCAACACTCGACATAGGCTTTCAGCTTCAATTAAGGTTCACATGTTCAAGGATAGACTAGGAAAAATATCAAGGTATATCATAAAACAAGGTTGAGCTAGCTAGGTGTCAAGAAAGAATGAGTGCATGAGAGGCTCAAACATTTGGAACAAGGTCTAACTAACACAGTTGGTAGGTCATTTAGGCAAAAGTGGCTCCCTAGAAGACAAAGGCCTAAGATCCCTTCCAAATAAACCACATTACCGAACTAATCTAGAATAATAAGCCAAGTTCTGAGTCCATACATAATATATGAATGCGGCAAAATAAGCTCACAACCCGCATAGCTTGCACACACAATCAAGTATAGACTCACAGGTCATGCTTCAAGCCTCAACTTATCTTTTCATTATTAGAACAAAGATAACTAGATAATCAATATGAATCATTGCATCAATGATGAACAATCTCAAAAATTTTAAGGGTACCTAATTTTTTTCCTCAAAATTTCAAAACTGTGTATACCCCAAAAGATAATACTACTATATATTTATAAATTATCTACAATACCTAAACATGTTGGTTTAATAGAAAATTAAAGCATCCACAAGAAAAAAGAAACATGGCAAGAAAATCTTGGGATCAAAAATAAAAGAAGTTATGGACTCGAGGTTACTTAGACTTCACATTAATCCATAACTTTCCACACCCAACAAAATAGAACACTTTGTCCTCAAAGTAAAAATATGTACTAAAACCCAAGAATGGAAAAAATATATATATATATATATATGTGTGTGTGTGTGTGTGTGTGTATGTGTGTGTGTATACATTAAATACGACATTCAACACAAAACATTTGAACAAATCCAAAACCAACAAAAACATTAACACAAAGAACAAAGTCTATAGATAAAAATAAGTGTTGGGGTCAAAAATAATCAAACACTTGGTGCTCAAGCACTGACATCTTTCTGATCCTGGGGGTCCTGCTCTACAGTCTCCTACTCTAGAATCTGTGCAATAGTCACATGTGAACTTCTCTCTCCTTGTGCTATCCACTCCTCCCGCTCTCTCTGTATAACTGCAAAAGCTAGAGACTTATGTACCACCTTATCTGGTATCAACTCCTCCTCCTGTGTTGCTGGATTATCAAGATTGGCCTTTTCTAGCTCATATCTAGGTTATACATCTTAAGGGGCCTCTTTTAAGGGACATGGGGGTGGTCAGCTAACCAGTCAAAAACCTCATTAGTAGTCAGTGTGACCTCCAAGACTGCAATAGGGGCTGCTAACTTCTATAATAAGTCGGTCTTAAACTTGGCCAACTCCTCTGTCATTATGCTTGTGTCAGCAGGCTGAGCACCCTCAAGCCTCCTCTAGGACTCTCACCTCGAATGCATCTACTCAGGCATCCACCAATCTAACTCTCGCATCTACTAAATTGTGGGTGAATGCCTTTGTCCTCTCCTTTGAGTCCTAAATAGTCTGGCTATCTTATGGTCTTGCCTAAGCTATTAAAGCCTATAGCCTAAGCTCCACTGTAGTTACCCTGCGATCCAGTGCCTGAAAAGCAACATCAGAGATAAGAGAGTCAACCTGCATAGTGGATGTTATTGGTGCGAGAGTAGTAGAAGATGTTATCGATTCAATCTAAGCAGTTGAGAAAGGATCTTTAGTAACTATAGTAGTGCCAGTGGTAGCTGGAGTAGGATCCTGAGTCTAAGGCTCAAGTGGGAATGGATGTAGGATAGGAGGTGGAACAGCTCTCTGTAGGGCTACAGGGTTCTCGTCAGCCTTGATCAGGCTAGGATCCATGGTATGTACTGTCTCTATATGAGGGTCTAAATAGAGAGAGACCTTTACAGCAACTATATTGCATAACTTGTGAATTAAAATGGTAAAAGGCAAAGAGGTCTAAGTATGAATCACTGACTCGTATATCTACTCAGCCATAACTCGGGCCTAGTCAATATCATAGCCAGCTAGAATATTGGCTAGTAGTATTGCTCTCTCCAGGGTAATCACATTATCCGTAAAGGTAGGTGATGTGCCAATGAATAACAGACCACCAAAACATGGCATGGAATAAGAGGTGGGATTTCAAGATCTAAGTAGTGTGGTTTGTGACCCATGTAGGCTCAAAACCCTTCTCAGATATCTAGTTGGCTATCCACTAAGAAAATTTGTCTTCATATCAACCTTCTTCTGGCTCACCGTTTTTCATAATTTTATAATTCTATCATCATACTCTACGATGGAATGAGGTTCCCTATGGCTTGTCCCAAACTGAACCCTCCTAATAGTCTCCTTTAAAATGTCAACAACTTCACCCTGCACTAGAACTTTTTGCAACCTCGGTCGCTCTAGCGGTTTATTCCCTAGAGAAAGATTTTGGAGAATCCTAGTGTAATAGGCAGCATAAAATTCTCGGAATAGATATTGGGCATACTTTCCCAAATTTTGTGATAGCCATGCAAGCCCGTGGTGATTAATCTCTGCCTCCAAGTCAGGCACTCTACTCAATCCAGGACCATTGAGTCATGATTCCTTATGAAATTGTCGAATAGGTTTTCCTTGACCCTTTTATTCCAATCCCTTATCATATATTTCCTTTATACCTGGCATATGCCATATAGTATTTTTGGAATCTGTGGAAGTGACAATAGTTGTAGGATCTACTGGAGGTTGAGAATCATTCCCCCTAAGTGGGGTTTGAGATACCTCGATAGACCCCAACTCTAAAAGTAAAAGGCCATCATCTGACTCATCTTCATTACCCTCCTCTTTAGATTGGGAGGGGCTATCTATTTCCATCGGGACTCTTATTGCTCGCGATCTTGTCAACATGCATATTTATCTCTTTAGTTGACTCATTATCATCTGACGCCTCATCTCTCAATTGATGTTTTTAATTTGAGGCAGCACCACTTTGATCATTTAGAGGCATTGTACCTGAACAATCACCGAATGCCAAATTATGAGTCCTATGATGTTTGTTTTAACAAATGAGTCATAGACCAAACAACCAAGTAAAAAATAATAAAATTATTATAGTAAGTACACTTAACCAGATGCAAGTGCACAGGTATGATAGGCAGATAAGACTCTCAGGTTACCCTATGAGTCGTAGTCTAGGATCATACCTTATTCCAGAAGTATTTTAAAATCTCAGATCAGGTCAACAAGACCCCCCGTACAAGTCATATCAAACTCTATGACTCATAAGTGGGTCCTGTATGGAAATGTTAAGGCACCATAGGTGACTGTTGCATTTTACAAAGGGCCACTACAACTTTTATTGTGACCTATGACTCATAGTAGGTCCTCATAGCAGAAGATAGAAAGCAATCAGGGGCTTGTAACCTGTCTACAATGGCCAAAAACTAAACAAGAAGCATATGAAACTAATACATATAATAAACCCTATATTAAGTCTAATCACTCCAATTAACCATTATCCCGCGATACAACATGAATCCTTCCTTTTATTTGAAACATTCCATTATGAACAAATATTAAACTCATCTATTTCAAAGATAGCATAGGCATACGAAGGCACATAAAGGGTTGCACAATTCATAAAAGGGTATTTCACCTTACCCTAATGAAAGCACCCAATACCAACAAATTTCAACCCCAGCATGATTTCCCAAATAATCACTCAAGGATCTTCAATCAACCATATATAAATACAATATCAAATATTACAATCACCAAGCAAGGGCAGTCATAAAAAATTTAATCATTGCATGGAAAGTAACAACTCTAAATCCTACTCTTCATGCCAACACAATCATTTTCACATGGTTATACCCACTATGATCACATAAGTTCAAAATCTAGATAAAGCAAGATCATAGCATGAGTGTGCCAAAGCTAACCACGAGAATTCACCAGATGAAAGATGAAGGTGTAATGAGAAGAAGAAGAGCTAAAACCCTGAGGGAATACACTTGCTGTGAGATGTTGATAGAAAAATACTATTAGGTCGAATGGAATAGTAATAAATAATGTTTGGGGGTTATGAAAGAAGAAAAACTTTTCAATGAGGGAAATGAGGAGTCAAAAAAGATGTTTACCGTTTTATATTCCAAATCGGGACACTTTTAAAATTCTGCATATCGGGTCTACGAAACCTGACTACGAGTCATAGGACATCCTATGATTCGTAGGTCCTGGTCTCATAGCAGACCCAACACTTAGAAAAAATTCAGAAGTCATACTTGGGCATTACAAACCTAGTTATGACTCATAGGGGACCCTACGAAACATATGATTGGTTCGTAGTGTGTGTGCCAAATTTAAGTCCTCACTATTTCCCTCTAAGAAGCATGACTACGAGTTGTGGTGGTCACTATGACTCATAGGACCTCTCATAGAGGCTGTCCACATACAATTTTCCCCATCTCTATCTCCAACAAGAAAGCGGTGGCTGTCAGCAATTAACCTAACCAAAGGTTAGGGTCGAATCCACAAGGAATACAAGCTTGACTACAAGAATTCACTATCAGTCATTTCAAATATTTATAACTAAAATCTTTAAAAAAAAAGGAGGGGGTTATGATTTAAGAACAAAAGTAAAATAGACACTATACTACTATGCAAGGAAACACTCAGTTTTATGGACATCTTGCGAATTGTGTTCCCCAAGGTTCCTTGATTAGATTACCCTAGACAATATAACTACAAATGGAACTTCGCATGCAGGGTAGTAAATTAGGTTCTTCCAGCCCTCTTGGGTAGGTGAAGGTTGAATTTCACTATACCGCTTGGTTGACAACCATGGTGTGCTAACTAACCGTTATCTATTATCCTAATCAACCTCCCCTTGGTTAGCTTTGGTTTATTAGATGAGAACACATCAATCGAATCCTATCACCTACTTCTATTTTTCTATTCGTCAATACCTTAGTTAGGATCATTATAGTAGGCAGGGTTTGGTGTTGGCCATCACTAAACAACAATCAAAATAAAAAAAAATTAGATGATACATGCAAAACCCCAATCATAAAAATGCAATAAATCTAGGTTATCTCATGTCAACCACCCATGGTTTCCATAACCCCAAGTTGTGGGTGCTTAGCTACTCATGACTAAGGCAAAACCAACAAAATGCAAATACAAGAGATAGTTGAGAATTTTACCCAAACCAATGAAGAGTGAATACACCACAAGTTACAAACCACAAACTTGATAGATTAAGAATGAATACAATGTATGATTTGCACTCCCTAAAAGTGGGTTTTCCAAGAGAAAAGTAAAATCTACACTAAAACTCTAAAATGGTCTAGAGAGAGTATTCAAAGGATCTAAAACATTCAAGTCTAGGATATCTTCTTCAATAAACCCTAACATAAAGTATATATAGTATTTACAAATTTAACCCTAAAAATTACATTGAAAAGACAGCTGGCAACAGGTATGTCTCGTAGGTATGACTTGTAGGGTGACCTATGAGTCATAATCGGGGTCTCATATCAGGCTTTTGGCATTTCGAACTGACTATTATGAGCCACTGGTATGAGTTATTCCTTTAGGTATGACTTCTATGCTCTTCTCGTAATCTAGATTTTCACTCTTTGGTCTCAAATTTTGGCTCTCTGTTTCTTTCTTGGAGTCTACCTATACAAATGGTATTGAGACCTTCAACTCATAATGTGGCCTTGTTTGGCTGACCTCCACTTAGTAGGTTTCTAATTTCAGCTCTTTATTTCTGGCTACAAGATCACCCTATGACTCGTAGCTTGCGCTACAACTCGTAGATGAGCTCGTATGTTCTGCGCTTCAGCAAAATCTCCAATTTTTCTCCAAAATCATGCCAACCTACCTTTTCTACAATAACAACAAAAAAACACATAAAAACCATAAAAAGTCGCATTAAAAACTCACAAAATTTTGTTTTAGGAATCAAATTTATTGTATTTTAATAGCAAATCAACACCCTCAACTTAGAACTATTGCTTGTGTCATGCACGAAGTCCCATTAGGGTGGACTGGCACCTGTTGCCGATAAGGCCTGCGAGAGCCAACCTGTATCTATGCACTTTCTATACATATTATAAGGGATTCCTATGTTCAACATGCCTTTAAGAAAATAAATAGTGATAACAATCCAAACGAAAATGCATATGGCTAGGCCATTGGGCCCATGATGTTTAAAGTATAAGACATGATCACACTTTAATTTACATAGTCTACAAAGCCTCTAGATAACAAAAAGTATCTTATAAGGGGAGGGACAGGCCCTGCCTCTACTAACTATACAATACAAAAATATAAGCTCTGGACATACAAAAAGCTTCGAAGTGATCTGGAGCTTGGTAACAGCAGCTGGATATCCTATACTCCTACTAGAGAGATCTACTAGCACCTGTACCTGCAGCATGAAATGCAGGTCCCCTATAAGGGATGTTAGTATAAGATAATGTATTGAATATGTAAGGCAATAAATACTGTATATGAAGTAACAGCGAAAATGAAACTATGCACTGGTGCAGGATAACAGACCACCTTTAGTTATACTATGGGATCATGTACTTTATGTTCTTTTTATTACATTACCTTTATTGTATAATCTGTGCACAATATGTAATACAAATAACTAGTTGATTAGTGGTAAAAATGTATTAGGATCAACCCTGGCTAGGTTCCCTTAACCCCTCAGGCCACTCCCCATAATAGGATCGACCCTGGCTAGGTGATTTTTCCACCACTAAGGCTACCACCCATCAAGAATCGATATACTTTATTTTATCTTTCAATTACCTTTGAGATGATTCTTTTGGTGGTCATAATATTGGAGTTATAGGACTGTATATACAACATATGACATATAAATAATTATAAAAGAAAACATCATAATGAAAGGAGTGAGTTATACATATAATGAAATGCATAGGAGGTAGAACAACACATGAATTTTATTTAGTAGGATGAACTCGTGCATGTTGGTATCCAAGTGTATATGCAGGTTTACAAGTGACTATATGTATGCAAGTTTACAAGTGACTATGTATGGGAGCATATAAACATGTGAACGAGTGGAGACACGGTTAATGGTTGTGTGGGAGTTGGTAAGTGCCTTTATGTGCCAAGGAGGGATCTACGTTTCATGCCAAATAATATGAAATCAAGTAACCTTACATACCTCGTTGTACGACCTTGATAGTACCTTGAGATAACCTTCCCTTCCTCTAAATATTTATCTACAATATAGTAGGTGATAAAAATAGCATTATCAGCCAATAGATACATCTTGGCAGCCCAATCTCATAAAAAAAAACATATGGGCAGCAAGCAGGTATTTATAAACCCAAGCATATTCTTTCAACATTTCTGCCCCTAATCATACTTTTCTAATACACATTCTCATATATGTATCATGTTTAGCCTATTATAGTACCATAGTAGTCTTACAACAGCCCACAAAATACAACACATACAATTCTACGCAATATACAAATAGGCAGCATAATGTTACCTCCCTTTGCCCCATTTTGACATTGACAATTCTAAACCTGTTACAACTTTAACCAAACTGTTCACAAAACATTTATACATCAAAACAGACTTAAAAATTTTTAAAAATAGTACCAAAGCAGTCATTAAGGATGTGAGGGCAATAGCCTCCGATCCAACAGCCCACAAGTTCGTATTAAGAACACAATTGTGATATCCTATAATAACTCACTTTTGTGGACTGTAAAAGTGGCGCAGCAGCCTTTATACATCATTAATAAACTATACCTTCTTAAACACATAAAGTCTTATTTCATAATTAAGCAAAACAAGAAGAGAAAATCCTCTTAAATAACAAGAAACGTTCACAACAATCTAGGACACACGTTGTCCAAATATCCAGCACAAACATACTAGCATATCCTTATTATTTTTCATGGGATAAGTACAAAAAATACATGGATATTTACACTTACCTTATCCTTCAAGGTTCATCTTTCCTTCAAGAACCCTAGAGGTTTGTGTAGGCTGCCTTGTGAAGTGAAATAAAGAGAGCAAAAGAGGCTTTTAAGAAAGCTGAAAATTGCTCCAAAGTAAAATGATTTAAGGTGCTGCTTTGAGCCCTTTTTAAAGAGTCTCTTGGCCGAATATCTTTTTAACTTTTGACCACATAATACCAGATACTAATAAGCTGGTGAGACAACAGCTTGGTCTTCACACTTGGGCCTAAATTGGTCTCAAAGTTGATGGGCCTTGGCTGCCCATTTTCCAAATTCTTCTTCACTTAGTTTAGGCCCACTTATCCAAGTAGGTTGTGGTGTACTTGGGACCTCTTATTATTCATCTTGGCTAAAAATAAAGTCCATTTATAATGCCAAAACATGGACTAAAGTCACACCTGTAGCACGAACTTTTTTCACAATCTGACTTGGACAAATTCGACGATGAGCCTCGTCTCCGTTTAGCTAGCAAATTTAAGTTAAGCAAGTAGGTGACTCACCTGCTAGCTTACTAAGTACTATAAGCAACTCACTTCTCTCAATTCATTTAAGGCCGTGATCTCCTTTGTTTGACATAAAACTTATTTACACTCGACCCTCTTCAGCGTTAGACATACATATCGCCCTTTAATTGGAGATTCAAGCACTTTTAAAAATTAGACTAATTTGACCAAACCATATCATATTACATTTGCCTAGTACTAGTGTTGTAAGGTGTGTGGTGTTACATCCTTTACACCTTCGGAACATTCGTCCTCAAATGTTAACACAATTGAATAGCTTAACCAAGTTTAAATCTTTACTTACACAAACTTTTGAAAACACACTTAGTATTGAATCACACATACCTATTAATATCCCAATTTTGTATGTTGGACTTCCTCTTCAGCTTCAAATAAGTAAGGGTATTTTGATTTCATCACTTCCTCAGCCTCCCATGTTATTTCTTCTGCTTGCTGGTTTCTCCAAAGTACTTTCACTAAAGCTATTTCTTTATTCCATAGCTTCTTAACTTGACGATGTAGAATAACAACAGGTACCTCTTCATACGTGAGATCTTTTGTAACCTGCACATCCTCAATAGAAGTGATACGGGACAGGTCACCTATGCATTTTCAAAGTATTGAGACATGAAAAACTAGATGAATCATTGAAAGATCTTAGTGTAGTGCTAGTTTATATGCAACCTTCCTGAACCTCTTAATAATCTGATATGGCCCAATGTAACGCGGGACCAGTTTTCCTTTCTTACCAAACCTCATAACCCCTTTCATTGGAGACACCTTTAAAAATATCCAATCCACTATTGAGAATCCTAGTCCTCTCCTTCTAGCATCCGCATATGATTTGTGATGACATTGGGCTGTTTCTAGTCGCTATTATGTTACCTTACCTTTTTCCATGGCTTGTTGTACTAGATTTGGCCCAAGTAAGGTGGTTTCACCAACTTCAAACCAACCAATCGGTGACCTACATTTCCTTCCATATAAATCTTCATAAGGTACCATCTTGATACTCGCATGGTAGCTGTTATTATAGGCAAATTCAATAAGTGGCAAATGATCTACCCAACTCCTTTAAAGTCCAATGTACAAGATCGCAACATATGTTCAAGTGTCTGAATGGTAAGTTCTACTTGATGGTCTGTTTGAGGGTGGAAAGTTGTACTCAAGTTCACTTGTGTTTCTAAACTTCTTTTGAAGGTTTTCCAAGACTTTGCAGTGAATTGAGCTTCTCGATTAGATATAATAGAGACTAGAACTCCATGTAGCCTTACTATCTCTTTAAGGTATAGCTTGGCATACTCTTCAGCTGTATAATCACTCTTAACTGGCAAGAAGTGTGCCAACTTTGTGAGTCTGTCAATTATTACCCATATGGAGTCAAACTTCTGAAATAAGTGAGGCAAACTGGTAATAAAATCCATATTGATCATGTCCTACTTCCATGTTAGAAGCTTTATAAATTGTACATAACCTCTTGGCTTTTGGTGTTCTACTTTCACCTGTTGGCAATTTCGACATTGAGCCACAAATTCTGCAAGGTACTTTTTCAAGCCTCCCCACCAAAATATTCCCTTCAAGTCATAGTACATCTTAGTTGATGTTGGATAAATGGAATATTGGGAATGATGCACTTCTTCCATTATCCTTTTGCTTAATCCATTAATATCAGGCACACATAATCTATTTTGGTAGTAAATTACTCTATTTTGTGTAAGATCAAATCCTTTTATCGTACCCTGACTAACCTTTTCCTTAAACTATCGTAGAACAGGATCCTCAAATTGTTTTTCTTTCACCTTCATTACCAATGAAGACGCTGCTACATTATGTACATTAACCGCTTCCTTTAGAGTTTCATGAAGGTGAACTCCCAAACTAGCTAGCTGACATAGATCCTTAGCCACTCCTTGACTCACCACAGCTTGATCACTTGTATTCTTGGTTGCCTTATGAGTCAGAGCATCTGCTACCACATTTGCCTTCCCCGGATGGTATAGTATATCAACGTTGTAATCCTTTATTAGCTCTAGACATCTTTGTGGTCTTAAATTTAGGATTTCTACTTAAAGATGTATGACAGGCTCTTATGATTAGTATATATGTCAACATGAACCCATACAAATAGTAGAGCTATATTTTCAAAGTAAAAACAACTGCTGCTAGCTCAAGACTATGTGTTGGATAGTTTTTATCATGTGGCCATAGCTATCTAGATACATAAGCAGTTACCCTACCGTGTTATGTCAGTACACACCCTAAGCCAACTCCTGAAGCATCGCAATACAATGCATACCCCTTAGTTCCTTCTGGAAGTACTAGCACAAGTGCAGAAGTTAGCTTATTTTTCAGCTCCTGGAAGCTCCTTTCACATGCATCATTCCATTGGAACTTGGTTGCCTTA
>JAOTQJ010000007.1:18320811-18346742 GCA_025642045.1 Solanum sejunctum | reverse complement strand
TCAATAGGAGTGATACGGGATGGGTCACCTATGCATTTTCGAAGCATTGAGACATGAAAAACTGGATGAACCATTGAGAGCTCTTGGGGTAGCTCTAGTTCATATGCAACCTGCCTGAACTTCTTAATAATCTGATACGACCCTATGTAGCGTGGAGTCAGTTTTCCATTCTTACCAAATCTCATCATCTCTTTCATTGGCGACACATCTAAAAATACCCAATCAACTATTGAATATTCCAGACCTCTTGTCCTGGCATCTACATATGATTTGTAATGACTTTGGGCTGTTTCTAACTGCTGTTGTATCACCTTAACTTTTTTCGTGGTTTCTTATACAAGATCTAGCCTAAGTAAGGTGGTTTCGCCTATTTCAAACCATCCAATTGGCGATCTACATTTTCTTTCATACAAAGCTTTGTAAGGTGACATCCTGATGCTCACCCGGTAGCTATTGTTATAGGCAAACTCAATAAGTGGCAAATGGTGCACCCAACTACCTTTAAGGTTCAATGCATAAGCTCGCAACATATCTTCAAGTGTATGAATGATGCATTCTGCTTGACCATCTGTTTGAGGGTGAAATGTTGTACTCAAATTCACTTGTGTCCTTAAACTCCTTTGGAAGGACTTCCAAAACTTTGGAGTGAATTGAGCTCTTCGATCAGATATAATGGAGATTGGGACTCCATGTAGCCTGACTATCTCTTTGAGGTATAGCTTGGCATACTCTTCAGCTATATAATCACTCCTGACTGGTAAGAAGTGTGCTGACTTTGTTAGTCTATCAACTATTCCACATATGGAGTCAAACTTCTGAGATGAGCCAGGCAAACCTTTAACAAAATCCGTATTTGTCATATCCCACTTCTATGTTGGATGCTCTATACACTACATATAACCTCCTGGCTTTTGGTGTTCTACTTTTATCTATTGGCAATTTGAACATTGAGCTATAAGTTCTGCGAGGTCCTTTTTTATGCCTCGCCACCAAAACATTTCCTTTAGGTCATGGTACCTTTTAGTTGATCCTGGATGGATGGAATATCGGGAATGATGGGCTTCATCCATTATCCTCTTTATTAATCCATTAATATCAGGCACACATAATCTTTTCTAGTAGTAAAGTACTCCATTTTGTGCTAGGATAAATCCCTTTATTGCACCCTGACTTACCTTTTCCTTCAACTGTCACAAAATAGTATCTTCGAATTGTTTCTCTTTCACCTCTATTACCAATTAAAACTCCATAGCATTATGCAAAATAACCCCTTCCTTTGGAGTTTCAAGAAGGCGAACTCCCAAACTGGCTAAGTGATGTAGATCCTTAGCCGTTCTGTGACTTATCACAGTTGGATCAATAGTATTCATGATTGCCTTACGACTCAGAGCATCAGCTACCATATTTTCCTTTCCTAGATGGTAGAGTATATTAATGTCGTAATAGTTTATTAGCTCTAGGAATCTTTGCTATCTTACATTTAGGTCTTTTTTCTTAAAGATGTATTATAGACTCTTATGATCAGTATATATGTCACCATGAACCCCATAAAAATAGTGGCGCCATATTTTCAAAGCAAATACAACCGCTGCTAACTCAAGATCATGGGTTGGATAGTTTTTCTCATGTGGTCATAGCTATCTAGATGCATAAGAAATTACCCTATCATGCTGTGTCAGTACACACCCTACGCCAACTTCTGAAGTATCACAATACACTGCATACCCCTCAGTACCTTCTGGAAGTACTAGCACAGGTGTAGATGTTAGCTTATTTTTCAGCTCCTAGAAGCTCCTTTCATATGCATCATTTCATTGGAACTTAGTTGCCTTTATGTGTAAGCTTTGTTAGAGGAGCAAAAATAGAAGAAAAAACTTCAACAAACCTCTTGTAATAACCTGTCAAACCTAAGAATCTCTAAACTTCCATAGGTGTTGTTGGTCTTGGCCAATCTTTCACAACTTCTATCTTTTGTGAATCAACCCTTATTCCATCATCAGACACAATATAACCTAAGAATGCCACTGATTTTAGCCAAAATTTACATTTAGAAAATTTGGTATACAACTGTCGATCATGAATAACCTGTAATATACATCGCAGGTGATCTGCATGATCCTCTTCTGATCTTGAATATAACAAAATGTCATCTATAAATACTATCACAAACATATCAAATAATGGCTTGAATACCCTATTCATCAGATTCATAAAAACTACTAGTGCATTCATTATCCCAAATGACATAACAAGAAATTCAAAGTGACCATAGTGTGTTCTGAAAGCTATCTTAGCTATATCTTGCTCCTTCATCCTTACTTGGTGATAACCTGATCTCAAATCAATTTTTGAAAAGCATTTGGTACCCCATAACTGATCAAATAAATCATCAATCCTGGGGAGGGGGTATTTATTCTTAATTGTCACCTTATTCAATTGGCTATAGTCTATACGCATTCTCAAGGTGCCATCCTTCTTGCATACAAATAACACTGGTGCACCCCGGGGGGACACACCAAGTCTTATGTAACACTTCTCCAATAAGTCTTTTAACTATTCTTTTAACCCACGCAATTCTGTCGGGGCCATTCTATAAGGAGGGATAGAAATAGGTAGAATGCCTGGAAGTAAGTTAATACCAAAATCTATTTCTCGTTCTGGAGGTAAGCTTGGGAGTTCTTCAAGGAACACATCGACAAATTCATTCACTATTGTAACTGACTAAAGAGTTGGTGATTCTGCCTCCTTATCCCTTACTCTAACTAAATTACATATGTACCCCTTCGATATCATCTTTCTGGCCTTAAAGTAAGAGTTAAACTTCCCCTTAAGTGCCCCATCATTACTTTCCCATTCAAGGACTGCCTCATTTGGAAAATGGAAGTACACTCTCTTAGTTCGGCAATCCACGGTGGCATAACAAGAAGCTAACTAATCCATACCCATTATAACATTAAACTCCACAATTTATAGCTCATTTAGGTTAGCTAATATGTGACGGTCACAACCAGTTACTACATAATCATAATAAACACTTCTATCTATTATAGATTCACCAGTTTGTATCGACACTTTAAATGGTTTGTTCAATAGTTTGGGTGTTCTCTTAAGCTTCCCATCAACTAGTGGAGCGATGTATGATAGTGTAGAACCAGGGTTAATTAATGCATATATATTACGTGAAAAGATGGACAATGTACCTGTGACCACATCAGGTGAAGCTTTTAAATTCTGCTGACTCCCCAGTGCATAAGTGCAATTCTAGACCCCGCTAGAGCTAGCTGCCCCTCTAACACCTCTACCACGACCCATAGGTGCTTGCTCAACCCTATTTGATGGAGGAACTACTTATGATGATGCAATAGTTGATCTCGTAGATTATGTCATGCCACCCATATATCTCCTTGGGAAATCACTCAATAGGTTCCCTAGTATACCACACCAATAGCAAATATCTTTCCTAGTGCGACATATACCCGGATAGCTCCTTCCACACTATTTGCAAGGCTGCCTAGGTATCATTGGTTGGCCTATCGAATATCCTATTATCTGTATACCTTGTCCCTCACCTCGTTCACCAAACTGATTACTTCTAGATCTTTGAAGTTGTGGTGGAGCACTGGCTACAAAGTAGAAGGATGATAGCCTAGGCGATCTACTAGAAAACCAAGGCCCATGCTCACCTTGGGGTAGGGTAAACTGCCCTATAGATCTGGCTCTTTTGGGCTGCCCCCTTTCCAACTCTAGTGTCCTTATTCTCTATCTCTAGTCCCCAATTTCTGTGCAAAAGCCTGCGTTCTCGCTATATCCATATCTTTGTTCAAGGAAGAGATGGTGCAGTCCCTAACTAGATACGTATCCAACCTATCTACATATCGGTGAACTCTGTCGGCTATTATAGCAACTACATTAGGAGTATATCTTGCCAGGGAATTAAATTGAAGGATATACTCTCTCACACTCATATTCCTTTGGTTAAGATTCAATAATTGGTCTGCATGGGCCTTTCGAATCTCTAATGGCAAATAGTGGTCAAGAAATGCCTCTTTGAACTCTTTCCAGGTAGTTAGAGGTGCATCTATACCCTTATATTGCTTCCAAGCTTCATACCACAATATAACTACACCCTTCAACCTATATGTTGCTAACTCAACAGCTTCTGTACCACCCACATGCATAACATCTAAAGTATGCTAAATCTGATCAATAAATTCTTGGGGGTCTTCATTAGGATCTGACCCAGTGAAGAATGGAGGGTCCAAATTAAGAAAATCATAAGTTCCCTCTCTATGGAAGAAAGAAAGTGCCATAGCTATTATTTTAAAAGCTCTAAAATTCCTTATAGGAACAACCAAAATATAGAAAGACTAGTGCCTGGCCTGCTGCTACTTCGGATACAAAATATGATATTACTACTTTCCTTCGTGCTTGCCATTTTCTTTTTAAAGATGCTTATTCTTCAACCCCAGTATGTGATGACCTATTCTATCTTAACTTTAGATACTCAGAAACCTAAACGATGGATATTTTTCCCCCATCTTCTCAAACCAATTTAGCTATTTGAAATGTCTCCATGTGTGGCGTGATAAGATAAAGACACTGAGGGCCTGGTTTGTCCTTCTTCCCGCAAGAACCCTGACCCTTCATTCTATTCCATAGAGCCTTTGTAGGATATCTATTTCTCAATTCCATAAACTGATAATCTCTATTGTTTTATAAGACCTAAAGGCTAGGCTAAATCTCCCTTAAAGGGATTCCTAAGCAAAACTCTTTTTCAAGGAACTGGCGATATTCCCTTAACTGAAGATTCAATAGCACCTATTATGAACCTAAAAAGAGAAGAGAACCGTCTACTCATACAGGCACATCGGCAAGGACTTTTAGTTTCTAAATAGAAAGGAAGAGGTCTGGACCATCTTTCATAAGAGTAGAAGCTTGTACTCAACACTTTTATTCTATTCCCCATTATTTCTTTTTTTTGCTTTCTGGAAATATCATAAGAGAAGAAGGAAGTTCATGTAGGTTAGATCCTAGCGTAGATAAATGCTATCCTTACTCAATTTAAAATTCGGATCCTTAGGAGTATACACATTGCTCCCAATAATCCAGTCTGCTCTAAAAAGTCTACAACATACTATCTTTGCTAAAGTGATATTCCCGCCTTTGATCTTGCTACTTCAATACCCAATAAGTATCCAAGCTTTCGAAGATCCTTGGTAAAAAAGTTTTTTCTAAAATTCTATTTTAGGTCAACAATTCCTATCCTCTCACTACCTGCAATCACAATATCATCAACATAGACAAAAAGGATTAGAGATCCACTTTGGATATGATGAAAAAATACTAAATGACCTCAGTTTGCTTTAGCCCATATGCAGAAAGAAGTTGACTAAATTTAGCAAACCATTCCCTCTCAATTCTGTTCTAGACTTACCAATCTTAGCTAGCTTGTTTTCCTTGCACTAAGCCCTTCTCATATCTACAACTTTGGTAAATAATGATAATCATTATTACCTACAATCTTTATGGAATGATTTGACCCCCACTCCTAACGTGCTAAGCCATAGTATGCTTTTTAAGAAGATCCTACCCAGTATGCCAAGCCCGCTCTCACTGATCTTAGGCCATGGTTTGGGTCAATGAACAAGTCTCGTCCCCCTAACCTAAGATTTCTAGTTATGACTACCCAAAAATAGGTCTTCTAGATGCCTTATAACCGTCCTTTTTGCCCATTCTTGCTTATGTGTACTTCATGGCTGATAGGCCTACAGATGCTTGAGGCCCCAAAATTGCATTGCTTTTACGTTCCCCCTCTTTCCTTAGATCAGATTAGCATTTATGCTGCTTCAAGCAACTATATGCAATTAATTGAGTAGAGAGGGCAATTGAATCAGTCATCATCCTTCGCTCATTGCTAAAGGCTCTCTTACCACAAGTATCCATTCCACCCTTTTTCAAAAGGGTAGATTCTTTTCTCTTTGATTCATTGAGATTTCAAGTCGACATCTCAAACATGATCCTATTATTGGTAATGTCCTTGAAGAATGACTTGCCATGCTTTCTAGGCTTGACTCTTATTGGATGGGATGTGCTCAGCTGCCTCCAACTCTTTTTATGGGTCAGAAAACTTCCTTAAGTTAGCAGACATCATATTAAACTCTACTATTCTAGCAAATGATGATGTCTCAATTCCCATTGGTCTGTATGCTATCTGGCACAAAACTTTTTCTAAGTAATCTTGAATAAGAATCCTAAAATTTACACAATTATTCATAGAGTGAGTCTATTTCTCGTGCCATTTACAATAATGTTTTCCTTTTCTTTCTTGTTTTTAGGTATCTTATGTCCAGGCAGACAAGTAAAAAGCTATTGATAACCCATGGCTGCTTCAGAGCTTCAAATGCCAACCAGCCGACCACGACCTTACCTTCTCTCTTCTCTATGAGTATACTTACAAAAACACTGCCAATCCCTTTGAACAAGATTCCTTCAAGCTTGGATTAGTTGTGCTTGAGGGTAATTAGAGGAAATCAAATGAATCGCAGCATGCAAACAATATTCAAAATCTCTTTCAAGAATGACCTGCTTATAACCCAAATCCTATGCCAACATAAGGCCACGACAGATGTCCCAGAATTCAGCCACATTCTTAGTTGTACAATCCAAATTCTAAAAGAAATTAGACACCCATCAGCATTCATTTTAACAAAAATCTCTGTAAGGGGAAATACTCTAACAAAAATATTCGTATATTCTCGCTCATTTGCGGTTTTTTCCCAAGCCAAAACCAACTACTAAGAAGTTGTTGGATTAAAGTACTGCATTATACACTGCTAGCCAGCAGTAGAGGTAGAGACAGAGTTTCCCATTATATGCAATATGGCAAAAAAGACTGATTCAACGAGATATGCCTGTATGTCGAGAGTGCGGTCATTCTCTCTTAGCTAAGGAAAGAGATAAAGAATTCATGTACTTTGCGATTTACTGCAGATCTATTCTATCGTTACTTCTCTCTGATTGTGATTTCCCATGCCATACTATATCGCTAAGGAAAATAAAAAAGAATCACTCTAGAGAATGCTCCTAAAGATAGCAGCCATCTAGACTTATGCCAATATTAGGATACTAGAATAAGTTGTTGGAGAATAGGGTGTTCAAGTATCTCCTTCTCTCTAAGAAGAGTAATTAGTTCACTACATTTCTTCTAACAAGGAAGTATTCCAACTAACTTATCTCATTAGTGAAGCTCGAGTACATGAGTAGACTGCTTTCTTACTTAGAAAATGGAATTGATACAAAAAAGTTCTCTAGGCTTTGCTGCTCTCCCTGGGAAAGATCAGAAGGTCAGAAGTGGATTCGCCCTGTGTGCTTCTTGCGATGCCCCTTTAGAAAAGTAAGATTCTTCCCCTTACTTATTTTATTAGTAATGCCCGCCCTTAGATATCGTTGAAGGTTTATTCGCAGTAGTACGTATGTTAGTAGTGCAACCCTTCCTTCTTCCTCTTTAGTGTCAAATCCTTTTCTACAGGTATTCAAAGGATATGATGAATAACCAAGTTGATCTTAGGTGCTTTGATTGGTCTGCTGAAGAGGGATTCAAGTCCCAGCAGAGTTGCTGCTGCTATGCCCTCTTCCAAAATGCTCGACTTTGTTGAGCAACTACTTTGTTTCCTTTCTTAGATAGGCTTTTCGCTTTCAACTGTTCTTTCTTTCTCTTGATTGAGCATAAGGCTCTAAGCCCTTTGTTTACGACCTCCTAACATAATAGCACCGATATAATCTCCCGCTATGAAGTAGGAGGTTTTCACCGATAGAGTAAAATTAGACCACAACTGAAAGAGAAGGACTTTCCATAGTACATTCTGTACAAATCGTTCACCCTTAGTTATTAGATTAGGTACAAATAGTCTTTGTAGAACACTTGGCCTAGCAAAAGTGTGTTTTATTACAGCTTGAGTCACTTTTGCCCCTGACAATGCTCCATCCTCTAACCTTAACTACCCCCCTCAACATCGGTGGCCCCTTTATTATGATTGAATACTCATTTTGCTTACTGATCATCCTTATGTCATTCATTAGGGGAGGGGCAACCTATTTGCATGACAGAATTGTTCATCAGTAAAATGAGAACGGAATTCTTGGTGAATTTTAGAATCTCTGCCATTCTGGTTGAGTTGTTGAATAAAGAATTCTAGATTTCTATCAAGGTAGCTTAAGGTGATCGAGAAGATGGATGAAAGATAGATCTCTTCTCCACTAGGCCTATAATATTTTACTTACTTTCCAATTCGTTGTTGGAGAAAGCAAAAAGGATTCCTTCTTGTAGCCACATCTTCTCAGCCTGTCTACTTTATCTATCTATTTGTAATTCTTCATTATTTTCTTTGTTGGAATGAATTGTTAATTTAGATCATGAATTGTATTCGAACTAATATTGCTTTTGCGACTTTCCCTTTTTAGTCGATCATGATAGGAAGATCCCACCAGGATCTCGATGCCCCTCCCGCCTTTTGATGAGATATTTGCCTAACCAATACCAATGTGATCCTTTCTTTCCATTCCTTTGCCATCCAATCCATTTGACTTGTCTAATATAGCCGAATATAGCAACTTCGGGCACATATAACAAACATTTCTCACGTCAATCTCGTATATACTTCACCTTATTATCTCCTAAATATAATATTGATATAGATGGACTTTTTGCCATTTTTTTCAGATTGTGTGAATGTTGATTCAAAAAGCTGAGTTCTCTCTGGTATTTTACTAATAAACCTCCACCCTCTCTGTCAAGTTTATCACCTTTCTCATTAAAAAATTCTAGTAAGGCTTCTTAGGGGTTTGAATCGACATTTTTGCAGACTGTCAGAACAAATGTTGGGCTTCAATACCCGCTAGGACACTTTAGTGGGGTTGACTATGGCACACTGCACTATTTTCTATCTGCATGATGTAAGTATAATATGTTCTTTCACTTAAAGATTGCATATACGGTGCGTGCAAGTAGTCCCAAAGGTGAGAATATTTATTTAGAATCTAGTTGTGGGCAAACCTATCTTCTAGTAAAGCAACTTCTACTCTGTTTTCAATCAAAAGTTAGTACTTTAAGATTGTATCTATACATTGGAGGTTGTCGTTCCCTACAATATTTCAAATCAAACAGTTGTTGTAGAGGGCAAGTCTTCGCGCTTCATCCACAATAAATGACTGAGGTGCCCCACTATGCAGTAGATGCTAGGGGTGCAGGTTGATTGATAGACGAGCCACTTCAACTACACTCGGAATTGGTTGAATCTTCTTCTATGTCAGAAGTGTAAGTGAACCATTCCGTGGAGGCGAGGTTCCTATGACCAACACTCGTGGACGATCCTATTATAGCACAGACTACCCAAAAAAAAGACAATACCAAAAAAATGAAAGTCCCAACCAAGAAGCATAATGAAAAAAAGGCATAAGGCTTTGACTAGAAGGATGGGTCAGACCTTTCCTAAAATCAGATTCAAATCCATGCCAAATATAAGGCAGCAAAATCTTCCTAAAGAAAAAGGCCAACATACATAATAGTGATAGATTAGATAAAGGAGATAATTTCGCTGTTAGAACACTATAATATTTATCTTTTGGGGGTTAATGTTCTCAATGATGAATCGATCATTCGATATCCTTTTCCTTCTGCGGCTGAATGGAATAAAAGTTATGAAACCTATGATGGCTATTGAATAACCTCCTTTTATTTACTCAATAATAAAGTCTTTGATCTATGTATTCATTTTCCTAATCTTGTTTAGTTCCATCTAAGCCCAGTTTTGTCTGAATCTTCGTAGAAGAAGAAGAAGTGGTTCACTAGCCACTACATCTGTACATCCTACCAAATCATTAAACTTGGCGATTGCTCTCTCTTTTATCAGTGATTCACCGACCACTAGATCGATGAAGAATCTCTACAAAATCTTCTTTTTGATCAGTGATTCACCGGCCACTAGATACAAGAATCCCACCCTATTCTCAAACCTTGTGGATTGCTTGATTGGAACCCCTGTAGGCTCATCTTGCATGCAAATTCTAGGGGTCCAAAGTCCTGTATCCATTAAGAAAATTTCTTTAATGAAGCATAAAAATTTAGATTGTAAGGTGTTTCCACTACATAAGAGAAAACTAGAAGTAGATCTTAGAAATAGGAGAAGGAGAAGGGCTAATACCCAATAGAAGAGTTCTCCCCGAATTTGGTGCCTAACCCTAAGATAGATGGTGTTTGCAGGATCTTGTAAT
This sequence comes from Solanum sejunctum, assembly GCA_025642045.1. Lineage (NCBI taxonomy): Eukaryota > Viridiplantae > Streptophyta > Magnoliopsida > Solanales > Solanaceae > Solanum > Solanum sejunctum. The sequence goes on along the minus strand of JAOTQJ010000007.1, from coordinate 18,336,473 downwards.
TCCTTAAGAATGAATTGGAAGTCTTCTTTTGTGGCACCCATGTCGGCTTATTTCCCATACAAGGCGAGGTCCTAGGCGATATCGTTCCATGTCAAGCATTCTTTTTCCTGGTTTTTAATGCACTATTCTAACATAATAGCACACTTTAAACATAGGTCATTCATCATATTGAAAGGGTATTCCATGGGAAGATCCAACTCTTCCACCCAGTTGGGAATTTGTTGCAGAGGTGAAAGAAAATCCTCTGCCTCTTTGGTTGGGGCAGGGAGGAAACAAAGAAGAAAATTTTGCCACCAGCTTCTCCTTGATGTTTTTCCACCTAACGTTACATTGCATAAAGTTGTAGCTAACCCTGCTGCAGGTCTTTCTTGAAGAAAGCAAATTTCTCCCTTAAAATCAATATTTTGGCTTAGGAAGAGAGGAGGTGCAAAAAAAAAAGAAAAAAATGAAAAAACACTTGAGTATGTTTCCAACTATTGGAAGAAAATATAAAGGAAAGACCAAGTAGGATCAAAGAAACTAGCACACTGATCACTAAGTTGATATAAATAGATACAAATTCTAACATCACCACAGAAAAGTTGGTTCTTTCAAAGAAATTGAGAATAGATAGGCATGTCCTCCTAAAAAATTGCATGATACTAGCTTTTCTTTATTTTTAGTCACTCTGCTCCACCAAAAAACAAAGAGAGACTTAATTTCCCTGTACGAGTAGTGAAGATCTCTCAATTTCATTGGTTATTGACCAACGAAATAGGAGAAAGGAGAAGTTTTCTTCATAATTTCTTTTAAGAATTTTTTTTCAGGTAGAGAAAATATTTATAGGTATAGGACTCCCTAACTTTTTCTATACCTACTTCCCTTGACCTTCTCCCCTCCTAACCACTTTGAAATAAGTCTCCTTTCTTTATGTAATTTGCCCCACCCCGGGATTCTAACGATGATGAAAGCCTCTATCTTGAAGGGCCGCATGACTCTATCTCTTTGAAGAAGAATGAACTACTCTTTATATACAAAATTTTATGTACAAAATTGGAAGAAGAATTGTTGGTTTTAAGCGTGAACCAGGTCCAGGATTGAGACTAGGAATTGCTATTTTTCTGATGCAGTTAGATCTATTCCCTGACCTGAGGGTGGGAACTATCTTATCTTAGGGTAAGGGTAGCCCCAGGTGGGATAGGCCAAGGGATTTGATATTTCATAATCAATAAGTAGCGTAGGCTTTGATAGACTTGCAATAGCAATTCTTACGAAGAATCTTAGCGACCTCATGCAATGCAGCAACTTCATTGCCTTACGGTGCTATGAGAGATGCTACATTCGTTCCTCTACGCTTGCTTATGCTAAGATTAATTTAAAGGAGCAAGCAGGCTAAACTTTGTGTTAAGCAAGCATTATGACTAGCTTACCTAGTTTGGTAAGTGTAGACGTGTAAAATTTTGTGGGACTAAGTCCACAAAAAATTTGGATGAAGTTCTAAATTCAACACATATTGACCCAAGTCAACATTCTGGGTTAATAAAGCCAAATTATTTATTTTTGTCAACGTTGCATGACTTAAGTCAAATCCAACTACATTGGGCTAGGTTGGACCTCTACAAAATGTCCCGCCCATATATTTCAAGCCCAAGGGTCCATTAGGATTACTAGGAGGCTACCCTAAAATCATATCCATGCCTATATAAGATAAAGGGGCTACATATTCTCTTTGAAGGCATCTTGAAAATTCCATAACATCATGAAAGATTCACATGGAGATCAAGACATCGACTACATCGTCTTTCTCAAAAATCTTTAGCAACGGTGAAGTGATCAAGAGAAGTTGTCCCTCATGATCAAGCCGAAGGACTACTAACTCGTCTCGACAATCAAATAAAGGAGATCCATATCATCCTACGCTCGAGAAATACACAGCTTCAGCCCTCGAATCAAGAAAAAGAAATTAGAGACAATCAAGGGATAGATAGAGTTATACTCACAAGTTTGATTAAGAAAACCATTTTTCTTTACATTTATCTTGTGATTGTAGTTATTTCCTAACAAGAAATTTCTCGCGAACAGTAAGCTAATCAAATCAATATGACTGGTGGAATGTGGTATTGTAGCTATTGGTTGGTAAGCTTGCAATCAAGTTATTGCTATCTTATGTGCAGCTTCCTATACTCTATCAGTGCCTTTCTTTGGTCTATCATAAGCAATCAAGTGGAAGTTGGTTTCTCTCTTTTTATTTACTTAATATGCAAATTCGCTCTGAGCTGAGTCAGTGTTGGGGTTGGCTTGGTTGATAGCCCTAAAAAATGACTCTTAGCCCATACATTAGGTTTACATGTATCCACACTCCTATTTATTATTTTATAGAACCTCAGGAACTATCCTTTTTGGCTGCCCCCTCCCCCTGGCTTTGCTCTTGGGTTTGTTAACCAACTTGGCATGTTGAGACCGGGGTGGCTCAACGATGATGTAGTCTTAGTAGTCCTCTGATGGGAAATATATTAAGATGGGTTCCAACTTTTTCTTTTTGAAAAGAAGAGGTTACTAGACAAGCAAAAGACTTGTAGAAAGAGCAGATTCTTTTATTTGAAACAAAAACATTAGCCAAGACATGCCTCCCACTAAAGAACACTATTGACAAAGGGGTCCCGGAGGCCCTCAACAAAAGCGATAAAGCAAGAAAAAAAAGAAAGAATCAAAACATCATGGTCCGCACGCAATAGAAGAGAGAGGATAGCCAGAATTGTATTGAGGCCACAACAGCAATAAAACAACAAGGGCATGTCTTTCCCAACAAGCAGCCTTCAGCAGGAGCTGCACTACAGTGCCTCAGCTCTAAGATCAAGAAGGAACTTAGCGCCCCAGTGAATAAAGAAAACCTAGAACAAGAATGGAAGCCAAAGCCTTCACATCTGAAATAGAAAAATCATTATTTGGAGATTCCTTCTTACAGGGTAGGCATGGTGAAGGCAGAGTGGAAATAGAAAAAAACTAAATGACTTAGTGTGGCCTTCTTCTTCCTTTATGGAGAGAGACCCCTTTAGCTTCAGGGAGAAATTCTTAGGTCTTTTTTTCATCCTCTCTGTCCATGGCCAATGCCAATTGGTCTAATTCGAATGAGTTGCATTTCATTTTCCTTTTGTTAGTTTATCTGTCAGGGCCAAATCCTTCTCCCTAAAAATTCCTTCTTCTTTTTTTCCAAATTCCTTTCCTCTACAGAGAAACCTTTCTTTCAAGGCACACCATAAGAGCCATTTATTTATTATTTTTCTTTGATTCTAGATCCAACATTTATTTCATCTATATTATATATTATATATATTAATTAGATTGTAGATTTAGCTGTATATCTATCAGATCATGGATTCATGTACCAAATATTTCAATATTATTGAATTTGATTTTTTTGTTTTGTTCCAACAGTGTGAAAAAAATAAGATTCTAGAAAGATACTTTCATTTACACTTTCCTATTTCTTTATGGAATTTTCAATTTCTAAATGGAAAAATATTATATTATCTCTTTTTCTAACAAATAAAAGAATCTAAAAGAGATATTCGATCGAACTGTCTTTTTTCCTTTGATTCATGGAAAGATATACTCTGGGGTTGTAGATTTATTTATATGAAGTATGAAGGAAAGGGACCGTTTGGTCCTTGAAGAGTTCTTTCAAAACAAGGGATTGATTGGATTATCTTATTAAAAGAATTCATGGTTCATATGCTTAGTCAGAAGGAATAATCCAATCAAGTTTATAGATTTACCTAGGTCAGTATATGGGCTAATCAATAAAGGATTTTAATCTTTGAAACCAATTGGAAAGGGCAGCGCAAGCGAAATCATAAAAAAATGATCAAATCTCGGGATACCCCGAAAAAGATATACAGTGCTCAAAAATGGTCAAAGTAGTTGAATAGTAGGATCACTATGACTATAGCCATTGGTAAGTTTACCAAAGATGAAAATGATTTGTTTGATATTATGGATGACTGGTGTCACGCCCCAAAGTCCCATTAGGGTGGACTGGCACCCATTGCCGATAAAGCTTGGGAGAACCAAGCTATGTCTATGTGCTTTCTATAGGTATTATAAGAGATTTCTACACTTGACATGCCTTAAAGAAGACAAACAGTGATAAAAAGTCAAACAGAATTGCATATGACTAGGTCGTTGGGGCCACGGTATTTAAAGTATGAGACATAACCAAACTTTACTTTACATAGTCTACAACACCTCCAAATAAAAAAAACATCTAATAAGGGTCGGGATAGGCCCCATCTAAACAAACTGTGCAATCAAAACACGTAAGCTCTAGACATATACAAAGCCACGAAGCAACCTGGAGTATGGTGACAATAGCTGAATATCCTGTACTTCTACTTTCGAGATCTACTAGCACCTATACATGCAGTATGGAATACAGGTCTCCTTTAAGGGGCATCAATATGAGATAACGTACTAAGTATGTAAGGACCACCCTTAGTTATACTCAAATGAAACTATGCATCTGTGGCAGAATATGGACCACCCTTAGTTATACTCTTGAATCTTGTACTTTATGTCCTTTATATAACTTTACCTTTACTATATAATCTGTGCACAGTTATAAAACAAATGACCAATTGATCAGTGGTTAAACTATATCGGGTTCGTCCCTGGATAGGTTATACTCAACCCCTCGGGCTACGCCCTGTTGATAGGATCGTCCCTGGATAGGTGCTATATCTACCCCTCGAGCTACCACCTACCAAAAACTGTATGCTTTATCTTTCAATTACCTTTGAGATGATTCTTTTGGTGGCAATAATATTGGAGCTGAAGGAATGTATATGTAATATGTGACATGTGGATAATCACACAAGACAACATGACAATGAAAAGAGTACATAACAAAAATGATGAAATGTGTATAAAATGGACAACTTGTGAACAATACTCCGTAACAAGAACTCATGTAACTTGGTATCCAAACATATATGCAGTTTTAAAGGGGACTATGTATGGAATCATATGAACATGTAAAAGAGCGGAGACATGGTTACTAGTTGTGTCAGAGTTGGTGAATGCCTTTATGTACCAAGGAGAGATCTATGTTTCATGCCAAGTGATACGAAATCAAGAAACCTTACATACCTCATCGTCGGACCTTGTTACTATCTCAAGATAACCTTCGCTTACTCCAAATACTTATATACAACATATTATGTGATAAAACTAGCATTAATAGCCAATAGATACACCTTGGTATCCCAATTACATAAGAAAACAATACATGGGAAGCAAGCGGGTGATTATAAACCCGAGCGTATTCCTTAAACCTTTCTACCCCTAATCGTATTTTCTAATACAGATGAGCATGCAAATAATTTACAGCCTATTTTAATTTCGTAACAGTCTTACAACAGCCCACAAAGCATAACACATCACAATTCCACACAATCTAAAAATGGACAGAATAACGTTACCTTCCTTCTCTACATTTGAACTTCGATAACTCCAAACTTATTCCAACTTTAACCAAACTATTCTAGAAATATTTACACATACAAATAAACCTAAAATAGTCCTATAACATCACTTAAGAATTCGTGAAGAACATGAGCTAATAGCCTTATATACAACAACCCGCAAGTTCCAATCAACATGACACTTAAGATAACGCGATAAAATGCGCTTATTAAATAAAACTAAAATCAGGGAAGCAACTTTAGGGTGATGTTTATAACTCAAACCATGATACAAACACCAAGTTCTCTTCATAATATGATGCACAAACCAAAGAGAAATCAATAAAACAAAAGGAAAAGGTGCAGCAACTTTCAGCACAGAATCTGTCCGTATTTTCCAGCACCAACATACTAGCATATAATTATTATTTTTCATAAGAAACCCATACTAAACACATGTGTAAACATACTTAACACTAACTTCAAGGTTTAGGTCTTATCCAAGAACCCTTGAATTCACTTTTAGATGCTTTCCAAAGTGAAGAAAATTCGAGTGAACTTTGAAGACAAATCTGTCTTTTTTTGTGAGTTCAAGTTGAGATTGAATTGTGCAGCTGCTTTGGAGATCTTTATAAAGAGGTATTTGGCCACAATTCCCTCGAATTTTTGACCACCTAACTCCACACATTCTCAAGTGTATTATCCATCATCTTGGCCCCACACTTGGGCCTAAATGGGTCTCAAAGTTGATGGGCTTGGGCTGCCTATTTTCCAATTTTCTCTTCACTTAGTTTTGGGTCCAATTAGCCAAGTGGGTTGTGGTCTATTTGCACCCATTTTAGTATTATCCTTTGGCTGATCATATTTCCTATTTATAATATTAAAACACGGGCCAAATTTACACTCTTAATACGGACTTTACTCATAATCGAGCTTGGAAAAATTTGAAGTCGAGCCTCGTCTCCGTTTAACTAACAAATTTAAGCGAAGCAAGTAGGTGACTCACCTACTTGCTTCCTAAGTCCTACAAGAACCTAGATTCTCTCACTATATTTTAAGGCTGTACTCTACTCAATTTAACACAAAACGTGCATACACTCGACCCTCTTAAGCGTTGGACACACATGTAGACCATTAACATAATATTCAAGCACTTTTGAAAATTAGCGCTAATTTGACCAACCCATGTCATGTTTCATTTGAATTGTACTAGTATTATAAGGTGTGGGGTGTTATATCCTCCCCCCTTTAGGAACATTCGTCCTCAGTGTCTCAATTCTGTGTTCTGGACTTCCTTTTTTGCTTCAATTAAGTAAGGGTACTTTGATTTCATCGCGTCTCTCATCCTCCCATGTTATCTTTTCTGCTTGTTGGTTCCTCCAAATTACTTTAACTAAAGCTATTTCTTTGTTCCTTAGCTTATTAACTTGATGTTCTAGAATTGCAACAGGTACCTCTTTATAGGTGAGATCTGATGTAACCTGCACATCCTCAATAGGAGTGATAAGGGATTGGTCATCTATGCATTTACGAAGCATTGAGACATGAAAAAATGGATGAACCATTGAAAGCTCTTGGGGTAACTCTAGTTCATATGCAACCTGCCCAAACTTCTTAAGAATCTAATATGTCCCTATGTAGCGTGGACTCAATTTTCCCTTCTTACCAAATCTCATAACCCCTTTTATTGGATATACCTTTAAAAATACCCAATCACCTACTGAAAACTCCAGTCCTCTTCTCCTAGTATCCGCATATGATTTATACCGACTTTGGGCTGTTTCTAGTCGCTGCAGTATCACCTTAACTATTTTTCATGGCTTGTTGTACTAGATTTGGGCCAAGTAGGGTGGTTTCACAAACTTCAAACCATCTAATTGGCGATCTACATTTCCTTCCATACAAAGCTTCATAAGGTGCCATCTTGATACTCGCATGGTAGCTATTGTTATAGGCAAACTCATTAAGTGGCAAATGGTCCACCTAACTACCTTTTAAGTCCAATGCACAAGATCACAACATATCTTCAAGTGTCTGAATGGTGACTTCTTCTTGACCATCTATTTGAGGGTGGAAAGCTGTACTCAATTTCACTTGTGTCCCTAAACTTCATTGGAAGGACTTCCAGAACTTTTCAGTGAATTAGTCTCCTTGGTCAGATATAATAGAGATTGGGACTTAATGTAGCTTTACTATATCTTTAAGGTATAGTTTAGCATATTCTTCAGTTGTATAATCACTTCTGATTGGTAAGAAGTATGTTGACTTTATGAGTCTATCAACTATTACCCATATATAGTCAAACCTCTGAGATAAGTTAGGTAAACCTATAACAAAATCCATATTGATCATATCCCACTTCCATGTTAGAAGTTCTATACATTGCATATAACCTCCTGGCTTTTGGTGTTCTACTTTCACTTGTTGGCAATTTAGACATTGGGCTAAAAATTCTGCAAGGTCCTTTTTCATGCCTCCCCACCAAAACATTCCCTTCAGGTCATGGTACATCTTAGTTAATCTGGGGTAGATAGAATAACAGGAATGATGGGCTTCTTCCATTATTCTCTTTCTTAACCATTAATATCAGGCACACTTAATCTATTTTACCAATAAAGTACTCCATTCTTTGTAAGGTCAAAGCCTTTTATTGTACCTGATTCACCTTTTCCTTAAGCTATCATACAAGAGGATCCTCGAACTATTTTTCTTTCACCTCTATTACCAATGAAGACTTTGTAGCATTCTGCACAATAACCCCTTCCTTTGGAGTTTAAATAAGGCAAACCCCCCAAAATAGCTAGCTGATATAGATCTTTGGCCATTCCTTGATTTACCACAACTTGATCACTAGTATTTACGATTACCTTATGACTCAGAGCATCAGCTACCACATTGGCTTTCCCCGGATGATACAGTATATCAATGTCGTAACCCTTTATTAGCTCTAGCAATGTCCACTATATTAAGTTTTGGTATTTCTACTAAAATATATACTATAGGAACGTATGGTTAGTATATATGTTAATATGGACCCCATATAAATAGTGGCGCCATATTTTCAAAGCAAACACAACCACTGCTAGCTCAAGATCATGAGTTGGGTAATTTTTCTCGTGTGGTCATAATTGTTTGGATGCATAAGCAATCACCCTACCATGTTGTGTCAATACATACCCTAAGTCAACTCCTAAGGCATGACTATACACTATATACCCCTCAATGCCTTCTGGAAGTACTAGCACAGGTGCAGAAGTTAGCTTAATTTTCATCTCCTGGAAGCTCCTTTCACACGCATCATCCCATTGGAACTTGGTTTCCTTATGTGTCAGCTTTGTTAGAGGTGTAGAAATAGAAGAAAAAACTTCAACAACCTCATATACTAACCTGCCAAGCCTAAGAAGCTCTAAACTTCCGTGGGTATTGTTGGTCTTGGCCAATCTTTCATAACCTCTATCTTTTGTGAATCCACCCTTATTCCCTCATCAGACATAATATGACCTAAGAATGCTAATGACTTTAGCCAAAATTCACATTCAGAAAATTTGCATACAACTTTCAATCACGAAGAGTCTGTAATACCTGTCGCAAGTGATATGCGTGGTGCTCTTCTAATCTTAAATATACCAAAATGTAATCTATAAACACTATCATGAACTCATCCAAGAATGCTTGAATACCCTATTCATCATATCCATAAAAACTGTTGGTGCACTCGTTACCTCAAATGACATAACAAGAAATTCAAAGTAACAATAGCGCATTTTGAAAGTTGTCTTGGGTATATCTCACTCCTTTACCATCACTTGGTGATAACCTAATCTCAAATAAATTTTTGAAAAGCATTTGGTACCCTATAACAGATCAAATAAATCATCAATCATAGGGAGGGGATACTTATTCTTTAATGTCACCTTATTCAATTGTCGATAATTGATATAGATTCTTAAGGTACCATCCTTTTTGCGTACAAATAACATTGCTGCACACCAGGAGGACACACTAGGTCTTATAAAACCTTTATCCAGTAAATCTTTTAACTACTCTTTTAATTCACACAATTCTGCTAGGGCTATTCTATCTGGAGGGATACAAATAGGTTAAGTGCTTGGAAGTAAGTCAATACCAAAATCTATTTCTCATTCAGGAGGTAGGCCCAGGTGTTCTTCAAGGAACACATCAACAAATTCATTCACAACTAGAACTGACTGAAGAGTTGGTGATTCTGTCTCCATATCCCTTACTCTAACTAATTGACGTATATACCCCTTGGATATCATCTTTTTGGCCTTAAAGTAAGAGATAAACTTCCCCTTTGGTGCCCCAACATTGCCTTTCCTTTCAAGAACTGTCTCATTTGGAAAGCAGAAGCACATTTCCTTAGTTCAGCAATCTATAGTGGCATAGCAAGAAGCTAACCAATCCAAACCCATAATAACATCAAATTCCACCATTTCTAACTCAATAAGGTTAGCTAATATGTCACGGTCACAAACAGTTACTACACAGTCATAATAAACCCTTCTAGCCATAATAAATTCACCGGTTGGGGTAGACACTTCAAATGGTTTGCTCAATAATTTTGGTGTTCTCTTAAGATTCCCAGCAACTAGTGGTGTAATGTATGATAGTGTAGAACCACAATCAATAAATGCATATACATTATGTGACAAGATGGACAATGTACATGTGACCACATCATGTGAAACTTCCAAATTATGTTGACTTTCCAGTGCATAAGTGTGATTCTGGACCCCGGTAGAGATAGTTGTCCATCTAACACCTCTACCACGAACCATATATGCTTGCTGACCCCTACCTACAGGAGGAGTTGATGATGATGATGCAACAACTGACCTTGTAGATTGTGCCACGCCACTTATACGTCTCCTTAGGCAATCCCTTATCATGTGCCCTAACATACCACACCAACAGCAAACATTTGTCCCAACATAACATATAAACGGATGACTCCTTCCATACTGTTTAGAAGGTTGCATAGGTGTCATTTGCTATACTGCTGAATATCCTATTGTCCGTGTACCTTGATCCTCAACTCGTTGACTAAACTGATTAATTCTAGGCCCTTGAAGTTTTGGTGGAGCACTGACTGTAGAGTAGGAGGAGGATGTCCTAGGTGGTCTATTAACAAACCGAGAGGCCTGAGATCACTTTGGGGTGGTGTAAATTGCCTTGTAGATCTGGATTTGTTGGCCTGCCCCCTCTCCAACTCTTGTGTCCTTCTTCTCTGCCTCTGATCCTCTAATTTCTATGCAAAAGCCAGCATTCTTTCTATATCCATATCTTTATTCAAGGAAGCAATTGTGCAGTCTTTGACAAGATACGTATCCAACCGATCTACATATCGATGAACTCTATCTGCTATTGTAGCAAATACATTAGGAGCATACTTGCTAGGGAATTAAGTTGAAGGCTATACTTTTTCACACTCATATTCCCTTGGTGAAGATTCAAGAATTGATCTGCACGGGCCTCTCGGATCTCTAATAGCAAATAATGGTCAAAAAACGCCTCTCTAAACTCTTTCCAGGTAGTTGGAGATGCATCTATACCCTTAGATTGCTTCCAAGCTTCATACCACAATACAAGAACACCCTTCAGCTTATATGTCGCTAACTAGACTGCTTCTGTGCCACTCACATGCATAACATCTAAAGTACGTTCAGTCTGATCAATAAAGTCTTAGGGGCCTTCATTAGGATCTGACCCAGTAAAGGTAGAGGGTCCAAATTAAGAAAATCACGTACCCTAGTACTAGCTGCCCTATTTGTACCACCTGTACCCATAATTGGACCTTTCTGCCTTTGACCTTGACCAACAACTATATGGGTCAATAGTTGGACTGCATTTCTCATATCCTACACGGTAGCATCAATAGGCAGCTCTAGGGAATTTCACTGCTCTCTGGTTTATTAGGAACTACAGGAGTTGGAGATGTCTGTGACAAAGACTCCACTCGAATCTTATTTTACTATCTCACCTGGCTAGGTATACCAACCACCACTTCTATTCCCTTTCCTTTACCTTTATTCTGTCTTGTTTCTGGCATGCTTGCTGTACAAAATAATTTAGGACTAGACATAAGGGACCTATTACACTTTACTTATGGCAAGATCTAAAGAATAAAAAGAAAGTCACAACTCCTAAATTCCACGTAGCCTCCTACTTATAAATATGGTGTACAACACATCGATAAACAACATTATACATAGACACGACTTTGTAGACTCCCTAGGATGACCCGCTCTGATACCACTTCTATCATGCCCCAAAGTCCCATTAGGGCAGACTGACATCTATTGCCGATAAGGCTCGAAAGAACCAACCTGTATCTATGCACTTTCTATATGTACTATAAGTGATTTCTATCTTTGACATGTCTTAAAGCAGATAAACAGTGATAATAAGTCAAAAGGAACTGCATATGACTAGGCCGTTGGGGCCATCGTATTTAAAGTATGAGACATGACCAAACTTTCCTTTACATAGTCTACAAAGCCTCTAAATAAGAAGAACGTCTGATAAGGGTTGGGACAAGCCGTGTATCAACAAATTGTGCAATCAAAACACATAAGACCTGGACCTATACAAAGCCTGAAGCAACCTGGAGCTTGGTGACAATAGCTGAATATCCTATACTTCTACTAGGGAGATCTACTAGCACCTGTACATGCAGTATAGAATGCAGGCCCCCCGTAAGGGATGTTAATACAAGATAATATACTAAGTATGTAAGGCAGTATATATGGTATATAAAGTAACAACTCAAATGAAACTATGCATCTATGGCAGAATATGGACCACCCTTAGTTATAATGTGGAATCTTGTACTTTATGTCTTTTTATATTACTTTACCTTTACTGTATGATCTGTGCACAACTGTAAAACAAATGACCAACTAATCAGTGGTGAAACTGTATCAGGTTCGTCCCTGGCTAGGTTATACTTAACCCTATGGGCTACCTCCCGTTGATAGGATCGTCCCTGGCTAGGTGCTATCTCTACCCTCGGGCTACAACCTACCAAAACTGTATACTTTGTCTTTCAATTACCTTTGATATGATTCTTTTGGTGGCCATAATATTGGAGTTGTTGGACTATATATGTAATATGTGACATATGGATAATCACAAAAGACAACATTACAATGAAAAGAGTACATAACACAAATGATGAAATGCGTATGAAATAGACAACTCGTGAACTTTACTCCATAAAAAGAACTTCTGTAACTTGGTATCCAAACATGTATGATGTTTTGAAAGGGACTATATATGGAATCATATGAACATGTAAAATAGTGGAGACAAAGTTAATAGTTGTGTCGCAATTGGTAAAGGCCTTTATGTACCAAGGATAGATTTATGTTTCATGCCAAGTGATATGAAATCAAGTAACCTTACATACCTAATTGTCGGACCCTATGTCATGCCCCAAAGTCCCGCTAGGGTGGACTGGCACCCATTACCGATAAGGCTCAGGATAACCAACCTATATCTATGTACTTTCTATATGTACTATAAGGGGTTTCTGCAATTAACATGCCTTTAAGAAGATAAACAGTGATAATAAGTCCAAAGGAAATGCATATGACTAGGCTGTTGGGGCCACAGTATTTAAAGTATGAAACATAACTTCACTTTGTTTTATTTAGTCGACAATGCCTCAAGATAAAGAAAAACATCTGATAATGGTCAGGACACACCCCGCCTCAACAAACTGTGCAATAAAAATGTGTAATCTCTAGACATATATAAAGCCCAGAATCAACCTGGAGCTTGATGACAGCAGCTGAATATTCTGTATGCCTACTAGGGATATCTATTACCACCTGTACCTGCAATATGAAATGCATGTCCCCCGAAAGGGACGTCAGTACGAGATAATGTATTGAGTATGTAATGCAATAAATACTATATATGATATAACAACTCAAGTGAAACTCTACATTGTGTAGCATAAAAGACCACCTTTAGTTATACTGTAGGATCGTGTACTTATGTTATTTATATTTCTTTACCTTTACTGTAGAATCTGTATTGTAAAATCTATGCACAGCTGTAACATAAATGACCAACTGATTATTGGTAAACTATATCGGGTTCGTCCCTCGCTAGGTTCTTCCTTATCCCCTGGGACTACCACCCAGAATAAGATGTTTCCCTAGCTTGGTGATTCTTACACCTCTTGGGATATCGGGATCATCCCTTTTCTAGGTTCTTCCTTAACCCCCTCAGGCTACCACCCGTGATAGGATTGTCCCTGGCTAGGTGTTACTGAGGCTACCACCTATCAAAATTGTATACTTTATCTTTCAATTACCTTTGAGATGGTTCTTTTGGTGGTCACAATATTGGAGCTATAGGACTGTATAACTAGCATGTGACATGTAGATAATAATACAAGACACTATCATAAATAAAAGAGTACATTGGATAAACAATGAAATGCATATGAAATGGAATAACTTGTGAACTTTATTACATAACAAGAACTCATGTGACTTGGTATCTTAACATGTATGCATTTTTAAAGGTGACTATGTATAGAATCATATGTACATGTACAAGAATGGATACATGGTTAATATTTGTGGCGGCGTTGGTGAATGCCTTTATGTACTAAGGAGAGATCTATATTTCATGCCAAGTGATACCAAATCAAGGAACCTTGCATACCTCATTGTATGACCTCGTTAATAACTCAACATAACCTTCCTTTCCTCCAATTATTTATATACAATATATTATGTGATAAAATTAGCATTAGCAGCCAATAAACACATCTTGGCAGCCCAATCACATAACAAAACAACACACGGGCAGCAAGGTTTTAATTAGCGACGTCAAGGCGTTTTGTTCAACCTTTTCACTTATAACCATATTTTTGAACAACAATTCTCATGTATATGTCATATAAATCTTGTTTCAGACTCTTTACAGTATTATAACAGCCCACAAAGTTCAACACACAGCAATTCAACACAACCTAAAAATGGACAGCATAACGTTACCTTCCTTCGCTACATTTCGATGTCAACAACTCCAAACTTATTCAAAATTTAACCAAACTATTACAGCAACATTTAAACATATAAAAAGACCTAAAATAGTCTTGTCACAACACTTAATAAGTCATGAAGAACGTGAGCTAATAGCCTTATATATAACAGCCCACAAGTTCCAATCAACATGACACTTAAGATAACTCGATAAAACGCGCTTGTTAAATGAAACTAAAATCAGGACAGCGACCTTAGGGTGATGTTTATAACTCAAACCATATTTATAACACAAATTTCTCTTCATAATACAACTCACAAACCATAGAGAAATCACAAAAACAAAAGGAAAAGGTGTAGCAACATCCAGCTCAGAATCTCTCTAGATTTTCCAGCATCAGCATACTAGCAGATACTTCTTGTTTATCAAATGAAAACCATCGTAAACACATGTATTAACTTACTTACAACTATATTCAAGATATACGGATTGTATAAGAACCATAGAAGTTCCTTTTTTTGCTGCTTTGCAAGTCAACACACGTTGAGAGAAAAGATGGAGACAAAGTTGCTTTTTTTTTTGTGTTCAAGATAATAGTGACTTGTGGGAGCTACCTTAGGCCCTTTCTAAAGGGTTGTTTGGCCGACCTAATGAGTTGTTCTCTTCCTTGTTTCACAAGGTATGTGATGTAGCTCCTTTATCCTTTCATTTTGATCTTTTGGGGCTCCAAATTGGTTGGACTTCGGCTGCCTATTTTCAGCTTTCTTGTTCACTTGGGTTGAGCCTAAATTATCCAAGAACTTGTGATGTATTTCGGCCCTTTTGGTTATACTTCTTGGACTAATCATATATCCTATTTATGATGCTAAAAAATGGGCCAAAGATACACCCTTAACACGGACTTTATTCATAATCGAACTTGGACAAATTCAACGTCGATCCTCGTCTCCGTTTAACTAACAAATTTAAGCTAAGCAAGTAGGTGAATCACCTACTTGCTTACTAAGTACCACAAGTACATAAATTCTCTTACTTCATTTAAGGACATAATCTACTCAATTTGACACAAAACATATAAATACTCGACCCTCCTAAGTGTTAGCTGCACATAGAGCCCATTAATACAAGATTCAAGTACTTTTGAAAATTAGCGCTAATTCGACCAAACCATGTCATGTTTCCTTTGAATTGTACTAGTAT
>JAOTQJ010000007.1:18273979-18288717 GCA_025642045.1 Solanum sejunctum | reverse complement strand
ATAGACTCAACATTATATATATATATATATATATATATACACACACACACACACACGCACACTTTACTTAGTGTTGCCCTAGGAGGGTACCCTTGGTGCGGTCGACACTTGAAGAACCATTATTGATCCTTCAAGAGAACCACTTGGCCTGATCGTCACACCATACTCAACAATGGAAGAATAACTCAATTAATAGGGACATCATATGAAGATACAAGGCATATCTCTAATATATTACAGTATCCAAAATAGAAGTAAGCTTAGAACATTAACTCCATACTCTATAATCATAGTCTACAAAACCTCTACTCAATAGTCTAGATGGTGTCATAACAGGCCATGAACACCCCAATCTCCTCTATCTCATGTATCTGCATCATAAAATGATGTAGGTCCAAAATAGACGTCAGTACATGGAATATACTTTTTATGTAAAATAGATCAAGAAAAGTAATGCTCGGCTCACTCACCTCGGCTCAATGCTCATGCTCACATCTATTTATGTAAGTTTGGAGTAAACCATGCTTTTTAAGAAATCTCAGTAAAATAGACTCATTTTGAAATCTCATACTTAATCAATGTTGATTGGGAGTCTCTCTTAACTGATATCCTCATCCCACAACCTTGAATTAGGTGATGCACAATGAATCAACATTGTTGTCACGCTTGCCCTTAACTTGCCATGAAAAAGGGCAATCAACTCTCTCTTGGATCCAAAATATATGTCAAAAAGCGAGAAAAAAGTCGCCAGGCTAGCTATAATGACTATCCTATGCTAGCAATGTAATTTTGTGGGTTAAAATAGAAGTTTACTTGGTCCCTGCTCTGTGATCAATACTCCTCCCAAGACTATTATATGCTCAACTCATCAATCATCTCCTCAATCTCAACTCATCAATCATCTCATCAATCTCAACTCATCAATAAATGTAAGAAATCAATCTTGTCTCAACTCAATATAGTCATTTAGACTCATTAATTTACTTATCATATAACACAAGTAAGATATCATGTGTAGTAATGTAAGTGGCATAAATTAAACATATATCTCATGCTTAATCATGCTCAAATTACTCAACTTATATACTCAATCTAAACCTCAACCTCAATCTCATTGGTATGCATAGAATTCCAAAAAACATGCAATTATAAGACTCATGCAGCCAAGTATAAAATACATGTATAAATCTAATGTCAATATGCATGTAATATAGAAATTTGCTCTTGTAATTATGTAGGACCTCATGGTGAATACAAGATGTCAAAATAAGAGAAATTTCTCAAAAATCTCAACTCTTCTCAAATCTTGACTCAAGATAATAGAAAGGGCATGTGAAAAATGGAATCCACACTTTGGTAAGCTACATACCTGGATCTCTAAGAACAATAGATCATCACCCAAATCTTATTGTTGGGTTGCAAAACCTTAGCAGTTTTCTTCTCTCCTCATTGATCTTAAGAAAATCCAAGTATGGAATGAGGAATGAATGGCCTTAGGGCTTATCTCAAGGCCTTATACAAGCCTAAAATCATGAAGGGTTTAAGGGAAAAGGGACTAGAATGGACAAAAATGCTCCTCCTAAAATCTGTTGACAAGGCCTAAGAGACCCCCTCTATGACTCTTAGTCCTCGCTACGAGTCATAACTACTCCTCGTAGAAAGGAAGTCTCAAAATCTTGAATCACTAGAAACGTTTACGAAATCCTTATGTTACTATTCATAGTCATCAGTACGAGTTATAACTAGCCCCTAGTTGCTGGAAAGGCCCTAAAATATGAAACAATGGAACCAACCATGAAATTATCCACTACGAGACATAGTGCTCTTCATGAGTCGTAACCCCATAATCCCTCTCTATAACTCGTACTGACCCTTGTAGGTCTGACACTTCAGGTATTTCTCAGATTTTTCTCATCACCACCTTAATATCATCTGTGCATTCTTATCCAAACCGAATAAGAGGAATTTAAGGGATGTTACATTATCTCCCCTTTGGAATCATTCATCGTCTAATGAAGTGAATTGAGGGATTTAATTAAGGCATGAATCTCCCCATGGACTCTAACAATCAACCAGCTCTCATCACACTCAGGCAATCAACAAATTAGGAATAAGCAAGTAATGAAGTTAAATAGTCATCAAATCATATTAGTCCTCACTCGGGCTCTAGAATTCTATTGTCTATAATATGGAGAATGAAAGGAGACTCAAAGAATGGAAAGTAAATAATTTAGAGGGGAAATACTTACCTTAAGATCTCCCATCAGCAGCAGGTAATAATAGATGGGATATATAACCTTCATGTCCTCCTACGTCTCCCAAATAGCTTTCTCTACGAATTAGTTCATCCACGATACTTTAATAGATGCAACATCTTTAGTTCTCTACTTACGAACTTGACCATCAAGGATTTGGACAAAATTCTCTTTATAACTCAGGATGCCTCTCACTCCAATACTCTCAATAGGCACAACCAACTGTGCATCTCCCAAACACTTATAGAGTATGGAAATGTGGAAAACTGGGTGGATGGCCTCTAACTCTGATATAGCTCTAACTTATATACCATATTGCCCACTCTCTTTATGATCCAATAAGGGCTAATATACCTCGGGCTCAACTTCCCTATCTTTTTGAATCTCATCACACCCTTCATGGGAGACACTTTCAAATACACCCAATCATCATCCTCAAACTCTAAGTCTTTCCTTCTAATATTTGCATAGGACTTGTGTATACTCTGTTCAGTTGTCAAGATCTGTCAAATAATATTCAAATTTTCCATAGCTTGAAGAACTAAGTCTAGACCAATCAACTTTACTTCACCCACTTCAAACTATCCAATCAGCAACCTACACCTCCTCCCATAAAGTGCCTCAGATGGGGCCGTCTCAATACTAGAATGTAAGTTGTTATTATAGGCAAACTCAATCAAAGTCAAGTAATCATCCTAATTATCTTTAAAGTTGGTGGAACAGGCTCTCAAGATATCCTCTAATGTCTGAATAGTGCGCTCTACCTGGCCATCCGTCTGAGGGTGGAAACTTGTGCTAAGGAGCACCTTCGTACCCAAACCATTCTGAAAAGACCTTCTAAATCTGGGCAGTGAATTGAGCTTCTCTATCCAAGATAGTAGATAAGGGTACTCCATGCCATCTGACGATCTCCCTTATATATGATTGGGCATAATCCTTCGTGATGTCAGTGATCTTGACTGCCAAAAAGTGAGCAGACTTTATCATCTTGTCAACTATTACCCAAATCGAGTCATACTTTCTATGGGACCTCAGTAAACCAGTGATGAAGTCCATGCTGATCATATCCCATATACACTCTAGAATATCAAAGTTCTGAGCCACTCCACATGTCTTTAGTTGACCCTAGGTTGATGGAATACCTGGAACTGTGGGCTTCAGCCATGATCCTCTATCAGACCCCATCAGTATTGGAAACATATAGTCTACCTTGACACCTCAATACTCTACCTCCCCCTTTGGCCAAAACCCATCACCTTCTACTTATGTACATCCTCCTTTATCTATAATAAGACTAGTCCTGATCTTATTTCTCTTTCATCTCCACTACCAGAGATGATGCTGATCAATTTTGTACAAGAACTCCTCCTCTGCCTAAATCCTCTATTTAGACTCCTAGTAACGCTAGGTTATGTACTCTTTGGCTAATTCTCTCTTCTCTTCTCCCATATGGGTGGTGCTTTCCATAGACAACCTGCTAAGAACATCAATAACCACATTAGCCTTATCTAGGTGATATAGGATGCTCATATCATAGTCCTTGTGCAACTCAAGATCTCTACTGTCTTAAGTTGACCTCTTCTTAGGTGAAGACATATTGCACACTCTTGTGGTCTGTGAATACATCAACATGAGCTCCATAAAAGTAGTGGCTCCATAGGTTGAGAGCAAATACCATTGTTCCCAACTCTAAGTCATGAATAGGATGATTTTTCTCATGCACCTTAAGTTGTCTAGAAGCGTAGACAACAACCTTTCCTTTATACATTAGCACACATCCCAATCCTACACTGGAAGCATCATAGTAGATAACAAATCCATTTGTTCCATCAAGGAAGGTCAATACTGCTAAAATGATCAACCTCATTTTCAACTCTTGGAAGATCTTCTCACACTTATTAGACCATTGAAACTTGACCTTTTCTGAGTTAGTTTAGTCAATAGTCTGGGTATGGAGGAAAATCCCTCAACAAACCTCTGATAATTGCAAGTCAATCCCCAAAAACCCTCTATCTCTATCGGTGAGGTTGGTCTAGGCCAGTTCTTAATAGCCTCAATCTTTATCCAACTTTGTATCTTTATCGATAAGGTTGGTTTGGGCCAGTTCTTGACCACCTCAATATTTTAAGTATCTACTCGAATCACATCTACAGAAATTACATAACAGAAGAAAGCCACGAATTTGAGAAAAAACTAACACTTGAAAAACTTCACATGAAACTCATTGTCTCAAATTGACTACAAAGAGATCCTAAGGTGATTGGAAAGCTCCTCCTTATCTCTGAAATACACCAAAATATCATCTATAAAAACGATCACAAACATATCAATATACTGTCAAATTCATAAAGGCTGCAAGTACATTTGTCAACCCAATAGACATTACTAAGAACTCAAAGTGACATTAGAAAATTACAAAAATAAAATGATTCAGTTTGAACCATATAAGGTTTGAAATGTTGTCTTTGGGATAACACATTCTCTCACTTTAAACTGATGATAACCTGATCAGAGGTCTATCTTAGAGAAAATAATAGTACCTTGAAGTTGGTCAAACAGATCATCAATCCTTGGAAGGGGGTACTTATTATTGCTGGTCACCTTATTCAATTGAGAGAACCATTCTTCTTTTGCACAAACAAGACTGGAGCACCCCATGGAGAGATACTTGATCTTATAAATCCCTTCTCTAACAAATCCCTTAACTACTTTTTCAATTCTTTCAACTCTACAGGGGCCATTCTATATGGTGAAATAGAGATAGGTTGGGTGTCAGGAAGAACATTAATTCCAAAATCAAACTCTCTATTCGAGGGACTATGGGCAGATCTTCAAGAAACATATTAGGAAACTCGGTCAAGATCAAGACATACTCAAGAGTAGGGGGCTTAACATCATCAGACTTAACTCACATGTGGTGGTAGATACACCCCTTAGAGATCAATTGTCGAGCCTTAAGGTTACAAATAAATTTACCCTTTGATGCAACAAAGTCTTCACTCCACTCAGTAATAGGCTCATTTGGAAACTGGAATTTGATAGTCTAAGTTCCCTAATCAATAGATGTATAGCAGGCGTGATGCCAATCCATACCAAGGATCATGTCAAAATCAACCACCATAAACTCAATCAAATCAAAAAGAGTATCCTTTTAATAGTTGGATACCACACAATCTTTATAGATTCTCTCATCTCGAATAGACTTACCAATAGGAGTAGTGACAAAAAATGGCTTAAGAAATCACTCAGGAAGAATCTCAAATCTACTTGCCACATATGACATCATAAAAGAGCAAGTTTCACCTAGATCAAGTAAAGCATAGCAAGGAAAAGTAAAGACTCAAATCATACCAGTTACAATATCTGGTAAAATCTCCTAGTCTTATCGATTCCTCATCACATATAAATAGTTCATCCTACCACCTGTTCCTGGCACGGCACCCATCTAGCTACCCCTCATTGTTAGTGCTGTGGTAGGTGTCTGGGGCTTATTGCCCCACATCAGACAATTCCTCTGAAAGTGACCCAATTAGCCATACTTGTAGCAAGCATCTCCTCCATCTCTACACTCTTCCAAATGCATCCTACCACATTTCGCACAAGGTGGCTTCCATTTAGAGCCAAGAGTTGCACATGCTTAGGACTGTGCACCCTGTGCACTAAATTTAGTCTGACCCTAGTGTCTCTGATCATACCTCTAACTTTGGGCTAGTGTACTGGCTAAGGATGGCGCATAGTTATAAGACCTCTTCTGAAAGTAGGACTTATCTCTCTTACTCTACAGGGTGTAACTAAACTAAGGCCCTACTGATATGGCTTTCTTAATCAAGTGTTCTTCTTTGTACTTCTTCTTATCCTCCTTCGTATATTCGGCATGGACCATCATTATGGAGATATGCATGCCTAGAATCAATAGTGCCACCTTGAACTCCCTCTTAAAATGCTTACCAAATCCAGACACAAATTTTCTCTTCCTTGCCCTAATATTCAAAACCATCACTCGTGCATACATCAACAATTAGATGAATTTCAAGCTATGTTCTTTAATAGACATCCTCTCTTGTTTCAAATTCACAAACTCTTCAACCTTTGCCTCTCTCAACTCCTGAGAAAAGAAGTGATCGAGAAAGCCACTCTCAAACTCATCGTAAATAGTGGGCACAACATCATCACCTCGAATCTCTTCCCACTGGTTGTACAAAACATTTGCCTTACCTTTGAGATGATAGGAAAGAAGCTCAACTCCCTCAGTGTCAATCGCATTGTCATGCCCCAAGTTCACACCCTAGGCATGGTAGGCACCCAAAATCATTTGTGGTCCTAAGCAAACGACTTGGCCTGGCTACCTACTTAGTAGAAGACTCAAATGATTATTAATAGGCTTCAAAATAACAAGCTAAGATTATCAAACTGTCTGAGTAAACTAAAATGAGAACTATCTCAATAATAACTAAAATAAACGAGAGGTGAAGTACTTGATGCATAGTCTATGGAACCTCTAATTAGAATAATCTTAACACTAGCGAGACAGGCCCCAAATTAGCCACAACTGATTAAAATACAACAAGGGAAAAACATAGATAACTTCAAGCCTCAGTTTGAGAAGAGGCCTAACTAATAGCTGAGTAGGTGTTTGATCCTCAATAGAGCGGCTGTTGAGGGACTCTGTCACCTGCGTCTGCATCATAAATTGATGTAGTTAAAAGGACGTTAGTGCATGGAATATAAGGTATGTAAAAGGGCCAAAATGGAAACTCAGAGTGATGGAATATTTCTCAAAGTAAAATAAGTCATATCTCAACATAAAATGACATAAGTAATAAAAACTCTTTATGTTGATATTAAACAGGCTGAAAATCTATATGTAAACATAACTTTCTTTAACTAGGGTAGTTTTTTGACAACCATCATTATGTTATTCATGGTGATACAACATCTTGCCCATGCTACCAAAGGCATCCCGTACTTTGCCAGTGTAGGGAACGAAAAATATAAAAGTGAATCCATTCCAAAATTGGGTCATCTCAGTGGCAAAAGAGGAGTTGTACCTTTATACAATCCTATCTTACGCTGGCTACATAGTTTATGAGTTCAAGTTATTAATTCTACTCTCACTTACATCGATGCTCAATACTACTCCCAAAATACTTATGTAATGCTCAGAACTTAAAGAGTAAGACTTCTCAAAATACCTTCTTAATATTTTGGGACATAAGCCACTTTAGCTTTTATCAAACTTTGCTAAACTTATCTCATTCTCTTTGGCTGAATTTGTATCAGCACAAAGTGTTTTAAAAATCTTATCTTTATTCTCAATTAGTATGCAAACATAGAACTTAAGTACTTCGTAAACTTAGCCCAAAACAATGCATATGCTAGTTTTCCTTTTCTTGAAATAGATAGAAATTCCTCATGAATATAACAGTAACTGAAAATCTTGTTCAATAGTTTAAACTCATGCTAAAATCAGTAAAAGACATGATTTTGTATCAAGAAGAATGCATGAACAACCTTTAGATGAAATTAACTAGTACTAGAGGAAATCTTGATTTCATATTATAAACATGATCTTGGTTAGGACCTGGGGATTTTAGATTCTAAAATGATAATAGGATAATATTTGTATAGCTTTAGATGCCTGAGGAATGAGTTCTTGGGAGAATTGAAGAAATTCTTGAAAGCCCTAGCTTGGTTCTTGGTTCTACGCTTTGGGTTTTCTTGAAACTATTCTATCATTAATAAAGAAGGTGGTGTGTTTTTATGAATTAATTGGGTGAAAAATGACTAAATAAGGATTAAGGAGAGTGGAAAAAGATGGAACTACCCTTTCTTAAATAAACGAAAAAGAAACCTGTCTGATACAACATGTCCATGTTGCGACAGGGGTATGAACATGTGTGTTTTTACTATTTTTTGCAAATTCCAGCTTCACATCGAAAACTTGAAAGAAAACTTAAGTACGGTTCGACATCCCAGGTGCATCACGCCCTAGGCCCAGACTCTCACCATCCAGAATCAATTAGCAAAATTTTATTTTGAATCAATTGTTCTAAAATCAGGTTTTTACCATTTTCCCACACAATTTTCGTGCTAATTGAAAATCCTATCTCGAATTTGTGAACGGAGCATATGTTATGGGCATGGTTCCTTTCTATGGTTATTTTGGTAATTTCACTAAGTATCATAATATCTCCCCCTTCGGATCATGCATCCTCGAATGATAACGATATGCAAACAAATTGGCTCAAGATTACTGAAGTTAAACAAGTGTAAGTCTTCGAAATCATTTATAAAATTTACCTTGAATATCCTCATTTAGGACAATGAAAAAGTGTGAATATTTTGCCTTCATATCTTCCTCTACCTCCCATGTGGCTTCTTGAACGAATTGATTACTCCATAATACCTTTACCAAAGCAATCTCCTTGATCCTAAATTTTACGAACTTGTCGGTGTAGTATCTACATCGGGACTTCTTCATAGGACAAATTATCTTTAATCCCAACATTTTGAATAGGGACAACTAGAAAGTGACCTTCCAAGCATTTCTTAAGCATGGAAATGTGGAATACCGAATATATAGCCTTCAACTCTACTAGCAATTCTAACTCGTATGCCGCACTACCAACCCTTCTCGAAATCAGGTAAGGGCCAATATATCTTAGACTGAGCTTCCCCTTTTTTCCAAATCTCATGACCCCTTTCATCGGTTATACCTTCAGGTACACCCAATCACCTGCCCCAAATTCCAAATATCTCCTCCTAACATCAATGTAAGACTTTTGCCGACTCTAGGATGTCTTTAGCCATTCTTGGATAACTTTCGCCCTCTCCATAGCCTGGTGGACTAGGTCAGGTCCTGTCAATCATGCCTCACTAACTTCAAACCACTCAATGGGTGATCTACACCTTCTCTCATAAAGGGCCTCATACGGTGCCATCTGTATGCTAGCCTGAAAACTGTTATTATAGGAAAACTCAATCAAGGGTAAGTTCTCATCACAATTACCTTTAAAATCTATCACGCACTCTCTCAACCTATCCTCAAGTATCTGTATGGTTCACTTTGCTTGCCCGTATGTCTATGGATGAAAAGTTCTACTAAGATTCACTTTTGTTCAAAGCCCTTTCTGAAAGGACTTCCAAAATTGCAATGTGAATTGAACTCCTCTATTTGAAATGATGGATATAGGACCCTGAACATCCTAACAATTTCTTTAAGCGGAAGTCTGGCATAGTCCTCAGTTGTATCAGTCGTCTTGATAGGTAGAAAGTACACTGACTTGGTCATTCTGTCTACTATCACCCATATTGAATCATGTTGTCAACAGGTCGAGGTAGACCTATCATGAAGTACATGTTAATCATCTCCCACTTCCATTTTGGAATTTCAATATTCTTCACTGCACCACAAGGTCTTTAGTGCTCTACCTTAACTTGATGGCAATTCGAGCATCTAGACACAAACTCTGCAATGTCCCTCTTTATACCACCCCACCAATAGACTTCTTGTAAATCTCCATACATTTTTGTTGCCCCTGGGTGAATAGAGTATCTGGCATTATGAGCCTCAACCTAAGAGCCTATCTCTAAGACCATCAACACTTGCAACACAACCTGCCTTGGTATCTCAGGACCCTATCTCCCTTTTTTTTCAAACACTAACACTTTCTGTTTCTCGGTATCTTCTTTTAACTGATGAAGGATAGGATCCCTATCTTGCTTTTCTTTCACCTCCACCGTCAATGATAACTCTACCCCATTTTTAATAATAGCACCACCTTCGTCAAAATCTTTTAATCTGCACCCCCAAATAGGCTAGTCTATGCATCTCCTTGGCTAATTCTTTCTTTTTATCCTCAATGTGAGAACTGATCCTTATGATCAACTTGCTAAGAACATCAGTAACTACTTTATCATTACATAGGTGATAGAGGATGCTCACATCATAGTCTTACAACACCTCCAACCACCTACTCTGCTTCAAATTCATCTCCTTCTAGCTGAATACATTCTGCAAGATCTTGTGGTCCGTAGATACATTTATGTGCCCACCATAAACATAATGTCTCCAAATCTTTAGAGAAAATGCCACAGTAGAAAACTCAAGATTATGTGTTGGGTAATTCTTGTCATGAGTCTTAAGCTGTCTGGAGGCGTATGCTATCACCTTGCCTCTCTGCATCAATACACATCCTAACCCAAATCTGGAAGCATCATAATATACCATAAATCCATTAACTCCTTTGGGTAGGGATAAGACCGGGGCTATGGTCAGCCTGGTATTCAATTCTTGGAAACTCTTCTTAAAAGCTTCTTACTATTCGAACTTAACCTTCTTCTAAATGAGCTTAGTCAAATAAGCTGAGATAGAAGAAAGTTCCTCTACAAATCGTCTATAGTAACCCGCCAAGCCCAAGAAACTCCTTATCTCTGTTGGAGTAATAGGCCTTGGCTAATTCGTTACTTCCTCAATCTTTTGGGAATCAACTTGATTACCTTCACCAGATATAACATGCCCCAAAAACGCTATGGATGCCAACCAGAACTCATATTTGGAAAATTTTGCATAGAGTTGTTGATCCTTAAGGGTCTGAAGGATTATTCTATGATGGTCAGCATGCTCTTCCTTGTAACGAGAATAGATTAAGATGTTATCTATGAACACAATAACAAATATATCTAGGTATGGCCTCAACACCCTATTCATAATATCCATGAAAGCTGCTGGTGCATTTGTCAGTCTAAAAGATATAACCAAATGCTCATAATGACCATACTGGGTTCTGAAAGTTGTCTTAGGAATGTCTCTTTATCTAATGTTAAACTGATGGTACCCAGACCTGAGGTCTTTCTTGGAGGAAGAAGTAGCGCCCTGAAGTTGGTTGAATAGGCCATCAATTCTGGGCAGAGGATACTTATTCTTGATAGTGACCTTATTCAACTGACGGTAATCTATGCACATTTGAAGAGAATCATCCTTTTTGCGCATGAAGAGAACTGTAGCACCCCAATGTGATATGCTTGGTCAAATGAAACCCTTATCTAAGATATTGTTCAGCTATAACTTCAACTTTTTTAGCTCCAAAGGAGCCATACAGTATGGAGGAATGGATATGGGTTGAGTATCTATCAAAAAGTCTAACTCCATATCAGGAGGGACTCTGAGGAAATCCTTAGGAATGACTTCTGGGAACTCATTCACAATTGGGATAGACTGATGAGATGGTGCCTCGGCACGAGAATCCTGAACTCTGACTAGGTGGTATATGTACCCTTTAGAAATTAACTTTCTAGCTTTGAGATATTAGAAAAACTGACCCTTAGGAAAAACTGAGCTACCCTTCCACTCTAAGACTGGTTTATTAGGAAACTGAAATTTGACTAACCTGGTTCTGCAGTCTATGGAAGCATAACAAACATAAAGCCAATCCATACCTAGGATGACATTGAAATCTACCATGTCTGACTCAACCAAATCAGCTACAATTTTCTTATTATAAACTAATACTAGACAGCTACTGTAAATTCTTTGCGCTAGGATGAACTCTCCAGTAGCTGTGGAAATACTAAAAGTGTAAAGAAGACATTTTGGATTGACCCCAAACTTCATAGCTACATAGGGAGTCATAAATGACAATGTGGCAGCTGGGTCTAACAATGAATATACATTATAATGAAAGATTTTGAGCATATATGTAACCACATCTAGTGAGTTCTCTTGCTCCTATCTGGTGGTTGTGGTATATAAGTGGTTTGTGCCCTCGGTTGCTCCTGATGTATTGCCCCTATGAATCGGCTTGCCCTATGGTGCTGAATAAAATGACTGTGATCTATTATCTCTCATGTTCTGCCTCCCTATAGGACAATCCTTCAAGAAATGCCCGACCTGACCATATTTAAAACAACCATTTGTGCCCATAAGGCACTTTCCTAAGTGAGATCTGCCACACTTACGACAAATAGGACAATGAGTTGATCCTTGAGCAATGCTACCCTGTAACTAGCTGTCCAAGAACCTATGATTCTAGGATACCTACTAATTCCTGGCCCTCGGTGTAGGTGCACTAGAAAATGAAGGTGCTAGTCTGGATATCATAGGTTGAAAGGATGAGTGATTTCCATATCCAGTACCCCTCCTACTTGTCTCCTGGCCTGATGTCTTGGCCCTTTTGCTCCTGAACTCTTCCCTATCCTGTATTTTCTCCTCCTATACCTGTTGCACATAAGTCATCAAGGTCTACATGTTGTAAATTGAAGATGAGGGAACTATTCTTAAGCATAAGGGGCCTGCTAAAGATTTAATCACAGAGGATTGGTTTAAAAAGCAATATGTTGATCCATCTATAACGAAGGTGATGTCCACTGAAGCCAAATTCCGAATAGATTGGAAAAAAATAAGTCCACTACTCTCAATGCACAAAATCAATTATTTCAATGGAAGAAATCAAACACATAAAGAAGAAGCGAGTTGGGTATAAATATAAGTGGCGATGCTCCCTCCAGCATGAGCAAACCCTTTCGGAACTGGTTAGGAATGGGCGCCACTATCCCAGCCCAGATCCAGCCAGGTTCAAAGCATTCTTTGAAATCGATTTCCATATTACTATTGAGAAAGAATGCTCTAAGTTACTTACGGAATCTCAAATCTTGCTCGACGCCGAGTGAAAGAGCTAGAACTGCACCTAAAGTCCTCATGATTAACAAAAGCAATTGGGAAAGGATCATGATGAAATGGCTTTTTGCGAGAATGACTAAGCCGGGCTAGAAATTGTCTATTTTCTGTGTTTAAAGCAATGATGAAAAAAAAGCAAAAATCAACATATAAAGCAACGGAACCACACAGTTCAGAAGAAAGCAAATGTTTGAAGGTGCGTAGCCTTGCTAAAGCAATGCCTCAAGGTATAGCAAAAAAAGTAGGACTAGTTCTGATTCAAATACGAAGATCCTTATTCTTTAGCATGAGATAAATATGAGAATAGGATTCATCTTTTTTTTTTTGACTCACCATCCACAGGAAAAGAATAAGTTTCGTTGCTATCCTTCTTTAGGTCATTGTGACTCGTATTCGATGAATGCTAACTTAATGTTATTTGCTTCCCAAAACAACTAAAACAACTAATAGTAAACAAGACTATATATCTATACGCCCATTAAAATCAAAATAGACCCAAAAGAAGAAACCTGGCTAAGAAAGAAAACTAAGAAGGTTAATCACGGATATCTATTAGATAATTTCACACTAACCAAAACTTTACCTTTCACTAAAGGTCCTCGCTCTCTCCTACTCATATAGATTGGTGTAAACGATTGAAAGATAAAGAAACCCGCCTTAGAATTTTGAGAAGTCGCTACTCAGACCTGCCTATTAAAATAAAAAGGTTTCGCTTTATTATTAGCAACGTGACCTTCTCGTTCACAATCCTTCACTCTACTTGCACGTAAACTGGGCATACTACTTTCCATCCTCTCCCTTTCCGGTTGAGCACTACGTTCCTTCTGTGAACTTTTCTTCTCTTATTTATATATATAATTTGGATTTTGAGGGTTTCCCCTTACAGTCTTTTTTTGTTAAAATGAATGCGGATGGGTGTCTGCTTTCTTTGAGAATTTGGATTGTACAACCATGGCTGAATTCTAGGCCATCTACCATGGCCTTATGTTGGCATGAGATTTGGGTTACAAGCAGGTCATTCTTGAATAAGATTTTGAATATTGTTTGCATGCTGTGATTCATTTGATTTCCTCTAATCACCCTCATGTACAACTGATCCAAGCTTGCAAGAATCTTGTTCAAAGGGATTGGTAGTGCTTTTGTAAGCATACCCATAGAGAAGAGAGAAGGTAAGGTCGCGGCCAACTAGTTGGCATCTGAAGCTCTGAAGCAGCCTAGGGTTATCAACAACTTTTGACCAGTCTGCCTGGACATAAGATACCTTAAAAAGCTGAAAGAAAAGGAAAACGTTATTGTAAATGGCACGAGAAATGGACTCACTCTACAAATAATTGTGTAAATTTCAGGAATCTGATTCAAGATTACTTGGACAAAGGTTTGTTCCAGATAGCAGACCGACCAATGGGAATCGAGACATCACTATTTGCGGGAGCAATAGAGATCAATATGATGTCTGCTGACTTAAGGAAGTTGTCTAACCCACAAAAAGAGTTGGAGGCGGCTGAGCACACCCCATCCCACAAAAGTCAAGCCCAGAAAGTGTGGCAAGTCATTTGACAACGCCATTACCAACAACAGGATTATGTTTGAGATGTCAACATTCAATCTTTATGAATCGAGGAGAAAAGCATCTACCCGGGTGGAATGGCGACCTATGGTAAGAGAGCCTTTAGCACAAGAGCAAAGGATGATGACTGAATCAATTGCCCTCTCTACTCAATTGATTGAATAGCTTGTTTTGTTAGTGATCAAGCAGTGGGTTTTTGAACAATTCCCAAAGGTCCAATTCAGACTATTAGCATTAATAT
>JAOTQJ010000007.1:18261189-18273879 GCA_025642045.1 Solanum sejunctum | reverse complement strand
TTTCTCGACGGTGAAGTAAGACCAAGCTCATGAGCTTATTATCCTAGGTCGGAACAAGTTGATAGGACCCCCTTTTTGAGTCTTTTTGAATCCAGAGATAAGAGACTGTTCGATGCCCGGAAACCACCCTGTCTTTGTTTCGCCTGCTGCCGCAGAAGAGAGGCAAAGGTGAGATTGGAGGAATGGTGAAAGGCCCTGTAAACGCATCCCTTTTAGATGGATGTTGTGGATAGAGGAGCTCCAGTTCTTGCATCCTTATTTGTTTGGCGCGCGGGAACAAGAAGCTTCGAGAAAACTAGTGTTAAGGGTAAAAGGTCCGTTGAGCGCCTCAAGGCTATGTCCGCCAGGGCGGCCTGATTCTCCGCATGAAACGATCCCTTTTCTGCCTTCTTGGCTAGACAGCCCGATCTACAAATGTCTGGAAAAGTGCTATTGCTATTTCACGAGGCAATCCACATCGATGTACTAGTACCTGCCACCAAAACATCGTGAAGGATTCAGTGAACGTCTTGGAGATGAACATCTTATTAATGTGTGCTCCGAAGGGGCCACCAACCGCCCGAATCACTGTAGCAAACCCTCTCTTTACTCAATGGAAGTCGGGGATATTCTACGTTTAATGGAGCTGGACTCGAACCAGCGTGCACCAGAATCTGGCTTTCAGAAAAAAGGGGGGCTTTTTCTAAGTGGATTCAAAAAGACTCAAAAAGGTGCGTTCAGCAACTGTAAAGAATAGATGCAGGAGCGGAAAGCAACTTGACTCTAGGGGATGCGATACCGCCGCTTCTTAGTCTTAGGCGCACCTGTCAAACAAAATATATCATTTCAGGCCCGGGCAGGGTGTTAGATATTTGATTTCAACAACAAAGTAATTGTGAGATATTATCTATTTTTTTTAATAAAAGTAATTAGACTATGAAACTTTTGAATGAAACTATTAAAGCTTTTCATCATTGCTTGAAACAAAGAAAAGAGAGATTTTCTCACCCTGCGTTCAGTGTCATAGTTTCATTGACAACCCTGCGTGAAGGATGTTCAACTTT
Source organism: Solanum sejunctum (assembly GCA_025642045.1). Lineage (NCBI taxonomy): Eukaryota > Viridiplantae > Streptophyta > Magnoliopsida > Solanales > Solanaceae > Solanum > Solanum sejunctum. Next base: position 18,272,836 of record JAOTQJ010000007.1, on the reverse strand, counting down.
TTGCCCGGCTTAGTCGTTCTCGCGTTAAGTGGAATACTTGAATTAATTACGCAATGACTTTTTTTGCTCTGATTTTTTTTGTCTTCGCAGCAGAGCGACGACCGGGGGTTCGAAATTCTCTATTTGATTTGGGCGAACCGACGCATTTCCTATCCTGAAGGAAGGGTCGAATGGATGTAATCTCCTATTTAGTCAAGCCGAGCTTGCTTTCCGGAACTCCTAATTTGGTAGGTCCTCCGTCTTTTTCTTTTATTTGCTGCGGGTTCTCAAGCTCAAGCTGAAGCAATTGAAGAAAGAGCAGCATAGTAGCATCCATTTTCCCACCCACAATCGAGACCAGAGACTGAGGAGAGCTTTTGAGCCCCCAGTTCTTATGGATTGCTAGCGTGATCGGATAAGGCAGCGGAGATTCATTCAACTATTTCGCTCTCAGAGGCGGGCTCGTAGGGTAATTCACAATAAAGATAAAGCCGCATGTGAATCCATCCCAACTACTAGAGTTCTTTCTTCAGCTCGACCAACTGCTGGCCTGTTGTTGAGCCTTTTTCTGTCAAGGTCGCCGGTTTCGGAGGTTGTTCCGCGACGAGCGGTCTCAAAAGTCAATGATGCGGGAAAAGCACGAGTAATGGTTTGGTGCCTCTTGGAATAGTGAAGGTCGGACAGTACTTTCAGACTGACGGGAGACGGGGTGAATGGTTAGCTCTTGTTTTAGGTGTACTCTTTTCGACTTCTTTTTTCTTGTAGCTATTGCCCTTTTCCCTACTGCACATCTTTGGTTGAAACCCTCTGCTGCTTCTGTACCATGATTGATGTCAGCCTTAGTAGACTGGAGTCAAACCCTGGCTTTTCTTTTCCATGTACTATTTTATGATATGTATATGATATGGTGTAATTATATATCTCATTCGTATTCCAGTGGTTTGGGCTAAGTTAGATGTGGCCTTTCATTCCAGCAGGAGTGAGAGGGTAAAGGGGAAAGGGTGGGTGGTACAGACAGAGGAGAGTGGAATTTCGTAACTCAACGCCCGGGTGTCAAACTCAATAGATTATTTCTCACCCATAGTTCATAGTTGAATTCGAAAGTGGAATAGTGGAATTAATTGCTTTTTTTCTCTTTTCTAAGCAAAAGCAAGTTCAGAATTAAGGGTGAGATATTCGATTTTTGTAGCATTTTGGCGCAGTCAAGTTGCGTGAAGCAATTGATCACCCGGACCGGGTGAAGGAGTGGGCGAATAAACATCCGGCAAAGGCACAGCTAGCGCACGGGAGGTGACACCAACCACACTCTGGTGAGTCAGTCCATTCATTCTCTTTCTTTTGGAAAGAATGGTTCCGAAAGCCTCCGGAATTGGAACCAAAAAGTCTCCAGGACGGCCAGCTTTCGTCGAGCCATCTCCTGCTACTCGCGCGACGTTAATTAGGCTTTCCTGAAGGATTCACTTTCCCTCTAAAAAGGGTAACCGCAGTCACCCACCATGATCGGAGCTGAGATGATTCAGACTATATCCGCACCTCCTGGACGGATGGCGACTTATGTCAAGTAGTCGAACAAATAGTAGTGGCACGAAGCCCGATTCTCTATTTACGGGAGCGGTGAAATGCGTAGAGGAGAGTGGAATTTCGTAACTGAACGCTGGGTGTTAGATAAAAGATTTGACAACAGGGCGTTCAAGCGTTAAGTGGAATACTTGAATTAATTGCTTTCAAGTGGAATACTTGAATTCATAAGTTGCTTTTGTCAATTGCTTTAAAGAAAGATAATATATTATATCTCACAATTACTTTGTTTAAATCTCATATCGAATTGAGAAGAATTACTTTAAACAAATCTCATATCTAATTCACAAAGGAAACAACTCATATTCGTTTCAAATGACTTGAACATAGTTCAACGACAAGTTCGCTAGCTTCCTTTAAAAAAGGCAAGACGGCAGAGAAAAGATCTCCCTCTGCGCAAGCTAGAGATTCGTGTAACTATGTTACACTCATTCAGAGACTACGTACGTTGGTCGAGCTGAATTACATCCACCCTCTAATTGCTTTCGAAGTTCTTCTAGTTCGACGGGAGCCATCCGGTAAGGTTCTTTAGCCGGGGGCCGTGCACCTGGAACCGACTCCATTTGGTGAGAAAGAGTCCTTCGGGGAGGAAGAGCTCTCGGTAGTTGCGGTGGCATGACATCCGAGAACTCAGTCAATAAATCTGTTATAGCTTTCGGACGGATTTTATTGAATAGGGCTTCCCCAACATTTGCGTTTTCAATAATAGTGGCTGGGTTGGTAACTGCCCCCTTTCCCGCACTATCACGAATCTAAAGCGCAGAAAGCACTGCTGCTAAATCGACTGAAGCAACTGGATCAGGGTAAACAACCATTGATGCTGGTGGCTCAATAAAATTGCTTAGGCAACCTCTTTATGCACGTCGCTATCCCATCATGAGAATGTATGACATCCGCCTAGGGTATCGAAATGATAAGGATGGACTACTGCCAAAGAGATTGCTACCTTAGGGCTTTAGGGACATATGAACGTTAGCCGGACAGGTCCAACGACGAAAGAACCTGGTCTTCCTAGGTTCCTATTAGTTGGGGTTCTCCCATAGTGGATAGGGCTATTTTGAACCAGGGGGGAATGGATGGAGGGCGTTGATTAGTTAGTCAAAATATCGTAAGAGAAGCAGTTTGCGGATCTGAACCTGTCTTCATTCTTAAAAGATTCCAATCTCCCTAAGTAGGATTCGAACCTACGACCAGTCAGTTAACAGCCGACCGCTCTACCGCTGAGCTATTAGAAAGAAAGAAAGAAGAGAAAGAACTGTGAAAACATATTCCCTTAGTTAAGTTTATTTAGAATCTTCTATTCCTTCCTCACTCTCACCCGAGTGCAATCGCTCTTCTTTTGAAATTCTTTCCACTGTTGGCAGATAAAATCATAAGAGATGAAATATCTTAATGCCCGGTTCACCAGGTTCTACCACTGCAGGGCTCAATCATGCTAGTTAGGCTATATGCTTAATACATGCAAGTCGAACGTCTGATATCTTTGGTCTTTTTCCCATTGCTTTCTTGGTTGGTAAACCCAACCGGAAAAAGCGATTTACAACAACAAGTCTTTCTTCTTTACTTACTTAATTGCTTTAAGTAAGTCTGTAAAGAAGTAAAGCGGATCACTAACAAATGAAAAAGCTGAAATGAAGAATTTCTTCTTATTAATAGAATTTTTCTCAAATCGAAATATTCGAAACGATATAGAAAATAATCTTAATGATAAGGATGATAAGGGTGGTCGTGGTGGTGGTGGGGGACAAGGTACAGTATTAACGCCGCCGACTCTGCAAAGAGTGGATGCTCGCTATCCCGACAGAAAGGGTAGGGAGAAAGGAGGTTCTTCCCAGAATAGGGTAACCAGTAACGCCATTCGATTGATTTTTGTCATTTTTGTCCTCACGACTGCTCTATGGACGGGTTTTCTAAGACAAATTTTAGAACATTTAAAAGACAAACAGGGTGAGCACTATGACTTTGCCCTAAAACAATTTAACGTGATTGTAGGGGGGACACCTCCGACGATCACCAGTCCACTTGAACAATTTGAAATAATCCCATTGATTCCTATGAAAATAGGAAACTTCTATTTCTCATTCACAAATCCATCTTTGTTTATGCTACTAACTCTCAGTTTGGTCCTACTTTTGGTTTATTTTGTTACTAAAAAGGGAGGAGGAAACTCAGTACCAAATGCTTGGCAATCCTTGGTAGAGCTTATTTATGATTTCGTGCTGAACCCGGTAAACGAACAAATAGGTGGTCTTTCCGGAAATGTTAAACAAAAGTTTTCCCCTCGCATCTCGGTCACTTTGACTTTTTCGTTATTTTGTAATCCCCAGGGTATGATACCTTATAGCTTCACAGTGACAAGTCATTTTCTCATTACTTTGGCTCTCTCATTTTCCATTTTTATTGGCATTACTATAGTGGGATTTCAAAAAAATGGGCTTCATTTTTTAAGCTTCTTATTACCAGCAGGAGTCCCACTGCCATTAGCACCTTTTTTAGTACTCCTTGAGCTAATCCCTTATTGTTTTCGAGCATTAAGCTCAGGAATACGTTTATTTGCTAATATGATGGCCGGTCATAGTTCAGTAAAGATTTTAAGTGGGTTCGCTTGGACTATGCTATGTATGAATGATCTTTTCTATTTCATAGGGGATCTTGGTCCTTTATTTATAGTTCTTGCATTAACCGGTCTGGAATTAGGTGTAGCTATATCACAAGCTCATGTTTCTACGATCTTAATCTGTATTTACTTGAATGATGCTATAAATCTTCATCAAAGTGCTGATTTCTTTATAATTGAACAAAAGCGAGTCTGAATGGGTATACTTAGTCGTGGAGCATTCCGAGTCTTTGCTTTAGGGATCGTTCCTGCGCATCTCCTTACTTTATAGCAGGTTATTGCTCCGGTTCCAGAAGGTATAGCTCTCGCCTCAGCTTTTTCTTTGAAATCGGAGACTGTTCAAATTTCCTACTGAGATAGGCAAGCGGAGGGAGAACTAGACGTATCTTGCTAGGCAAAGACAGGTTAGAATGGATAGCTCGCGGGCGGGATTGACGGGATAGATCACTATGGCAGGCAGGTTCGACTATGGAAAGAGAAAAGTCAAGTATGAAACTGATGAATGAAACTATGCAACTATTCCACTTTAACGTTTAAGAAAAGCATTTCAACAAATCCACTTTCGAATTCAAGTATGAAACTGAACGAACTGCAAATCAAGTCATTAATGCAACTATTAAACTGAACGCTGGGTTCGAAATTGGAGGATAAGTTGCTAAAACAAAGTCGTGTTGGCAGTGGTCGACGTGCTTCCTTATTCGCGAGAATTGCCTCCCCAGCGAGTTCCGACCCTTTTGTGTGTGATCAATTGCTTCGTCATCAAGACCGTGAATCTGGGTTCCAGCGAAACCTCAGCTGGAGTTCAGGCTCTCCTGTCAGAACGCAGCAGCGAGGGACAACCCGCCCCCGCGAATATGAACTGGTGGGCGCCCCACTCCATTGAAGCGGCTAATCCTATGCATTGCTCCTTCTTCTGATCTTCCTGTCCATGTGTGGCGTGATAAGGAATCCTATCAAAGATCGCAGAAACCACACGTTTCTCTGGATCATCATAGCGTACTTCCACATATCCACTCAGAGGAAGGTCTTTTCGTACCAAGATTCCCTTTCCGTTCCAATTTGCCTGACCAAATGCAGAAGTGAGATAAGATCGAGTGCTCTCCTATTCCGTCCCCACCAAGAGCTTCTGGGCAGGGTTCCCCTTCCTTCTCTGATCCATTCGACACGTGCAATTGCTTTTCCGTCGATACGCCCCGCAATTTGTATTTGAATTCCTTTTGTATCCGCTTGTTCTGTTAATTCAATAGCCTTTTTCATTGCTTTCCGAAATGAAACTCTATTCTTTAATTGTCCAGCTATAAATTCTGCAAGAATATTAGGGTTTCCGTAAGGTTTTCCAATTCTTGTGACAGCAATATTCAGTTTTCGGTTTACACAATGAAATGATTTTTGTAAGGTCATTTGTAATTCAAAGATTCCGCGCGGTCGACTTTCTATTAAGCATTTTTGGAATCCGGATAACAGAACAACAGGGAAAGACCCGGCCAAAGGAGCCGAATGAAACCAAAGTTCACCTGAGCCTCGTTGGTAATAAGTCAAGGAGGACCCGACGGTCGCTGAGTACTAAGAATTTCCAATTCTTCTCTGACCGGAAGATAACTTCGATTCGCCCGGTCCGACGACGCAAAGGACAGATGTGCCTGCCGAGCCGGTCGAACAGCGTAACGAGTCTAAGGTTACACTTTGAGCTTTTAATCATTGCTTTTTTAATTCAAGTATGAAACTATTTAATTAGACTATGAAACTGATTAATCAAACTATTCCACTTATTCATTCCACTATTCAACTTATTAATGAAAGTATTAAACTTTCGAATTCAACTATGAAACTGATGAATGAAACTATTAAACTATTCCACTTGGTTCGATATTGAACTTCACGCCCCAAACCTTAGAGTCAAGTGGCTTTTCGCCCCTTTCGGGAAGGCCGTCCAGTCACCTGGTCTTTAGGATTCTGACGATAGCAGGCGTGCGGCAAGGAGGAGGGAAAAGGCCAATTTGCACTACCATCCTTCCCCAAAGATTCGGTTGACAGGGAAAACGAACCTCATCAAATGGCGATGGGCAATATCAGTCAGCCACAGCCCCCCCACGAAATGAAAACGGGCGGCATCGTCGTATGCTCCACTTTTGTTGCCATCAATTTAGGATTCCTGATCATTGCAAGGAAAGACTAAAAAGCAAAAAGGAAGCTTTCGGCGGACACAAGCCCTCGGGACTTGACACTTGGATCTGGGCTCTTTCCCCAACGAATCCTCGCCTTCGAAGCTGGAGAAGGGCATGCGTCTTTTTCTGCGCCGGTTTTGCGTACTAATTAATTAAGAGCAAAAAAGTCAGATAAACAAAACCTGACAAGTCGAACAAAGAAAGATAATATCGAATAAATCACCCTAGTGGAATTCTGAACTTGATTTGCAGTTGAATTAAAACAGAAATGAGACGAAAGTCGGAAGGCGAAGCGAAGAAAGAAGGACTCCCTCTCCCAATCGTTGACCCGAGCAAGAGTTGTGCTCACCGGGTAAATCCGGAGTAAAGGCCTTTTTCGGGTTATCTGATAAGAACGAATCGGATCGACGACACGCTACTCTTTTTTGCTTTGAATCATTGCTTTTTTTCTCTTTTCTAATACAAGTGGCGTTCAGGAGCGTTCCACCGCCACCCAGCTTTCAATGTTATGGGTTGTGGAATAGGGGGGGTTCCTTGATATTAAGGTGTCAAGGCGGTCGAAGAAGGCCACAGGTGGAAGCAACCGATGCCTTGATCATTCAATTGACTCCTTGCTGCCAGTCCTTGCTGTCATGCTGGCAAAAGCAGGGGTTTCGGTCGGTTTTACCTACTATTGGATTTGAACCAATGACTCTCGCCGTATGAAAGCGAGACTCTAACCGCTGAGTCAAGTAGGTCAAGCTGAGTCAAGTCACCCTATAAGAGAAAGTTAGCAACCAAAGTAGCCCTTACTATACAAGGGGGGCGGAGCGCTAAGAAAGAGAAAGCGTTATCACTATACGAAATGAAGCAGCGGCTAGCACGCTAAGCTAAGATCAACCAATGTTCGAACGCGGAGCCTTTCTTTCTCGGTCGTCTGTCTTAATAAGTGGATTCCGATTCATGCAGTCCTTCTCTGCTGCATTGGTCTTTTCACTCCCCACTCTCCACCATAAAAAAAGCTTTCCACTATATCTCAGGAGTAGTCAAAGGAAGTACTAGGGTCCGAGTAGGAATAAATTGACTAAGAAGTAGGGCATACAACAATGGATCAATTCATTCAACAAGATCTGTTCGGATCAGATCTACCAGCGACCGGTTTACGGAACAAGGAGTTAAGCAAGGGCCAGGAGATTGATAAAAGAACCTGGCCGAAGTCAGTCTTGTGTTCAATTCCGCGGTTGGAAGGATTGATTTCTGCCATCTGTCTTTCCCTTCTCTCTCTTCTAAAGGTAGGTGAAAGTCACACTTTTGGCTTTAGGGCTCAGGAAGCGAAGGGAATGAGCTCAGCTGCTTCCCCTGTAGCCGTCAGCTCGTTCTTGACAGATCCGATCGGGTGTTCATAATCTGGAGTAAAAGGATTCGAACCTTTGCATGCCGGTACCAAAAACCGATGCCTTACCACTTGGCTATACTCCATAGGCCTGTTTTGGACGGTAGGAACGGGGAGAGGGGGAAGGGAGAAGCAGGGCTCGAAGAACGAGCCGAGCCGTGCAAGGACGCGGGGATATAGCAAGTAAGCAGCAAGGTTCTCCCCTTAGGACCGACTACAACAAGCTCGCGACTCTAATAGAAAGAAAGGGTAAGCTCTCTGCTCTATTTGCTTGCAATGCTATGCCTATCAAAGTTGGCGAAGGCTTCTGTAACCTTAGACTCGTTACGCTGTTCGACCGGCTCCGCGTCCACCGAAAGTCGGTAACCTTCGTCACCGTCAGCATTTGGTACTCTCTCGATAGCTTCAATAGTTCACTGAAAGCCTTTGGTGTAATAAACCGCAAGCCCTGAAGAAAGAAAGACATAATATAATAATGAATTAATTAATAAACATTAATCATTCAAAAAAGAAAGGGTTGGTTAAGAACTATTGACTGTAAACCATAGCAGTTACAGTCACTCAATGGAGATGTTCGCCTTTGTTTGGAATGAAGATGGATGAACAGGCACTTGAGCCTGGAACTGATGAAATTCGGGGAAAACATGGAAGCGGTCACTATACTGGGGGGGCAAGACATGACCGCGACTTAAGAAAAAAGTACCCTTTCAAAGACTAAAGGAACGGGGGAATGACTACCTGTAATAAAGCACAGGCTAATACGAGCCGACCAGAAGAAGCAAGGCTGAGATTACCAGATCCTGGACACAATCTTCCTAGAGATGGAGAGCCACTTGCCTCGCCTTTTTTTTTGCACCTATCCTTCTTGCTTGCTTACCTATAGCTCTCTTGTCTTAGTGACTCTGTAGCTTTTCTAGGTTTTTTTTCTGAGTGTTAAAACGATAGATTTTGCATTTGCCAATGAATTGGATCCGCCCCGATTCGATCAATAATGGGATTCTTGGCTAGAGAAAGGTTCTGTGACATGGACGCCCAGCCCAACTCGGTCGGTCGGTTGGCCGAGATTCAAAACCGATGCTTCCTTGGCCGTGAAACTTTCATTGATTTCTTTCTTTCGTTATTCGCCACGGCAGGGCCTCAGGAAATTCATACGCTCCGCGGACGGAGCAAAAAGTGGAGTCTTGGTCTAGCTTTCTGGATCTCCCCTGCAAACCCGGTTGCCCCGCTGAGCACGACTGAAGTGGCTACACCAAAGCCAGGTTTTTTGCAACTGAAGTTCAGATCTGCGTATCAAGCTTCAAAGAATATCCTAAAAAAGAGAATTAACTAGTTAGCTCTCAGATGAAGTGATAGGGGGAGACTTCCAACCTGTCTCACTCAAGTGAATTGGTTTCGAGAGCATGGAGCCAGTTTTTGGCGGCTTTCCTTACGAGAAGCTCCTCTCCAATGGACCGATTTCACTAGCAGAGCACTTTCTCCAATGTGCGCAAACAGAGATGCCACTTTCAATGATGGACACCGGCCCTTGTGTTAAAGTAGCATCGACTTTCGCTTGGAAACCGGCAAGTTTCGAGTTTCCAAATAAGTGGTACCCTTTCTTTAGAGTCCGGTAGGTCAATTAAGTTGCCTCAATCTCTTCCTTATCTGCTGCTCTTACCAACTTAGCTGCCCGGCGCTGCTATTGATAGTACCCAAAAAAGACGATGAAATGGGGTCTGCTCTTTCTTTTTTGGGAGAGTATGCCAATATGATCCAACAGATAAGCGGATCTTGAGCCGGCACGAGTGCCATCCTCTCTTTCTTATCGCTTGGGAAAAAGGAGGAAGATGACTTTAATCTCTTGTTTCGGAGAAATAAGTGGCTCACGTGGAAAGGTTTTGTCAACCAAGATCTGACTCCCCCCGTGTAGGAGTTCAAGCAACCGAGCGGAAGTAGGTTTCTCTCTTTCAATCCGAACAAAGAAAGCACTCAAAAATGAAAGTTAGATAAAGAAGTGTTAGTAAGAACTAGCACTAGACTGATTCCCCCCTTTCTTTTCGACTTTTTCTCTCTCCTTTTGTTTGTGCTTCCACCCGGGCTTTTCATTCTCTTTTATAGAGACCCGAGGTTATTATATATAATAATAAATGTCGAAAGGTGAGGGTGAGGTACTTTCCCCGGCATACGGAAAGCAAATCCAGGATGACGGCTTTCAAAAGACGAGTAAGGGCCTTGTCACATTTGCTAAGATTAAACTCGCCTGCCCCAGGAAAAGGCGAAAAGTCAGGAAGGGGGAGGAGCTTGCCTTAGAAGGATATTCCATTAGTAATGAAAAAGGGGTCCCATCGCACATCCGATTCATGAACAGAGGACCAGAGATCAACAAAACGGGGCTCTCCAAGCCCGGAACTAGCTGCTGCTTGTGAGGTATGGAAAGAGATCGTATTTCATTTTGCAGCAGTGGACGTTTTGGATTTTGGAGTTTTCGCCAGTGCTTCTTTCCGCCGATTCGCACCCGCGGGACTTATTCTTTTTCGGCAACAAAAAGTTTTCGCCCGACCAAGTCGAACGGGTCTCTTCCCTGCTCTTTCTATTTACTTAATATGCAAACTCGCTCCGAGCCGGGGCAGGGTGAGATAGAATATATTTTGACGACACGCCTCCTCTTTGTTCACGCCTAAGCCCTCCGCAGCCTCTTTCACTGCATTAATTTGCCGGGGCTGAATCCCCTTTCTTGAGCGATCGCCCTCGCTCGTTGGCAGAACGCCTTGATGCGTGCGTCTAGTTTGTTGGGGTGAGACTCCGCTTCTTTATACTCTTTGGAGGCGAGAAAGTGCCGTTCCCTTCTCCTTCCTTACTCTTCCGAGGATGGTTCAACAGGGAACTTCTTCAGCCGACTTTCGATGCCACCCACGCTGGTCGTCCTTCTTATACCGGCCGAGCCAATTCCTCCGGAGCGTAGGAGCAGATTCCCCAAAAAATCCCTGGGAGACAGGGTCGCCTAGCCAGGATCAAACTCTGCTTTTGGGACTGGAACCATGACATATTTGCTTACTTGAACATAATGTTGGACGATCTCCATTTCAATATGGTAATTGAAGTCAAACAGGAGCAAACCATTTTGAAAAGCACCTTTTGGGGGGTTCTATCGTGCGATTGGTCCGTTGAAGATGGATTCAACTCCCCGAAGAACGCATCAAACTTAAAGCTTTTCATTTCTCTCTCCTGGAAGAACTGCTGCGCCCTAACTGAAGCTCATGGGTCCGTTGGTCGTTCCTCTCCTTTCAGTCGAGCCACTTATGAAGGATCAAAAGTCTGCTTTCCAAAACCCACGCATAACGGCAAGCGCAGCAAAGAGAAGCATTGAGGAATTCCCCCTGAACCAGACCTCAACCTCTTGATCTGGAGATTTTGCCGAAGAAGCTCACATGCACACCCCCCAGAAGCGGAAGCGGAATCAGTTGAGAGAGAGGGGGCGAAAAGCCACTTGACTCTAAGGTTTGGGGCGTGAAGTTTAATAGTTTAATTAATTACTTGCTTTTTTCTGGCGGAATATTTCCGAGATGGGGAGAATTTGCACTGATTCTGAACTTCGTTCGCGAAGAGGCGCCATTAAAGAGAAGCAAAGTCTCAACCCGAAATCAAGAGCCCGCAAGAAAGAGAAAGAAGGAGGGGCCTTTTAGGGATGCTCTTTCCACTCTCCCGGACCGTAGGTGCGATGATTTACTTCACGGGCGAGGTTGAGGGTTCAAGTCCAGGATGGCCCAGCTGCGCCAGGGAAAAGAATAGAATCAGCATCTGACTACTTCATGCATGCTCCACTTGGCTCGGGGGGATATAGCTCAGTTGGTAGAGCAAGTCGTTTACACGCGCGCCAATGTTTTTCAAGGGAGTGAATCATACAATCAGCAAAATGGATCTTGTTGAGAAATCGATGTCAAACTCATCCTATTTTGG
>JAOTQJ010000007.1:18222962-18247538 GCA_025642045.1 Solanum sejunctum | reverse complement strand
AATTAGGTGTTTTAAAAAGAAGAAGAAGAATAGAAAATTTGGTTTAGAAAAATGCGAAGCAACCAATCTATTTATAGAGAACAAAGGGGTAATATGAATAGTTGCTTATGATACCTTACTAGAAAAGTCACAAACCTTCAGAAAAATCAAAGCCTTTAAAAAGATTATAACTTATCGAAAAAGTCATAACTCTCTAAAAAGTCACACTCTTTAGTAAGTCATAAGGGTATCTACTTTTAATATAAATAAATATATATAATATGATATATAAAATAATATACTAAATTGAGTGTTTTAAGTTAGGAGTATTAGTAATTTAATGTTCAAATTAGGGAGATGTACTAAATTGAGTGTTTCAAAAAGAAAAAAAAAGAAAATTTGTAATTTAAGAAATATGAAGAAACCCCTCTTTGTATAGCCAATAAAGGGTTGTAATACCTCAAAAGTTAGAAAGTCTGAATAAGGAGAATAATATAGAAAAATAATTTTGCCATAGAAATTAGTTACAGAAAATCCCTTATGCCATGAAAATTTTCAAGTATCGACGAGCAAGGTTTACGGGCTGTACAAGAAACTATGATCTATGAAAAGTGGTCATAGAAAGGATCAAAGATTTCATTGAAATTAACAAGTTGCAGTACTATTGTTACAAGCTAACAAGCCGATTCATGGAAGGTTCAACAACTTATAGACATTGATCATAAAGCCTACTTGGACTTGGAAGCATTTTGGAGCAAAATTAGGAAGTAGAAAGGGATTCTATGGATCATAAATATGATCCATACACTGAGATCGTGAAATATAGTCCAAATTAGGGCTAAAGTAATTCTTCTACGGACCAACAGTTGTCTATAGATGAAAGCATGACTCATAAAAGGACATCTAATATCCCATACTCTTCTAGCTTGAATTGGGCTGAAATAATAAAAAAGTTGAAAAATGAACTGTGGTGAACTAAGTCCGCATGTCACAACCCAAGCTTGGCCATAGGCGTGAAACAAAGACTAAGATTCTCAAGAAAATCCAAATCAATTCTCTTAGCAAATCATAAGCATTCAGAGTAATGAAACTAGAAATCATAATGTGGAAGTCTATAAAAAGGAACTAAACCATAGTACATAGGAAAGTAGCTACAGAACATAGTCTTTTACATATCCAACATACCTCTACATAGTCAAAAATAGGTAGGGACTAAGACATATACCTAGCTCACCCTAAAAAAAATTAAATACAAAATAAAGTCTCAAAATACCAATTTAGTCCAAAACTAACCAAAAAAAATAATAATAAAAATAAAGGAAGAGTAGACTAGGCTCATCCTCGAATCATGGGGATTCACCACACAATCCTTTAGAGTAGTCCAAGATCAAGCAATAAGGTGAGGTGGGGGATGATTGTTTGTCCCTAAATTATGATATAATATAAGCAAAAACCAAATATATGTTAGTACATTTAAAAATGCACTAAGTATGTAAGTATTGTAACGAAGTAATAATCATATAGTGCAAATGACTAAGTAAAGAGTATGGCATAATAGATAGATAAAACCATAAATAAACAATGACAGTCAATGCATTACTGCGTAAGTAAAGTCATATAAAATATTATAGAAGATCCTACATATGTGGAATACCATAACCGACTATAAGACCATGCTACCTATAACATGGAATCCCAATTTATATTTGTACATCAAAGATAAAGGAGTCTACTTGCTAAGGTAGAACTCTGCCCCTTTAAGCGAGTGTCATGAATCATATGTTATATGTCGATCCACTAGTTAGGCCATATTGACAACATAATCCTATGGTAGCATGTAGTTATGAAACTAGAAGCTTCTACTAAGAACCCCTTGAGTTGAGTCCCTACCTCAAAGCTCTATGATGTCCACCTCAACATACCTCAAAAATATTAAGAAGTTATTGCGATCATCATCGCATAATATACCCAACAAATAATTGGGGTCGAACCCACAGGGAACGGTTGTTCAAGATTAGAAGTATTAATTTGAACTAATGGATTGTAGTGTTAATAAGAGTGTTTGCAACTAACATGTAACTAACTAGCAATTGCAATATTCTAATTAAAACAATAATTAAAAGATATGTCACAGATGTGTTAATATGTGACAAGAATTCAATAAATGGGTCTCACAAATTGAATGAATGTGTTAACTAAATGTGAATAGGCTAGAATGCTTGTAATTTCTATTTTCGATTAGACAATAACAGTGTATCACATGAAGTTATTACAACTTCATATGCAAAATCACTATAAGACACGCTTGGCCTAAGAAATTTATATGCAAACCATCTAATACCTTAGGTGTTGAACCCCAATCAGGCATTCAACCAAAATCCTAATATTTCAATGCTATCATACTCCTTACACACTCTAATCTTTTATAATTAATGCAACAATTTAAGATCTAAACATAACCATGAGTTTGCAACATTAAGATTTTTAGTTAAACATAGCATTGAATATGAATTCATTTTCAGAAAACAACAAAACATTCAAAATAGGGAAGACCTAAGAATAGATCAAGTATATATCTCAATTATACACCCCCTATAATAAGGGTTTTAGCCTGACATAATTAAAAGATAAAATTGATGCCAATATCAGCTTCTGTTACAATGGGTTCAGAGAAATACAAAGAATTGGAAAGAATCTCTTCTCTCCTTTCTCCAATTCCTCTTCCCAAAGCTTGATTTCCAAATCCTCTTCTCCCAAGATGAAGTACTATTGTTTTCTAGAAGAAAGGTTTAGTGTACTCTATGAAGTGTGTTGTTTCAAGTGTACCAATTAATCCTCTCCAAATCCTATTTATATTCTGTACAAAGTTTCCTAAGTTTATGCATGTTTCACCAATGGGTGGTCAAGGTTGGCCATTACCAATCACTTAAGTGGTATGCCGAATGATCACTTGATCACCTTTTAAATCAACTAATGAAGGCCTTCGTCTACACTACTTTAAGCGATGCGACTGTGCATCATCGATCCTATTTGGTGATCCATTGAATCTTCACCTACATCTTATTTTTCCATTGTAATTGAGGGGTTGGACTCTGCAACATTAGGTGGTCAATGTCACTCTTCGATGATCTGCCAAATTAGTCGACAACACCAATTTCTATCGCATTTTAGGCCATTTTTATTCCTTTGTCTTATGTTATTGAGTATTGCCCTTCCATCCATTAAACACACTTATTAGAGAGCATATGAAGCACAATAGTACATTGAGAATAGTATTTCTTACTTTTTAAGATTTATTTGAGTCCAAAATATGAACTCATCAACACCCAAAGTTGAACTTTTGCTTGCCCTCAAGCAAATCAAATATCAATCAATCCAAAGCCCAATGATTACAAATAGGGCCATAAGGAGCAATATGTACATTCCTCCTTTGGTCATTGATCTTCAAAGCTTATTCAAACAACTTACGTGATTTTGATACCTTAAGAGATGAGTAAAGAGTTCTCAAGACAAAGTTGGGCTCACAATCACCAATATTATTGCTAACCAGTGCCCAAAGATATCATAGCTTGCCCTCACAAAAAACGAAGATCCTTATGTACACAAGATTATGACATTAATTTCAAGGATCTAGCAATACTCACACTCACAAGTAGGAATTGATATGCAAGTTTCTACCCATATCCTTACCCTTATTCTCAGTCAATGTTCACTCGATTTGCTAGGGTTGTAATGTAGGCTAAATGATAGGTAGGATAATATTTTGGTACAAGTGACTCATCCCTCCTTGACCTCTACACACAACTCCCTATTCTCACAATTCTTTTGATCCCCACTCACTTTCTATTGCCAATGACATCATTTTGCTTTTTAAATCTCAATCTTAGGTGTCCCCCAAGCAACCATTTTTCAATAATTTTTAGAGGATCCTATTTTTCAAGTGAATTCTTTTCTTTAATCCTTCTTCAAGCACTATTGTTCTTTTTCTTTTTCATCAAGCATTAACTTCTCTACTTTTTTCTTGTTTTTTTTCCTCAACTTTCTAATAGGAGACACCTCTACTTTACCAATACCTGCAACTTTGGCCTTTAGCCACTACTTCTGGTAGTTTAAACTCAAGGAAGGAATGATGTTCAACAAAAAGGGAATATCCGTCAAATCAAAGGTCAAGGGTAACAAGGTTGCAAAGAAAGATTTAAGGCTCAACAGGGCTCACCAAGGATACAATCAATGTTAATGCTATTTGCTCAAAATGAACTCAAAATAAACCAAAAAGGCCTAAGGTTATCTTCTTATCTAGATTCAACCAAGATACACTTCAAGACAAATTGTAATAGGTTCAAGCAATAAACAAACATGCCTTTCAACAATTTCCTTGCCAAACATGGAAAAGTAGATTCTGAATTCAAACAATGGCTAGATAACACATACCCACTATAACACCCTGTGAAATTACCAAAATATCCTAGAACATAATCGTGTGCATAATGTATCTTTTCAAGCTTGGATGAAAAATTCGAGACCAGATTCATGATCAACACAAAAAACTTGGTAGGGAAGTGGTCTCGACTTGCTTTTAGAGCAACAGGTTCAAAAAATAATTTTTTGATCCAAAAACCAAAAATAATGAGGGTACGCATTGGGGCAATAACACGGACCTGTCGTGGACCCACACTTATATTGTTTTTAAATTTTTTTGATGAGAATTGGAAAAAATGATTGGAAAGCGATGTATGAAATATTTCACATAAAATGCATTTGATGAAGTCAATTTATGTGTATTTTTTTATAGGAAATTAGTTTTTTAGCATATTTTGAGTTTTCAGTCAAAAATTATATTGGTACGCGCCCAGTCTGTATCATGGACTGGGTATTCCAAAGTTAAAACTTTTTTTTCTTCTGAGGGGCATTCTAGACTTTTTCCTACCCCTTATAGACTTGACCCACGACCAATACGAGTCATTTTTAGCCCAAAAGAGTTTCAAAAACCTATTGTAGATTCCCTTACACAAAGACTAAGAAGATATCTTGAGTGAAGAAGAGGAGAACAAGTAAGAGTTCAAGGGTTGGGGCTAATTTCTTGAGAAATTGAGTGTCAAACTCTATACCAGGTATGTAAACTATCCACAACATGGGATTGTTCTTCCATATATCCCTTTGATTGTAGAGAATGAATAGTTGAAGGTGATGGGTTCGGTCTGTATAATTTCTAAATGTTTTTAATGAAACTATTTTACCTCATCTATATTATCTTAAGATAATAATTATCATAAATAAATTACTTGCTTAAATGGTTTAAATTGCATAATCTATTTGATTATGTACATTCTACAGGATGTCTTTGTTAAAGAATATAAGAATGAAACTAGTTGTGAATGTCTAGAGCCTTGATCACATGGGTATTCTCACTTGTTATGGTCCAGGTCCTAAATTGAATGTGTTAAGGGTTGATGTTAATGAAATTGATGCCCTCAGAGCCTAAAAAGGGTTGAATGTAATTTTAACCGGATATTGCTAATTCATTGACTTGATGAATGATTAATGAACAGAAGTCCTAGTCCAAAAGATATTAAATAATGAAAAAGCTCAATTTTAATGTTTAAGAGCATATTGAGTCTATGGGAGAAGTATCGAATACCAAAATGGGTGAGAGTGAGTCCCCTCGCACTAATAACTATGTGGCCAACATAGGTGACGAGCTAACCGTAAGAAAGAGAATGCTTCCTTAGTCCTACAAGAGGACTTAATATTATTTCTATTCATGATTCAATAATGTACGCCCTCTACCCTGATAAGGTGTTGGGTGGTGTGGCAATGACATCAGTTCAATGTATCATCACTGGCTTACAAGTGATAGTTGTAGGTCAGAGAAACTCCCATATAGGTTCCCTTTTGATAGTACTCAGATGTTGATGTGATGGCATAGGTCTTAACTATTGTTAATTGTGATAGTATCTATTCCTTGTTCTGAGATGAGATAGAAACTTGATGAGTTAATGTTTCTATATTATCATATTTATTTTGCTTACTTTTAGCCCATTTACATATCGTACATTCTACATACTGATGCCACTCTAGGACAATATCATTTTATGATGCAAATTCAATACACAAATGATTTTAGCTAGTGAATCATTGAGGTCCAGACTTCTGGCTCCAAAAATTTTGTGAGCCCTCCCCTGTATTCGGAGGATTTCTTTTATTTCTTTTGTTTATGATTCAAGTCTTTATAAGTTTAAGGTAGCCATGGTTTATCATGGAACCTTCTTAGATTATTAGCTATAGAGGCTTCATATGTTGATGTTGGGGTCCTTTTCCCCATTTTTCTTTTCTAACCTGAGTTTTCTTTACATTCTATGACATTTGATAGATATTGATAACTAGCTGTGTGGCCTATGTACCATGTTTCTTTAATGGAGATGTGATAGGATAGAGTGCCTGCTCATATGCATTTTTATGCCTTCTGCTAATTTTAATGAAAGAACGAATATAAAGAGGCTAGGTGGTTCGTTTGCGGACTAACAATAATCTTTAGGTATCAATTACACCTACTTTACCCTCTCGGGATGTGAAACCCATAGTTATTGATCATTGTATATCCAATCTCAATAATCACTTAGTCAACTCAAGATGCTTCCAAAGACTGAGGCTCCAGCTGTGCTAATAGTGAAGAAGCTGGGGTAGAAAAGAAAGGAAATAAGGCAGAGGAAGAAGGTATACGTATCTCGGGTACCAGCTCTACAATATTGGACTCAAGTATCTAAACATCTACAACTATCTTAGTGTCCACCTTCTTCTTCTTAGGCATGTCCTCCTTATCACGCTGGAACTCAACTTCCATATGCTAGATATATATGGAGGCTGATGGAGTAATCTCGACATTAATCTTGCGAACAGAAGATACTCCGGCTCTCTAGTATAATGTGTTAATAAGGCTTGGAAATAAGAGGGATGTCTGAAGCCATTTGTCTCCTCCTAAGGATCCGGGAGATATGATTAAACTAAAATTTAACTTTCTGTGGTTTGTAATACAACCAACCAATGTTGTCTTCGAGTGTCAAAAGATGGATTCATTTTGAGATGGCATGAGATTGCTGCTTATGAATCCAAACCATATTCTTATAGGAATATTCAACTCTTTATTCTCAATTAATGCTCCTTCATCCAACCAGGAAGGGGCTACTATGCCAATTATCAGGGCCAGCCATGCCTCGATGTTATCGAGGATTTTTAGCTTAATCATATAGGCAAGATCATGGGTGTATTTAAATGTGCAACCCAATACATTATTGATATCCATCTTGCTACAAGGGACTGGCACACCTCTCACTTCAACAACACCAACTGGTTTTGGAGCAATTTTCACCCGAGCCTTGCTTCGTAGAATGAATTTGGCATAGGCTTAATAAAACTCTCAGACCCAACTTGAAATATAAGGCTTCTGAGGTATGGTGAAGTACTAAAAATGATGGAACTTCAAAGTGTCCCATACCTTAGGGTGCCTATCAACTACCCTATCAGTAGATAACGTCCACTCCTCAAAAGTGGTTCTCATCCCCACAACTTTCAATCAATTGAAATCTCGAAGGGCTATTATCTCTTGAATAGTTTGGGAGGTTTGAAGGAGTGGGTCATGTTAAGTTTTTGACTTGCTTCAATTCATAGCCATTTTTGACTTGGCTTCGAAGTTGGAGGATGATGATGTATATTTGGAAATTTCTCAAAAAGCTAATCGTAGGTTCTTCTCTCCATTGGAAAAATAGGGTCAAGCCTCTTATTCTATTTATTCTATTAGGTCTATCCATTAGGAAAGTAAGTGATACAGAAATCTCATTGTTTGTGGTATTACAATGAACTCATTGGACGATATTGGCATATAAAGATTTTGTTTCTATTTCCTCCTCCATATAGACGTCAAGTTTTAGCTCATAGGTGGTTCATTTTGAAGTGACTTCATCTATATGTTTAATACATGTGTGTACTACTCATTATATAGTCAAATTAAGAAAGATAAAGGGAAATAAAAGATTTCATGATCTAATCAAATAATATTACTGTGGTTTGAGAGTAAGTAACAAAATCTACTCAAACACTATAGCGAAAGTGTGGATTTCTGAAATGCCTTTCTAGATATTCCTTAATGTCTCGGCTATTCATGGAATGTGAGAAGCGGATGATTAATCATCTGTTTCCAGAAGAAATCAAAGAATTTCTTGGAAATCATACAAGATCTTTTTGTTCTTTTTTCTTTGATAGATGGTTAGAACTTCTTTCGATTACAAAAAAAATTAGAGAGGTTATTAGTTCATGAATCATGACAAAAATTTGATCTCTCTATATTGAAATCACAATTAAATTATACGAAAGAAAGAATAAGAATTAAAAAAATAAAAAGAAAGAAAAACAAAATATCTTTCTTGATTAATCCCTTTATCCCTCATTCTTCAAGAATAATAAAGATCCTTTTCAAGTTTAAATTTATTTATTTGGAATCTGGGCCAATAGAGATTTCTCGATTATGAAATGTATCAAACCCCTAGATAGTAAAAAAAAGTAAGATTGGGTCTTGGTGGATCTAAATAATATTTTTTCTGAACATGAAGAAATGATGAAGTCATTGCAATTGCCAGAAAGACTAGGCACATTTCTTTTTTGAAGCATCAAACTTCAGTTTGTAAGGCGTTTCCACTATATAAGATGAGGTTTAGGACCCCGCTTGATCATCATTGGAGCTGGTCCATTCTACACTAAGGGATCCTTCTTCATCACTTCTTGGATCCCTTGGTTTAACCATCTTTCTTTTTCCATTATCCTATACTTCCTTATGGGGTCTTGGTGGTCTTTGTTTCACCCACTCGATAACTAAGAGGGCTTCCCTGTCTATAGAAGATCCACCACAAGTCATTGTATTCTTTTGGTGAGCCATATCTGCAAAATAAGCTAATCATATGCGTGAGAATAAGTGGTGTGGAAAGAAGAAGAAAACATAAACATTTGGAAAACAATCCTAGCTAAACAGGTCATTTTGCCTGTCGAATATATTTGGTGGATCGTCGAACTGATTCAGTAGTCAAAATGATCGTCGCTTTTTTTTTACAGAGATCATAGCCCAAATCATGGTCGCATTTAGTGAGATCCTGAACTGATTCGGCAGTCAAAATGATTGTTGTCAAAAGTGACAGTACTCAACGTCAAAAACTTGTCATAGAAAGCATTTTTGTTGCCTTTCGGCGCATTGCCAAGTCAAATTCGACAATCAAACAGACCATCACCGAAAATGAATTGCAAGGCAAATTTCCCCCTATGTTTTAAATTCAATCATATCACATAAAAAGGAGGGAAACATCACACACACCTACATTAACATATCATCACACACGCCAAGGGTCTATTTCTTCCTAACATTCAAACCAAGCATCTGAAATCGACCAAATGAAGATGTTATCCTTAAGAAAGACATTACCCACTTTATCATCGGGCAAGTTCAATTCATTTGATTAAATTCGTGGGTTATTCAGACTTCACCCACAACACATATGGTAAACAAACCAAATAAACATGCATTCAAATCTTTATTATCAAGTAATCAAGTTCAATATCCCACTAAAAGCCTACATAATAAGGCATCGTGATCAAATTGGGATAGAAAATGATTACATTCAATGATTAAGAACCACAATAATCAATTATGACTTAAACTCAATACAATTCCACCGTTAATTTCATCAAAAATCTCTAAAATCAAGATTCTAGTTATGCAAGTACAAGTAGGGACCTAGGGTTCTAATGGCTTCAAACTAACGAGGAATACATGATTCTCCACAATTTTCCAACTGCACACCATGATTAACATTCTTCTATAACCATATTCACAACCTACCAACTCAAAATATCTCAAAAATCAAAGAAAAATATTGAAAACATACTTTGATATTGATGCATAAATAATGCAAATGTTAAAGGTTGACTAATTGATTAGTTTTCAACATAATCCCAAACAAAAATGTAAAATATAAATTCTAAAAGAGTATTAGGCATGTAGGATATGGAGAAGGCAGAAATTTTCAAGTGAAAGGGCAAAAGAAATTGAAAACTTCAAATATGTTCATCAGGCACGGGATTCGATGATGCCGACTTACTTTGCCAAACACATTCTGTGATTCGATTCATCGAATGTGTTCCTAATTGCCTTTTATTATGGTATTTAAACACTTTTACTTAGCACCTAAAGGCAATAGAACTTTACATATCCCAACCATTTCGGCGATCTGCTGAATTGAAACTTTGACCACCTAATTAACCCATACCCAAAGAGTCATCAACTGACCCAAAGGGCGGTCAAATGCGAGGTCACCATTACAACTTGGGGATCCACCGTGTGGATATTCTTGTTTCTTTTTTTCATACTTCAACATCTCCAAATTAACACACCTGTATAAGAAATATTGGTTATTGGAAAATTACCAACACCTTGGGTTACCTCTTAAGAAGCACCTTATTTAACGTTATGATACAATGAAGTCCTTTGCAAATCATAATTTTCCAACATGGTCAATGATCAACACCACCTAGAGGACCTTAGGTCGTTTCATCACCTTACATATATTGAACACAAACTCCTAATCATTCACTGTAAACTTCAAGTCTTCTATCTATATATCAACTTATTCCCTCCCAGTAGCCAAGAATGATCTACCAAGGGTGGTCGACATATCCACATCCACCTCATAGTGGAGGATCACAAAATCAGCTGACAAGATGAACTTATCTATATTTACCAACATGTCATGCAAAGTACTAATCAGTCTTTTAATAGACTGATTCACCGTAAACAATTTCATTGTCATTAGAAAAGGAGTATCTAATCCTAATTCCTCAAAGTTGGCCAATGGCATAAGATCGATACTCACTCCTAGGTCACACAATATTGCTTTGCCAAATTTGCAAACCCCAATCATACATGGAATGGTAAAAGCACCAGGGTCCTCTTTCTTCACTACCAAGTTATTTGTCATAGTCACACTATGATGGTGCAGTACTTTGAATATCTCACACTCAAGGGTCCTTTTCTTGATCACAAGCTCTTTCATAAACATTGCATATTTTGGAATCTCCACAAGAGCTTCAACCAATGGCACATTGATAGAATGAGAGTTGAACTTTGACAAAAACTTTTGAAATTTTGTGTCCTCATTCTCTCTCTTCAGCCTTTTGGGAAAGGGAGGATTAATCTTTACTTGGATGAGGAAATTTTTGAGGGGGTATATTTTTAGCCCCACTCGATTTACCCCCATCTTTGACATTGTTATCACTCTTGGAATTGTCATGAAAGTTACCTTCCTTATCAATAATCATATTTCCATTCACTTTTAATTCATCACCTTCCTCAAATAAAGAGGTAATGCACACTCGATCCATCACAATTCACATTAAATTAACTCTATGGGTAGGCTAGGTTACTTGTAATCACACCTCGTCTAGGATAGGTGATGTTTCAAAAGAGCCAACTACGTCCTCTTATTCGAGCCACTCAAATACACTCCTGGATTGAGCACCTCAAAGAAAAACTCCCAAGACCTTAGCCGTCAAGCCCCTCTTAAGGCTCTAAACATATAAACTAGCGATTATCATTCAATCCTTCATTTCAACTGCACTTGCTAACGCAATAATTGAAAAGCTAAGCTAGATTTAAGTAGTGACCTCAAATCTAAGTTATACATTAAGATATGCATGAACCCATAAACCAATTCAAACAATCAAAGCAATTTGGGAGAAACCCTCTTGATTTTGCAAGTAAATCATCAACTAAGGATGAAAGCAAGAGGAATAATCAAGACCTATATACAAATTATAACCCAAGCTCAATTAAATCTAGAAATTTAGCATTAAAGAACACTGAAAGAAAGAGTGAGTGAAAGATAAATACAAGTAAAGCCTACACTCTTCAATCAACTCAAGAATTTGTAGAAAATATGCTCTAAATCCTCACCCTGAACTAAAATCTATACTAAAGTGTGTTTTCTCTCTTCAAGCATATATGAATTCTTTTTGTTCTCTGAATGAATCTTAATGTCTCAAGAGTGAGGGTTGAGAGAGCGTGTATATGTGATTTTTGATTGAAAATGGTGAAATTCCAGAGCTGCCACAATATTATGTTTCCTTGTGCTTCGCCTTTGTGCTTGGGCATAGCACATTCACACTCCTCTACATGCCACAACTCTGGGATCGTAGGCCAAAGGCTGCATTCGCGGAGTATAACTGTTGGCAGGTCTCATTTTGGGCATTTCAGCTCCTTTTGGCTCCAATTCAACTCCAACTTCAATTCGTCTCAGCAAAGCCAAATTTGAACCATGTGTACGTGTAATCATACACCATTCAATGCATAATTACCATCAAGTTATGAAATCAACAACATAAAATCATTAGAAAAGAGTAAGAAATGAGTGTATGTAATTGTTGACAGGTTTCATTTTGTGCATTTCAGCTTCTTTTGGCTCTAATTCAACTCCAACTTTAATTTTTTTAGTATATCCAAATTTGAACCATATGTATGTGTAATCATTCACCATTTAATGCATAATTAGCATCAAGTTATGAAATCAACAACATGAAATCATTAGAAAAGAGTAAAAAAATGAGTGTATGTAATACACTTATGAGGCTCCTTAATGAAAGTTAGATGGTCATCCAACTCAGCCAAATCATGCTGCAGCACATGCAACTCATCTGGAATGTATCTGCACAATATCAATACATGGAATACTAGATGAATGGCAGAGTAGGCTAGAGGCAGGGCTAACTCATAAGCAACTGGCCCAACTTGCTTGAATATCTTGAAGAGCCTAATGTACCAGGGCTTAACTTACCCCGTATCTTAAACTGCATGATCCCTTTCAGGGGTGGCAGTCCAAAAATACCCCAGTCTCCAACATCAAACTGCAAGAATTGGCTTCTACGATCTGCATAAATCCAGTGCCAACTCTGAGCTGTCCTCAGCCTATCCTGTATAACCCGAACCATGATTAGGGCATCATGCAGTAGTTCTAAAATGTTTCTAGCAAAGAATACAATAGGAGTACCACATTGTCGACCAATTAATGCCTAAACAAGGCCATTTGACTACTAGCGTGACAACTATTATTATAGGCAAACTCAACTTATGGCAGAAACTGATCCCCCTAACCTCTAAACTTTAACACACTATCCCATAAGATATCTTCTAGTGCCAAAATAGTGAAGCTGTGACTGGCCATCAGTCTGGGGCTGAAATACTGTGCTCAAATCAACCTAGGCACCCAACTTTCACTAAAAAGCCCTTCAAACGCTGGAGGTAAATAGTGACCCCTCTATCAGATATGATAGATATAGGTACCCAGTGCAATCGGACTATCTCCTGAATATAGATATGGGATAACTGCTCGGTAAAAGGTAGAATGGACATGAATAAAGTATGTAGACTTAGTCAATCGATCGACTATCACCCAAATACTATCATGACCCTTGGAAGTATGAGAAAGCCCCACTACAAAGTCTATAGTCATACACTCGTACTTCCACTTGGGAATAGGTAAAGATAGAAGTATGGCATTGGGCCATTGATGCTCAACCTTTACCTGCTGGCAGCTGAGACAACGCGACACATAATCTAAAATATCTCTCCTCATGTCATTCCACTAATAATGATGCCTCATATCTTGCTAAAATATCCCTCACGCTTATCGAACCATACAAATGGCATACCCTGGCAAGTTCAAAAAGCCAATGGGTCAGCAATAGTGGAAAAAACCTCAAAAACACCATCTATAATATACTGCCAACTCAATAAAATTATGAATTTTTATCATTGAAGTAGGCCTAGGATAGTTATGAATAGTGTCGACTTAGCCGGATCCATGCTAATACCCTCACAGAGCACCACATGAACTGAGAAAGTCATAGACTTAAGCAAGAAATCATATTTCAAAATTTTAGCATACAAAACTTGTGATCCCAGAGTATCTAAAGCACAATACGGAGGTGCTCGGTACGTTGCTCCTAACTCGGTGAATACACCAGAATATAATTAATAAAGACCACTACAAGTCTAGATATGACCAAAATACTTGAGTCATTAAATCCATAAATATTGCAAGGGTATTAGCCAGTCCAGATGGCATGATTGGGAATTGATAAGGCCCATAACAGGTTCAAAATGTAGTCTTCTGAACATTTTCTCCGTGGATCCTAAGCTGGTAATACCTTGAATGCAGATCAACCTTAGAAACACTAAGGCCCTCTGCAATTTAATCAAAAACATCAAGAATATATGGCAAAAGATAATAGTTTTCATAGTCACTTTATTCAGCAATCGATAATCAATAGACATCTGGAGAGTCCCATCCTTCTTCATCATAAATAAGACAGGAGCTCCCTAGGGAGAAACATTCGACCGAATGAACCACAGATCTAGCAAACTCTAAAGTTGAGTAGCAAGCTCCTTAAGCTTTATAGGAGTCATCCAGTATAGAGGAATATATATGGACTTAGTGCTTGACTCAACCTCTATCGCTAAATCAATCTCCCACTTAGGTGGCAACTTAGGTAAATCTATCGAAAACACATTAGGGAACTCACATACAACCATAATGGACTCCACAATAGAAGTCTCAGCTAGCACATCACACACATGAGCTAAATAAGCTAAACCTATTATAGATATCAACCTCTAAGCCTTAATTTATGATATAATACCTTTGAAAACTCAACTTACAGACCCCTACCAACCACGAGAGGCATCCCTAGTATCGCCAAGGTAATGGTCTTGGCATAACAATCTAATAATGCATGATGTTGGGGCTAACTAATCTATACCTAGAATGTGGTCAAAATCAAGACTGCCAAGAAGTATCAAGTCAACCCAAGTGTTAAAACCCTGAAGAGTAACCATACAACCCTCATATACATGATTTACCAGAAGCAAGTCCCTCACTAAGGCCGATACCCAAATCTAAGAGGAAAGAGGCTCGAGAGTCGTACTTAGACAAGGAACATAATATATAAATACATAAGAAAAGATAGAGCCTGGATCAAAT
Organism: Solanum sejunctum; assembly: GCA_025642045.1. Lineage (NCBI taxonomy): Eukaryota > Viridiplantae > Streptophyta > Magnoliopsida > Solanales > Solanaceae > Solanum > Solanum sejunctum. The sequence continues at coordinate 18,232,488 of JAOTQJ010000007.1, read as the reverse complement.
AAGGCTGAAGTTGGCTATTGGTATACATACTTCATACATGTGATGGCTTTATCAAAAGCCTCGGCCTCAACTCATTTTGTTACGGCATAAAAATGGCTCGAATAACCTCCCTCTCGAACATCACTGCTAGCCCCATTTCTACTGCACCTAACAACTCCTATGGAACCCTATTAGTCCCTTTATTGATCATTACAGTGACCACGATCCTGCCCCCTTCCCCTGCCACTTGGTATAGGAGCTGATCTGGTGGACTGCGGGGCAGTAGGTGCTGCCCCCTGCCCTGGACAATCTCTGACCAAATGATCTAGTGCCCCATACCTAAAACAACCTGAAGTAGCCCTGTCTCTGCTATCACGGTCATACTACACCAATTCATTTGTCCTAAGACCCTGGCTACCCACACAAATTGACTCGACTAGCCCTAAAGAAACCAAGTCACCCTTTCTCTCTCAGCATGCGATGGAATAAGAGAAACCGCCCCTTCTAGAAGTACTTGGGCCCTGATGACCACCCTCAAAAGCCTATGATACTACTTGGTATGGTCGGATAGTACAACCCTGCTGATTTCTCATTGGAGGCCTGTTCCTTAGCACTCTAAATCCTGTTTGGGATCCACTGAACTCTCCCTCATGACTAGCCCGCTTGTCGCTTCCCCTTTGGGCCTCATGACTAATCTTGTGTAGGGAGCGAGCATGATCAACAATGTTAAGAAAAGACCTTCCTGAGGTCACCAGTGCATGAGTACCTATCCTCAAATGAGGTCTCAACTGTCATACAAATAATGAATTTGTTCCTCTTCAAAAGGCAAGATAGATGTAGACCTCATATTGGGCCACGAATATTTGTCTCTACTCAAGCCACAAAGACTGATCCCAGTGATTATACTTGAAACTCCTGGGCCCAAATCTAGTCATAAAAGCCTTTATAAACTCGACACAAATTATTGTTGTGGCCCCTGCCAGCCTAGTATCTTGGCAAGTTCGCGACTATTGCTTTGCGGTGCCATCAAACTGATATGCAGTAGACTCAACCCTTCATGACTTTAGCAGATAGAAAGCTAGTAATCGCTCCATGTAGTCTATGAAGAATTCCTGTGCATCCTCCCCCATAGCTCTTGAAAAACTCAGTAGGGCTAATCTCGAAATGTAACCAAATAGACACTGATCCTAGAATTACATGGCTTCCTCCGACTGAGCCGAGACCTCTGTAACAACAGGCTTTACTAGTTCCTAAACTAGAGGAGCTGGGGCTAAAGTTGGAGATGCACCTTGGTGTAAGGCTCCAACTACTGCCAAGATTTGTCTAAGGATTGCCACATCTCTGGCCTAACTACTAAAGTGGCAGAAGGAGCTGGTGCCCTCGGCTGCAGTGGTACTAGGGCCTCTAGTTTATGCTACTCGAGCTCGGGTGGCTTCTCCCTATCCAAGACTGATGGTGCAGCCCTGGCCCTAAAGTACACCCTAGGCATTATACTTATGAAGAATGAATAAAGGCAAATCCCCAAACATCGAAGAACTATTGACAAATGAACAACAAGAGTCAATAACATTGGAAAGTTCCTAAACATCTTGTAGCCTCCTAGAGAAAAGTCACAGATGGATCCACACCCATTCACAAGAATCTACTAGATGGTAACTCTATATTGTTGAGATCAGTAAACCTGAGGCTCTGATACCAACTTATCATAACCCAGTTCCAATCGTGAAGGTGCCTATCAGATCCCGCCTACAAGCAAGCTAATTAACCAACCCCAAGATACCTGTCCTAGCTTATACTAAAGCCTAAACTCAACATAACAGTAATATAAACACCGAAAACCAATCTAGAACCTAGAAGTCAACTGTACAGAGCTTTAATAATGGAAAGATATATGAATATACAAATAATTAAACATAAAATAATGTAAAAATTAAGAGTGCTCCTATAAATACATACTAGTAATGTACAAGGCCAAAGTCTGGAAGCAAAAGATGACCACCAAAAGAAGGAGACAGCGATGAAGCTAAAGCTAGCGGTGCTCGCCAAAATAAGTCTTTTGCCCTACTGGTTCCCACAAGATTAGCACCACCGACTAGAGCCTAGAATTGCACCATGTGAAGATGATAAGTAGGGGTGAGTACTGAAAAAAGAACTAGTAGCCATCATCGATCAATTGAGTGAAATAGTATACAAACTAAAGCTCAAAGCATATAAAAGCAACTATCTCTTGAATGAATTCATATCCAAAAGCGAACCAAACCAGGAGACATACATGAGTAAAAAATCCTAATATCTATGTTGTATGCCACTCAAGCCGCCATAAGCATGGGAGGTACACCCAAGCACAATGTAGGATGGACAGATCATCGTAAAATCCCTTAAAATCATCACGTAATCCCACCAGAAAATCACAAAGTCCAACTCTCTATATCATCAGGACAAGAGTTAGGTGTACGCGGGTATAAGGCCCTAGTGGCCATGCCTGAATGTCGCTTGGGCCCTATAAGTCCAAAAGGTACACCCATGCATAAACAGGGTGTAAATAGGTATATAGATACAGGTGTAATCAATTGAGCCCCTAACCTAACTCAAAAATAACTACCACATGGGGAGTTAAACCTCCAATATTATTTGGGTACTCAAATCCCTACTATCATCTATGGACTTGAAGCCCTAATACCACTTGGGGACTCAAACTCTTATTCTTCCGACCTGGACTCTAGTCGATTAGGCAACTAGGGCCAAGTTGTTTGACCATAAATATAATGGTGGACATATCCACAGTGAGAGAAATAATACCCCTAGCATATAAATAGTGTCTTAACATCAATATATCAATCATGGGGGCCTCTTCCCAATATAGAATCAATTGGGTCTTTGACCTTAAATCTCAGTCGGCGCTCGGTACTCAGAATTTGCATATGCCACCTAGCATCAAGTCAAGGCCACTAGGATAGCGACCTTGGGGAGAATTATCTAGGACTTAGACTCTACAAACATGACAACTAGTGCACAACAGTGACATGGAGCATTATCTAGGATGAGATGTCAAAAAGTCTCTCACTCCACTAGTATATCCAGATTCAAAAATCAAAAGTCATATTGTGACCAGAGTCAATATAGGCAACAAAGCTCACAGTGTGATATCCCAATATCACCACCCCATCTTAGAAACACATGAACATAACCCCATAGCTAACCACAGTACATAGGATTATATGTCTCAATAACCAGATAGAATCAGATCTAATATAGTAATCAAGCCAACCATAAGTAATGCAGAAGTGGCATGATAGCAACAACTATATCATAAACTCTCACAACAACCCAACTCAACAGGAGCATATCTAAATTAGAAACCAATTGAAATGACCCTAAAATTGCCCAAAAATGTGCCTCAAAAATGTCCATAATCATAATTTCTATATATCTCAAAATTTGTGAGTGATTTCAAAAATTTGACTTCATATTCTTGATCAAGGGGTCAAAATAGAGTGGGAAAAAGGTATAACCCCAATTTTAGAGCAACCATAATAAATTTTGAAATTTCAATGTTCCTTCCACAACGCGCCTCAGTGCAATTTTGTGTCCAATTTTTGACTTTGGTCCAAGATTTTAAGTCTTGAGACTAAGTGTTTTCATACGTAAAAACACCTATACTTAGCCTCATTTCACCCCTATCATTCAATACAATCCTAAATACTCTCACAAATACTTAGACTAACATTTCACTCCTAAATTCAAGTCTTAAAACTCATCCAGATCTCAAGGTTCTCATTAAAGCTTCAAGTCTCCATCTTCGATCTTCATCAAGGATTTTCCAAAGCTAAGGTATGTGGGTTTCTTTCATGTGTTCCTTTCATCTATGATGTCCAAGATTCCTTTTACCTAAAATTGCATGATAAAAAGCTGATTTATTCATGAGTCTTACTTATTATGAATTTCACTGCACACTATATTGGAATTTATGAAATTTTGATTATTTTAGCATGTTTGAGCTATGGATCTAAGATCTATTGTGAGATTTAATGAAGAATTTTGATGTATATTGCTTAAGGATGTTACCAAATATTGATTGATCATTTTACATTGGATTTACTTTCATATCTTCTCCCTTCAATTGCATGGTCTTTCACTAACACTATACAACTGCCAAGTGTTTAATAAAATGCCTGCTTTATGATTCTTGAGTTATTGAAGGCTTAATTCTTAGAATATGAGATATATGACTTTATGATGATGAACGTATGTTGTATATGTATTAATTTCGTGATAACCTTCTATAGTGTTTCATGTTGACCATAACCTTATTTAGGGGTTGATACCTTACCACTTTGATGGAGGGAGTCAAGTCCCTTATTGAGGGGTTGATACCTCAATCACTACCAAGGGGGTGCTAAGCCTTGGATTCGAATACTAGTTGCTTGGTCTGTGATGATGGTCTCTTTTTATCTACATAATATGTTTTATATAAGCATATTTTATTCCAAGAATCTTCCATACATGTCATATTGCTACTATGCTATTTATTGATTATTAGTATGCATTTCTACTATGTTGCCTATGGTACGAGATATGATACGCTTTGCTTTCTTGTTGCGTGAAAGTTCTTGAGTGACCTTTGGGAAAGATTTTTAGTAGGGATTGCATTGCATCCTACATACTTAGTATATTTAAATGTATTAACGCATACTTTATGACTACATGATGTTACCATATAGGAACCGGAGCTCTATTTGGCCATTCTCCTCCTCCACATGGCTAGTACAATTTTCTCTCAAACTAGTTGGTGAGTCCTCTATTTTGGCGATGTTGGTCTATATTTCCTATGCTATGTATTGATACTCTTTTCTTTATTACTAATTTGACTATGAGGATGAGCCCAGTTGCTTGTTTTGGCCCCTGCTAAGTATCTATGTTTAGAGGTGTTGTTGGACAAGTTATATGTTATGCTTGACCTTTAACTCATCTATGATATTTAAGTATTACTCTCTCTCTCCCCCCCCTTAGTCCTAATTTTCCTTATTTATGCTTATCTCTTATTATCTTTTTTAATTGCTTTCACAACCAAGGATATGTAATGATATGCTATGAGGCTTGTTTGAGGTTACTTTGGGTTCCCCATTCGTCTGTTACATCTAGGAACTAAGTTTGAGGCATGACAAAGATAGTATCAGATCACTAGTTTGTTAGATCCTCAGAGTCCAACACACCACGCAGATAAAAGTCTTATTCATGGTTGTTTTATGCACCACAACTATGAGTAAGAAGATATGAGACATTTAGGAAATGTTTCTCTTTTTCATGGTCAATGTCATTCTATAGAGTTGAGGTAAGGTTATTCCACCCTAACGAATGTTCTTTGATATGCTAAATTATACCTAACACAAGAGAAAGATAAGTCCGCACTCTCGAGGAACAACTAGCTCATGATGAGCTTCGGGATGCTCTCACCATACTTGCACAAGTGGTGGCTAATTAATCCAACTAAGGTGCCTAAGCCCCTTATGTTCCTACTCCATCATCTTAGGTGAGGGACTTTATAAGGATGAATCCACCAAAATTCTATGGATCTAAGGTAGATGAGGACCCTCAAGTGTTCATTGATGAGGTCTACAAGGTATTGGCTATTATGGTAGTTAGATTGGAGGAAAAGGCAGAGTTGGAATCTTACTAACTCAAAGAGGTTGCACAAATATGGTTTAATCAATGGAAGAAAGAGAAGGGGGTTGACGATGTGGTTCTATGGGAGGAGTTTAAGGAGGCTTTCCTTAGTCGGTTCTTTCCACTTGAGCTCAGGGAGGCTGAGATGGTAGAATTCATGAACTTGAAATAAGGTTCCTTGAGTATGAGGGAGTATGCCTCAAGTTCAATCAACTTTCAAAATATGATCCCCAATAGATGGACAATCTAAGATCCACGATGAGTAAAATCGTGATGGGAGTATCTAACTTGATGAGTGAGAAGTGATGGTCTACTATGTTGATGAGTGACATGGATTTGGCCCGCTTGATAACCTATGCCAAACAAATGGAGGACGAATGTAGAGGAATAGGAGAGGTAAGGAGGCCAAGAGGAGCCGTGATGAAGGAAAGTTCCAAAGTCCCGAAGATAGTGGTAGTGTGGTACTTTTTGGTAGGTGCCCAAAATGTAGTAGACGACATAATGGCATGTGCTTGAAGAAAACCAATGATTGTTATAGTTGTGGAGAGGAGAGTCACAAGATAATAGTTTATCCTCAAAGGCACAAAAGGGGTAGAGATGTTGATGTTGATTAGGGGGATGCTCTAAGACATAATCAGTTCTATGCTCTTCAAAGAAGGTAAGGAGGGGAAGAGGTGCCCAATGCTGCTACTAATATGTTAAGGGTTTTATTGATTTTGTTGTGCATGCTTTGAAAGGTCCGAGAGTCGCTATTTCTTTCATTATTCCTTTTATTGCTAGTAAGATCGGGTTATGTCAATCTATTGGTGCTAGAAAGCCTTATAAAGGTTATTTCATGTTCTTATTACTTAGAGTCTTGTCTTGTGATCTTGGTTGAGTTAGATGTGGTGGATTGGGTGTCATACTTAGGGTAGATTAGTACATGCATATTGTGTCTCCTTTGATTATAGAACCCGTAAGGTGGTAATATGATATTTAAGGATGGTTTATCTACTTGTTCAACTAGCATCGGTTAGTCATTCTCTATGTTTGATCTTTAGTTCAGGTTTTGTCCCCAAGTGAGGATGAGGATAGGTGATATCCCTAAGTGTCTTTTTGGATAAGGAGTGAGCATTTTGAGTATTGTTGGAGTTGTTTGGTGGACTTATGCACTAGCTAGGTTTGTGGATTTCATGAATAGGGTCTTAAAACACCTATATCGACATGTTTTGTAGTGGCCTCTAGTGGTGGAACATTGATTTGTTTAGAGCTTGTGAATCATTTGGGGGTAGTGTTCCACATCTTTGATGATAAGGGTTATTTGCTAATTATGATAGGTGTGAATGGAAGGTAACAAGAAGGTGGTTAAAATTCTTTAAGGATTATGATATCAGTGTGCATTATCTTCTCCGGTAAGGCTAATGTTGTGGTTAGTGCTCTAGGTAGCCTAACATGTGTGATGATGGTGGCAAGGAATTGACTGGAGAGGTCCATCATTTGGCTAGATTGGGGGTTAAGTTGGAGGATGTTGAGAATGGTGGTGTAGTATTCTTGATGGTTCCAAATCTTCTTTGGTTGGAGAGTTTTAGTTTAAGCAAACCCTTGATTCCACCTTATTAGAGTTGGAGATTTTGGGTGAAAGAGGGTAGAGTGGAGATTGTCTCCAAAAGGGGAGATAGTGGTTTATGGAACCAAGTGGGCTATATGTGATTAAGGTTGACAAATTAGTTTAGAGTTGTGAGTCCTTATAGAATGTAGAGGGAGGTTGGTGAAGTTGCATAATGGTGGAACAACCTAGGGACATAGTTATGGTTTGTCCAGTTCTTTCTACATTTATGTTGAGGGGATATGTTGGTGACTTTAGTGTCATAGAACTCTTTGAGGTTGTGGTTGTTGTGGGGGATAAGTTAGCTTCGGAGAAGGTCCCGGTGAAGTTATTGGATGGAAGGGTAAAAATTTGATTAAAAAGGATGTGGTTCTCGTCAAGGCCCATTGGAAGAATCATCAAGTCGATAGTGTGTCCCGGGGAGCCAAAGTGGGCATGAAAAAGTGATATTCGTACCTCTTTCATTATATTCAATATTATTATATCAATTCAAACCCTTTTTGTGATTTCATGTCTCATGTTCCAGTCCCTAAGTCATTTGCATTCATATATGTTTACATTGAAAAGGTTCATGATAATTTTACACTTATGTTGAGATTTTGAAAATGGTGTTTTAAAGTGTATCAGTGCATTCTTATTGGGGATGACCTCTTTTTGATTAGTATTCTCTTGTATTTTCTTTGACATTCGGTGATAAATGTTCCTAAAGAGGAGATATTGAAATGACCCTAAAAAGAGCCCGAAAATGTGCCTAAAAAATGCTCAGAATCATAATTTTCATATATCTCAAAATTCGTGCGTAATTTTAAAAATTCGACTTCATATTCTTAATTAGGGGGTCAAATTGAGTGGAATATGGCTCTAACCCCAATTTTAGAGCAACCGTAGCAAATTTTGAAATTTTGAAGTTTGACGAAAACAGTGTTCAGGTGCATTCCTTCCGTGATGTGCCTCAGTGTAATTTTGTGTCCAGTTTATGACTTTTGTCCAAGACTTTTAAGTCTTGGGCTTAAGTGTTCCCATATATGAAAACACCTTTACTTAGCTTTATTTCACCCCTATATTATTCAGCACATTCCCAAATACTCTCTTAAACATTTAGACTAATATTTGACTCTTAAATTCAAGTCTAAAAACTCATCCGGATCTCAAGGTTCTCATTCAAGCTTAAGGTCTCCGTCTCCAGCCTTCATCAAGGATTTTCCAAAGCTAAGGTATGTGGGTTTCTTTCATGGATTCCTTTCACCCATGATGCCCAAGCTTTCTTTTACCTAAAATTGCATGATTTAAAGTTGATTTACTCATGGGTCTTACTTATTATGAATTTCACTGCACACAATATTGGGGGTTATGAAATTATGATTATTTTAGCATGTTTGAGCTACGGATCTAAGAGCTATTTCGAGATTTAATGAAGGGATTTGATGTATATTTCTTGAGGGTGTTACCAAGTATTGATTGATAGTTTTACATTTGATTTACTTGTATGTTTTCACTCTTGAATTATATGGTTTTACAATAACACTATACACTCACCAAATATTTGATAAAATGTTCGGTTTATGATTCTTGAGTTGTTGAAGGCCTAATGCTTGGCATATGAAATATATGACTTTACGATGATAAAAGTATGTTGTATATATGTTAATTTCATGATAACCTTCATAGTGTTTCATGTTGACCATAACCTTGTTGAGGAGTTGATACCTTGGCCACTTTGATGGAGGGTGTTAAGTCCATTATCCTTATTGAGAGGTTGATACCTTGACAACTTTGATGGAGGTGTTAAATCCATTAATCTTGTTGAGCGATTGATACCTTGATCATTACTAAGGGTGTGCTAAGCCTTGGATTCTGAGTACTAGTTGCTTGGCCTGTGATGATGCTCTCTTCTTATCTACGTAATATGTTCTATGTAAGCATATTTTATTTCAAGCATCCTCCATACATGTTACTACTATGCTATCTATTGATTATTATTATGCATTTTGACTATGTTGTCTATCTCTTGTTCATTGCATCCTACATACTTAGTACATTCAAATGTACTAATGCATACTCTATGCCTACATGATATTACTATGTATGAACTAGAGCTCTATTTGGCTATCTTTGTCTTCCACATGGCTAGTACGATTATCTCTTCAGCTAGTTGGTGAGTCCTCCATTCCAAGGACGTTGGTCTATATTTCTTATGTTATGTATCGGTTACTTTTGTTGGCACCTGCTAAGTATCTGTGTCTAGATGTGTTGTTGGACAAGTTGTATGTTATGCTTGAGCTTTGACTCATCTATGAT
>JAOTQJ010000007.1:18189990-18214633 GCA_025642045.1 Solanum sejunctum | reverse complement strand
GTAAAGTACATGATTCCACAGTATAACTAAGGGTGGTCCCTGATCTTCCACAGATGCATGGTTTCATTTGAGTTGTTGCTTTGTATATATAGTATATCATACCTTACATACTTAATACATTATCCTGTACTGACGTCCCTTACGGAGGACCTGCATTTCATGCTGCAGGTACAGGTGCTAGTAGACCTCCCCAGTAGGAGTAAAAGATATTCAACTGCTTTCAGTAAGCTCCAAGTTACTTCGGAGCTTTGTACATGTCTAGAGCTTACATGTTTTATTGCACAGTTTGTTGAGGCGGTGCCTGTCCTGAACCTTGTTAGATGTTTTTCTTTATTTAGAGGTTTTGTGGACTATGTAAACTACAGTGAAGTCAAGTCTCGTACTTTAGACAGTGTGGCCCCAATAGCCTAGTCATATGCATTTTCTTTTATCTTGTTATCACTGTTTATCTGTTTAAAGACATGTCAAACATATAAACCCCTTATAATATGTACAGAACGCATATAGTTACAGGTTGGTTCTCCTAAGCCTTATCGGCAATGGGTGTCGGTCCGCCCCACAGGACTCTGGGGCGTGACAGTCATCAGCGCTATTATAATGATAGCTATAAAGCGTCTGACCAACTCTTCGTACCAACTTCCTTGACTAGATATTGCATACCATATATCATACCTAGTCTCTTACGTAAACACATAAGAACTAAGTTTGATAATGGTGATATGTTGGTTAAGATGTACATATCTTGGTTTAGTTTGGCTAAATTGATTGCAATTGCTGCCAAAGTGTCCTCAGGTGGGTTAATCTAAAGCATGACTTGGCGGCCTTCATCTGGAATATAAAGAAAATTCATTCATTTCTAGATGGGTTCTTTTCGCCTGTTATGCTCTAGTGTCCTCAGGTGTTTTATCCTTTGGACTATTAAGGGTACTACTAGGATGGATCATCTCTCCTTGGAATACTTTGAGAGATATGTGGGACCTTGGTTTAGTTCCCTGGTCGGTTGAGGTTTCATGCCCATCTTCTTTCCACTTAGTCAAAACGCTGGGAAAGATTGAAGGCAGCTAGGATCAAGCCAGGTAGGTCAGGGTCACTGCCTTTGGATTTTTAGATTGGAAGGTTTGTAACCCTCAATACTTATCTAAACGGGAAGATAGTCGCCTTACTTCTTAAGGAATTAAAACCTAAGGAGTTATGCATCTTTCCTTAAGACACAGTGCTTGATGTTGAAAGAGAAATCCTAGAAAGGACCACTTTACTTAATTGGGTAAAACAGTGGCTTCGATGGGTTTCTTGGTACCATACTATCTAGTTATAGGAAAATGTAAACACTGAGGGATTGATGGATGCACACATTTTCACAAAGTCATGGAAAAGATCAAATGAGGATATTAATTTATTCAAGTTTGGTCTGATCCTTAAGTGCTATAATATGGGTACCGGTTGGGATATCAACACTATGCTAAGGTGGTGGTTGGATCCTACTAACTCATCCAATTCGATAGATGGATATTGGGATGTTACGAGGGAACCGATTTCTTGATGGCACCAATCAATTTACCATCACTGGTGAAAGGTTACAGGCTATAAGACTTTAGGTGCATCTGAGCACAAAATCCCCAAAGGAAAATATTTTGAAAAGGAGGGGTTTTCCTATAGCTAGCATATGATGTGAGGTAGGTAACCTCCGTCACATACACCTGCCCTTACTTTAGTTAGCTTTTTGGGGCTTAAAAGGGCATTCCGTTAGCAACGGGAAGGTTAGCTCAAGTGATAGAGGGAGGTTGTGAGAGACTGATCTTTGCAATATGTAATTACGTAAAAAACTAAAGTGACTTTTTCCAATTCACCAATAGTCAATGAAATTCCTATCTCACCTTCCGGCAGATGGAACAATTGACCAAGAACGTCCGTTGGTACGATTATGATCTCAAAAAAAAGGTAATTCTTTCTTTTTTGATTTCAAATCAGCAATAGACCATTGGCCATTGTGTGTCATATACATCTTAATCAAAATGATTTGGGGTAGTACTTTAGCATCCTCAATAGTCAACATTGGGTCTCAACACTTTCTTGATTGTCCCGCCGATTGTCAAGAGGGTGAGTGAGATAGCCTTCTTAACAGGATAGTCATTAGGTTACTATGGATCATGGTCCCTATTTGCACTTTCCAACCATTATATGGTGGGGTAAGATATGAAATATGCATACCCGATGAGTACTACCCCTTTTGCTAATTACGCCCTCTTAGGTGATGATATCCTAATCACCTATATAGAGATGGCGTGGCAGTATAGGATTTTGCTGGATAGGCTTGGTGTTACAATCTCTTAGCAAAATCAATAATATTCGAGAATGGAACCATCAAGATTGCTAAGAGATTTTGGACCAAAGACCTGAAAATTTACCTTTCTCCAATCTCTCTTAGAGCATCAACTTCAAGTAGGACAATTGTGTTTCTGTGTCAACTAGCAACTAAGTATTCAATTTCAATATTGATTTTCCTAATTTTTGGGAGGGCCAGATTTAGAGTTCGTTCTCATTTGATGTCTACTCAATCTAAATGTTGGGAAAGATTGAAAGCGGCTGCAAGCAAACCACACAGGTCACATCTGTTACCTCTCGAATATTGGATTGGGTGATTTAAACCTCTCAATCAGTTTTTGAAGGGAAAGATAATAGATTATCTCTGCAAGGAATTAACACCTAAAGAGATACGATTCTTTCCAAATGAGTTGGTGTTTGATAGTGAGAGAGAAATCCTTGAATGCATTGTTTTACTTAGATAGGTATAAGAGTGACTGAAATGGGTCTCTTGGTACCATATTGTTGCAACATCAGTAGAAGTAACCATTGATCAGTCGATGGAAGTTCCTATCTGTAGTAAATCCTGAAAAAGTACAAATGAAGATCTTGATTTGATAAAGTATAGTTGAGAGTTGTTGTTCAGTGTGGGCCGTCCCCACTATCAAAATAGTAAGAGAAAAAGAAGGACATATCTCAGATCTTTATGCTTCAAATTGGTATTTATCCTAATTTGAATTCCTCTCCAACGTTATCAAAACCTTTAACCTTTTTACTTGAATTTTCTACGATAGTTTTTTCCACTATTTTAGCGATTATGATTGAGAGAAAGCTCTTTAGATGGTTTTTCTATTGTATAATGTTCTATCATTCGATTTGTAGTAAGAAATGCATCAGGATTTTGTGTGCTTACTTATATTGTTTTTGGTTTTCGTATCATAGATCTTGGTTTGCAATTTATGGCATTTTCACTATAAATAGAATCCAGACATTTCTCGTGTACCTATTAAGAAAAGCGTTTGGACTCTGTCTCTTTTTCGTTTGTTCTCTTTTTTCTTTTATGAATTGTTAGTACAAATGGTAGACTATGCAGGAAAGGATTCGAGTGGGGTAGCATCTACCTCCTCTCGTAAGCTTGATGAATGGGAAATGGCACTAGATCTACCAGATAATCAAGTTGCACTGAAATGTCTATGCACCCATATTAAAGAAGAGTTAAGATACCTCTTTAATATCAGGCAAAAGACGACACTTTTTGATGCAATGTTTGACAACTTTATTTCCACCTTGGCCTTAGATGAGGCAAAGGTGGGTTTTGTAAAAGCTGTCCTAAAAAAATAAATGAACTTCTATTATTGCATTACAATAGAGGGTATCACATTCCCCTTAAATTCTCCTCGAAAAAGGAGAAAGAAAGACTCCTTTCTACTGTTTGGGAATATACAAATAATTACCCGATGAATAATAGGTACCCACACCCCAGGCAGAGTTAGTGAGCCATGTAATAGGCGACCATTTTGCACGATTCAGGGGGAACTTGAGTCAGCCGACGGCTCCTGATAATATCTTGACCCCCATCTAATTTTTGGGCCAATCCCCCCTTCGTACTACCAAAATTTGAGATTCTTGACTTATTCGAGTTTGCTGCTCCAACCATTACCAAACTAATACCTATTCTATTTAGTATTTCATGTGCCTAAGTTGCGTATAATGTTAATCCTATAGTGGGTCAATTCCAATGAGCCTTTCAAACTAGTACTATTAGTAATTGACTCTATAGCTTTTTCAATAAATGCTAGTTTTTTGATCAAGTTTTGAATGACTTTCTAGTCAAATTGTTCCTGTATTTCAGATATGCAATCTCCTTTGAAGCTTCAGACAAAGGTGCTATTAACATATTGGGCCCTTATGATATCTCATACATATTTTGACGATTGGACGAGCGAATAAGTCAACTTCAAAGTGGATTTGTTGTGCAAAGAATGCATTATGATCCATGGCTACTTCTCTAGTGGGGCGGCTTCTCTATTGTGTGTAAATGAGAAACCGGTCTCTACAAACCTAGGGAAAGGCTGCATAACATAGTAGGGGCATTTGCTTGTTGCTTGTTGCTTGTTGCGTGTTGCTTGTTGCTTGTTGCTTGTTGTCTACTTCGCGAGCCTTCACTACCCTATTCTATAAATTCCCTTCTTTCATCCGTCAATTGCTGCTATCTAGTGAGAGTCTTTTGGGTTATATGCCATGAGGTCCCTATGGACAAGGGGAAAAGTGAATCATCACTTTTGGGCATAGACAACCCTCTAACGTCTATCTCATTGTATTCCACTATATCATATTGTACTGTGCTATATCAAACCAGATAGATCTATTGAGTGAGAGAAAGGGAGAAAACTCTAATTAGATAGTCTTTTTATATTGATAGGAATCCCCATTCATTCCTAGATTCCCATCACTACGGACTTATTGTCCCTACCTAACTACATGGTAGTGGTCTAGGGAGCGCAATTGCTAGAGCATTGGAGAATTCCAAGTAATGACTTTAGCAAAAGTAGCTAGATGGACTACTATAGTGAGTCTAGTGACTACTAGAGTATAGTTAAGTCAAAAGGTATGGTATAGCAGCCTTTTCGAGTGAGCCTCTGTGATCTCCTGTAAACCCCCATTATGTGCTAAAGGGAGGATATTAGGGGAACCAGTGAGTGGAAATTCCCCTGAGGATAGCCGGATGAGGGGAGACCCTCACATCCGGTTCAAAGGGTGGGGATATCCTGACCTTATTATCATTATGCCTTTGCAATGTTACTTGGTTCAAATCTATTTATGACCTTTTCTCATATGTAGGACTCTCTATTTTCTTGGGTAGATAATCTATCATCTTTCATTTGGATAGTGAGTAGCTTTTATAACAATAAGTCAAGTTAATAATAATGGAACTGGAGGAGTGAAAGCCACTTGACTGTAAGGAGTGGAGCGAAAAGCCAGGATGGCTTGGTAAGCAAGTAATCCATTATATAGGTGCCAACTCTAAGTTCCTTCTTTGCTTTTTTCTTTCAAGTCACAATCAGAATGATGACATTCTTTTTTTCTTTAGAAAGGGGAACAAAAAAGGCCAATTTGAACCACCATCCTTCCCTAAAGATGCGGTTAGTGTGCATAGACTTCTACTTTCCTTAGGCGACTTTCTTGCCTTATAAAAAGAATTTCATTTTATTTTTCTTCGAATTTTGCAAAAAAGACGCTTCCTCCTTAAAGGCCTAATAAAGAGCCTATTCATGTGCAGTTGATTCTCAAATGAAGCGAAGAATGACAATGGCCCTCTATTCCCATTAGCAGGCGAGGCGAAGAAGACTACTAACTCCGCTTGCATTTCTCGCTTTGAGTTGGCCTATCATAAAGAAAAAAATGTGTGAATACGCTAGATATGTACCATTTTTTATATTACTGGACTAGCTTAGAGTGAGAACCCAATCCATAGCTTTACTTACTAGTTATCTGTCGATTGTCTTCTCTCCCATTACCTTAAAGTTCAATCAGAAGCCTAGAAGGAAGACTGCACCTACAAATCCAATAAGCAAATAGAGTAGAAAAGAAGGCCCAGAAAAAGGTTGATTGAGACTGCCAACTACAAGAGAAGAGAGAAAGTAAGACAAAAACTTCTAACTTCATTATCGGACAGAATGCCTTCCTCGGATTCTTAGAATGAGAGTGAGCTTGCTTCTTCAATGTTGTAGTCTTAGTATAGGAATATGCTAGTAAGCTATAGCAAAATCACTGGAATGGGAGAGATGTAAGTGTCAATAATTTTGTCATCATTCTAAAAGAGTACTTTCTAGAAGATGGAGAAGGAGAGAATACACTTACAGCCTCTCTCTTATATTCACCTGCCAAGGAATGACATAGATATTACATCACAGTTCTCTTACAGACAGTTACTATGATTGACTGGGGAGAGAGTGCAAGTCTAACTGCCGATATGGGTATGCTAATAGATAGAGGATCTTCTAGTCCTAGAATAAGAAAGTAGCTTGTCTGCCATACTAGCTTCTTCATTAAATGTGTCGATCTGCATTCTATATAAGGAGTTGATTTGCATCTTTGTCTAGCAGCTAGCTAAGCAAGAAGTTGTGATCGAGGAAGCCCCGCCTAGTAGTACATCTACTCTACTAGTCCTAGTACTAGATACTAGATAGACAGGTTAGTCACTGGTGGCATAAAACCCTTCTCTGCTTGTCTAACTCAAGCTAGATAGCAAGTAATCACTCGAAACAGTCATGGAACACATGCAAGTCTAGAGTAAAAGAAAATGAAGGCAAGTCAAAGTACAAAGAAAGCCTTAGCCTAAGCAGTAGCCAGAGAAGCAAGAGTAGTAAGGCTAAAAGTGGTCTCAGGCATTCCAACTGCATGACTCCAATCTTATCTATGTCACAAGTTTGAGGATAGCTAACACACATAAACCAATCTCATAAGTTTTTTTGCAGGTAGAAGGAAAGAGAAAATGACTGAAATGAAGTGGAGCGAGAGGGAGGAAGGATCTACCTGGAATTGGTTGTCAATGAATCCCAAGTATGACATAGATAAAGGAAAGAAAATATCATACATGCCAAAGGCACATCTGAGACCTTCCTTCCAAGCAACTATAACAAAGATAGATAGATGCAGGTGTACTCAGAAAACTAGCAAGCCTTGCCATTCGGATGAAAGGAATATCATCCTAACAAAAACCTGGTTCTTCCCTTATCAATGTTTGAGATGCCTAGTTGTGCTAATTTCCCTAGTTGACAATATGACTTTGATGCCTGGCAGTAACTCGGATCTTATCATTTTTAGATGCCCAACCTATCTGCCAGTTGTCTTATTGTAAAAGGAAGAGTTTAGTTCACAACTTTGAAAGCCGAAGATGAAGCGAGGAAGGCAGCTATAGCGCAGCAGATAAGGAAAAGATTTAGGCAACTTAAGTGACATAATGGACTCTAAGGAAAGGGTACCACTTATTTGGAAACTCAAAACTTGCCGATTTCTAAGCAAAACTCGATGCTACTTTAACACAAGGGCCAGTGTCCATCATTGAAAGTGGCATCTCTGTCTATGCACATTGGAGAAAGTTCTCTTCTAATGAAATTGGTCCATTGATACCTATAATTGTTTCAACAAAGTTCGAGCACTCTTCTCGAATTTTTGGATGCACTCTTGCTCTATGTAGCTAAAACCTCTATGTGGAAAAGTCTATTATTGCGAAATGAATGGCATTCGAGAAGCTCTCACTCAAATAAGGGCTTCCTATACTGTACTAAATAGAACCAGTGTACATAGAGCATGTCCTTCTCCTGTCGTTCCCCTAGCGGGGGAACTCTCAATAGCAATTATTGCTCCTTATGCCTAGTTTTGCACAACTCTCCCTTTAGTACTACCCTTTCTTGAAAGTAGAAGAGATAGCTTACTAATCTACTAGAGTAACTAGTCTTATTTGAAAGCCACAAGCGAAAAGACAGCTTAAAGTAACAAGGTTCTGAAAGAAAGATAGTCGTTAAGGAAACTAAAGCTAGGAAGGTAGGATAAAGTGACTAGTCTTTCTTATTTGAAAGTAAGCAAGACAACAAGGAAGGTCTTAGGCAACTCGCCGATTTCGAGTTGGGTTTCCTTGCGGGTGTGTCCACTTGTTTTCCTATTAAAGTTCTAGTTAAAATGTTAGAAAGTTTAGATTCTTGTTGCCACTACTTAGCATACACTAGTTATAGGGTTAAATTATTCAGTTTTCTTAATTTCATATGAGTTAGGTTCTTTATGCAAAGAAGTCAGGCGAAAAGCATATATGAAGATTCTAAATAATATGTTATAATTAAATCATCAACAAGATGTTTATCAGAGAGATATTCTTATGGGATGTAATTGAAGGGCTCATAAAATTCAGAACTTTAGAAGTAAGGGAATATCGATGGCCTTTGTTGAACAGAGAGGGAATGGACGACAAGTGACTTTGATCTCATTCTGCCCTTTACTTCGGCTACTAACAAGGGGGTTGTGTTTTGATAATAAAATACTGGGGCTTCATTTAGCCACCTATGTAGTAAGAAAAACTCTGAGTTTGACGTTGAATAGCCATAGTGAGTTCATTACTAGTGGCATAAGTAGAGGAAGCATATGGGGTGGGGAAAAAGGCAATTGACCTCACTTCTTACAATTCCAATTGAACCCGCAACAAAGCCACCATTGCTTTCATGGGATCAACTACTCATTGTCGTTATAGAACTAGATAATCAAGAATTGTGTCTCTTTCTTCTTTTTTATTATCGAGTGAGATGATCTGCTGAAAGGGGTGCTAGCTTGAAAATCGCCGCAGAACGAAGCAAGGTTGTCAATTAAGACCTCACTAGGTAGTCATACATCAGTCTCTCAACGATTAGTATTACTTATGAATTGTAGGGCACTAAAGGAGAACTTATTGATGACAAAAAAGATGAGGTTTCTGTTGGAGGGTCCCTGACGACTCGAGTCAAATGGAATTGAAAAAACTTTTTCTTAAATTTCAAAATGGTATCTCAAAAATGCTGCTGGTCAGTATAATCAGTGAATGTCCAAAAAGCCTGGTCAAATGCAAATATTATTATAAGAAAAAGATGCCCTAGAACATGTTATTGAATTGAGTGAGAGGTCCCTTTGTTTCCTACTACTGAACCCGAAAATTATGTAGATTGCTTTGCTTGGGATTCCCTAAGTAACCAAACCAATTCCTATCATTTCACATGAAAAATCCTCTATTTTGAGCATTCGAAATGGATGAACAATTAGCATACGCAATCGAGTTTCATGCCATCATGTTTTTCTTCGCAGAAGTGGTGGAAACTGCTTTCATGTTTCTTGGTTATTGGTGGAGAAGAAAACCTCCCTAAAAACAAGGATTCTACTTTTAAAAGTTTCAAAGGCTTGAAGGAGCGTAGCCTTAGTCAAAAGGAATTGATAGGATTTTCTCTCTCCGATTATATCTTACAGTAAAATAAGAGGTAAGAAGCAAGGAAGACTATTTATGAATAGTCCTTTTAAGTTCCAATGCGCGAAATCGAAAAAAAAAGACCATCCTGGGTCATAAATCAGAGAATTCCCTATTTCAAGCTTATTTGCAGGTAGAAGAGTTAGCAAAGGTACAGATAGCCCGATCTCGCTAGTGAGCAAGCATGTTCGCTTTTGATTCAATATCTTTCTTAACACTCGAAAAACTATATGCCTATATAGTAGCCTGCAATGAAATGAAACTATTTCTGACGGATAGCTATGTTAGCTAGGCCACCTACCTAATCAGTGTTTCTATCCGAACTAGTGCCTTAACAAAGAAGGCAAATGCAATTTTATGGTATGTTATTGTATATAAGAGAAAGCTTGCTTTTAGGAGTGATATTTTGCCTTTATTGAGGAGATATAAAACAAGCTTACTTACTAATAAAGTGGCAAGAAGCACCTTCTTTCTCATCTTAAAGTTAAGTTTCTCCCCTTTTACTAGTAGTTGAGTGCTCATTGTTGTTCATATCTTGATCGGATTTGATCTTCCTACGCTCTTTGCTATTGGGGAACTCCTTAAGGGTCATACCACCTTCTTGATTGACTATATTCGAGTCTTCGGAGTACTTTAGGATTATATTCCGCGTCGAGGATTTATGCTTGTGGGCCGGGGTGAATATTGCAGACCTTGGTCCTTGCCATATGTGCTTGATGGCTGCCCATAAGATGCTCACTTAGGGACTTCTTACTCCAGCTATTCCAAGAGTCTCCGCTAGTTGAATCGCGTCCAGTAGACTCCCTCTTCCACTCATCCCCTTCGTCAACTCTTTGATCGGGATACTATTACCTAGGTTCTTAAACTTTGAATGGATAGCGGAGCGTAGGTGGCAAGCTATTATATGGATACGGTGCTTTACACATAGATGCTTCTCCAATTCTTGCAAGAACTATATAGGAGTCTCCCTCGAAAGAACTTCTTGAATGACCATACCGATGAATTCTACTGTATTTCATTCAGCTATGGTTGTTGATCCCGCGGATTCTACCCAAAGGTTAAAGCCAGGTTGTAGGAAGTGGACAATACATTTTTGTATTTCTATGAGAAGCTCAATGGAACCCATAATTCCCAGTAATAAGTCATCCACATATTGCGGGTAACAAATCCTTATTAAGTAATAGGTTTTTAACAGGGCTAGCTTATGGTCCAGGCCTCTCTCTGACCTGATGACAAGTATCGCCTCCCCGCCTAACTCTATCAGCGGGCCCTTTCTTTTGCAATACTTATTTTTGCAATACTTAAAAGAGTCTCTCATGGCCCAATTATTATTATAGTGTTCTCTACCATAGAATTTTGACTTCCGGGTAAACCGGGTGGCCTCTATGAAGAAGGCGGCGCAAAGAAGGCTCAAGGGCCTGTAAAGAAAGGTGACAAAGGTCGATGAAGGGTCGAAAAAGAAAGGCATTTTCTGGTCCCCCTGAGCCAAGGGGTGCTTATGGGGGGGTGCCACAACAAAACAAGGGAATGAAAGGCCGCTTTGTGCCAGATGCTCTTTAACCTCCCCATAATGGTAGCTCTGTTATCTTGAGAAGCATTGAAGCTTGTTTATTCGGAAAACTTTTCCTATTCATCAATATGACCCATTTTTAATAGAACCGATCTTATTCTCTGAACAATCAAAATTTTGTACTTCTATCAGATCCTCCTTATCTGTTATTCGAGCTTGTGTAGTTAGATGTTGCCTGGTAGGGCCGATAGCAATACACTGCATAGGATGGAGTAAGGGCCCTTATTACCTCATATAAGTCATTTGGTGGAAAAGTCTTTCTGAATGGGGTAAAAGAACTTGGGATGGTCATTCCCTTCCTTAAAGATTGGGATGAGTCGATGTCAGTCGATGGTATGAAAACACTTCTTAATGTCGAATTCCATAAACCTGTGAAGGGTTCCCCACGTTTCGTTGATCTTTCTTAGGATGGAGTAGAAGCCTCGACCCGGGTGGAAGTGCAATGTATCTAGAAATGCGAGATCATAAATAGATTTGAGTACCATTATGATCACCTCTTTCATGATCCTTTCTATAGGTAGAACTACTATGAGCGGTCAAAACTTCGACTCTTATTTCTTTCTTCATATTATAGAGGGGATCAAAGCCTGTTTGTTGCTCCCTCTATTGATAGAAAAAGGACACTCATGCTGTCGTTTCAGTGACTTATAGTGTTTCCCTCAGCTTAATCTTTTTCATTCTTGAGAATGGTCGCTATGTCTACCAGAACTAGAATGACTATCCCTGCCTAATGGTTTTACATCCATCCCTGAATGTTATCGGGTACTGTTAACTTCCCTGCCATTCTAGTAAATGTCACCTGTAATCTGCGGCGGTGTGTCTGCACCCCCTGAGTGGACGAGAAAGAAAGGATTTCTAAGAGCAACCCCCTAGGTTCCAGACCCAAGAGTCAACTTTCCCATATGAGTATTTGACACATGTATCTGTCCGTGGAGGAGTGAAAGGGTCACCACTATTTAGGATCCCCCCTAATCTTAGATAGGTCATCTAAGGGTTCACCGCAGTTCATTGCTGTGCTTACACACAATGTTGCCCTTTTCTAAAAGCTTTGCAAGACCACCAACCACTAGTCTTCCGTCGGAGGAATTTATTTCACAAAAAGGCTAGGGTGTAGGATCCCAAAGAGAGAAGCCCAACGAATGTCAGATACAAAGCTGCATAAATCATTAAGATCATATTGGCATACTCTCCCTAAAAAGAAAGAGCAGACCTCATTGAAGATGAGAATGAGGTACAACAAGGCCATTTCTGTCCACCGCCCTTCTCACGGAAAAGTACATGGATGTTACCGCTCATACAACTCCCTACCAGCAAGCAGTTAGCCTTCCTCTAAAATGAATGGATGTGTGGTTGAATCGACATCAGATATAGGATTGTTGTTGTACACGACCTCTATTTTAGTAGTCCTAGCTATCCACTCCACTATGTGGTAGAGTGTTCATCCCAACCCTTTTGCAGGAGTACCTTCCCATTTAATTGAGAGAAGGACTCGGAATTCACTCCCCTTGATTTGAGATCTTAACGAAGGGTAAGGAGTTTCTTCAAAGAGGGCTCTCCCATGGTGGTCTTACGATTACCTAAGTCCCAAGATCCCCATCCATCCACTTCTCCATTTGATCAAGGACTGCTATGATCCTTATAATCTTGACCTTTACCTTAAATAAGCCTTTGGCCTCTACTTCGGCCAAGTAGATGGTCTTGAAAGGGGGAGCATAGTAGTACTTGGCTAGGAGACGGAGCTGGATAGACTAAACGAGGTCTCCCCCTATCACTTTATCCAGTTGATAGGGATAGAAGACCATCCGTGGGGGCTGATACGATGGACCAGGTTCGTTCTCCCAGGGGCCTACTTTAATAGCAAGCGGCACATCTCTTGGTTCTAGTTCTGGCTTATCTACTGACGTGCCCATTTTCATAGAGTTTTCCGTGGATTCTAAGAGGATATCAATCCCAAAATGATCCTCTTCAAATTCAGCCCCGGTTGCTTTCCTAGAAGGGACCGAAAGAGGAAGTGAGCCCCCGTCGCTCAAAACCAAAATTCTAGAGAGAAGCTGAGGACAAAAAATCCCTAAATGGGATAGGAAATAGTTCCTTAGAAAAAAGAGAAAGAAGGATATACTAAATAAAATAAGAATCAAAATAAATAGATTAATAAACCGGTATTTTCTCTTCGAATGAAAACCAAAAATTTCTCAAAATAAGGATCAAGTCTAGAATCACTAAACGGAAGAGCATGACACACTTACCAGTTATTCGAATTGGCATTATTCTAAAAGTGAAACCCCCAGAAATGTTGCAATAAGAGAGAGAACACCTCTAAAGAAAAAGGGTGACATAATAGGTCAGAATTTGTTCTCTCACTCCTTGCTGGAGGAGTGGCATACCAAAAAAAAAGCCCTTTCTTATATTCGAACCGATGACTGTCTTAACCTATTTCTAAGGGTCGAACTGATCAACTTTCATGTGTTAAGCATATGACTGAAGTAGCACGATCAGACCTTCTTATCACTTTTTCGACTAGCCATAAACTTCAACCCACCTTCTCTTACTTAGATGAACAAATAAGTAAGCAAGACTTTCTACCCTGCTTTCTTTTCTTAAAAAATTGAGAATTACACAAAATTTTGCCCTCAACCAAGCCTTTCAATTCCAAAATCGAGAAAAATCACTCTGAAAAGTCAGCCTTTTTTTATTATATGATATCTTTGCCATGGATGATAGAATTCCTCCTAGAAGCGAAGGCAGGAGCAAAGCTTATTGATTCACCAGTTTGTTAACCTACTTGTATACTACCCATACTTTGTAACTAGAACAGGGATTTGGACTTAAAACCACCCACTTTTAGAAGTCTGGAAGGCGGCGCCTAATCTAGTCGGACTTGCTCGAATCAATAGGCTTACCAGAATTCTCTGTCTATTCCATTTATTTTGTTGCAGACTCTTCCCCAATCCTATTTATTCCCCCAGACCTATAGTGAAGCTTGACCTCCACCCTAAGCCTATTAAGATCTTTCCTTGTGCTGGTAAATTTGGTCTCAAAAGGGGAATACTCGGTTTATCGAAACTTCAACCAAAAAAGGTAGGCTCGGGTTCCTTGTATAGGTATAAGAAAGCTAGTAGAGCTAAATAGAGGTAGACTGTACTTCTATGCGTACTAACCTGAGGTCTTCCCGGTAGGGATAAACTATTTTTTTCCATGCTTCCTTGATAGGTGAGACTTCCATGAAAGAAAGCACGAATAAGAATAATCTTAGTATGCAAGGACTGAGGAAGAAAAAGCCACTTGACTATAAGAAAAGGGGCATTTTTGAAAGGCTAGAAAGTTTAACGTGTATAGATATAGTGAGTGTGCATGTGTGTTATAGGTATACCATTTACAAGAAAGAACCCCAAGTTAGTATAGTAGTTAACCAAACACGAGTAAGAAGTTTGTCAGTCCGTCCTCCAATGCCTACTATTCATTCTTCTTCAATTCATCATTTTGTTGTGTTGTTCTGTTCATAGGTCCTAATCCCTTCTTAGAAAGCCCTCCTCCCTCTCCTTAAGTTAAGAAAAAAAGAATGTTGCTTGATTGAACGAGCATTAGTTGAACCTTTCTAATAGATACCCTAGTCATAATGCCACCCACGTCTTTTCTTATTTTGAACAAGCCTTCTAAATCCAAATCTTTTGTCCTGGATATAGACTAGGCTAATGGACAAACTTTATATCTTCTATTTTTTTCACTTACATCTTACACTTTAGCTGAGTCTAACGAGGCTCAGGTGCAGAGCCTTTCACTGTAGATCGAGACTACGCAAATGTAGAACACCATGGAAACTTCACTAACCTTATCATCAACCTTGATTTTGCTACCTTAATAAGAGCCCAAAATAGCTCCACAGGTTCATGTTCCGCTTCCAAAGTCAGTTGTCGATAGTTTACACTTGGGTAAAGATGACTCTCCAGTGGTGGGTAGTTCTGGTAAGAGAGAGAAAATTCGATTGATAAGGGAATTCTGTGAATAGAGGAATTGGCAGAAATTTGATTTGAAGTATGTGTTATCACGAATCGACTAAAAGAGTTTCAATAGTCCAGGAAACTATTTTCGCTAAAGAGTTGTCTATTGCAATGTTTTTTGGTGGGTTGCTTTCTTTTGAAAAGAGGGTTTTCTCCCTTTTCGGCTCTTCTTATCCATGCTTCAGTTGCCGAGTATGATTTAGTATTGTTTTAAAGTTTGAAGGTGGAGCTTTATGTCACAGAATAAATTTTTTATTTTCAAGTAAAAATTGAAGAATAGAAGGGAATCGTCTTTCTAAATAGAATAGTCTTTGTTTGAAAAAATCAAGTTTTTAATTCCTTAGATAATCAAAGAAAGTTTCAAGCCGATAAGGTCAATCATTTCAAAGGAAGAAAATAAAGGCTGAAATCAAGATCAATGTTGATTTAGTAAATCAAATAACTTTGTATAGCTAAAAGTTGCCAAATTGGTTGAAAGAATTGAAAGGAACGCTGGAAAATGATCTTCAAAGCTTAAACTTCCACTTTCAATAGTCAGAAGAAGCACGGATGGCACCAGTCCTTATTGATTGTTTTGAAGTGAAGGGATTTATCCTACTAATGTCTATAGATATGCACCCTTAGTATTAGAAAAAAGAATTAGCAGGGGTACATATGAATTCTTCAATGAATACAGGGGAAATAACCAACTATTACTTCACTTCTTCTTAGTTCAAGATATTCCTTTGTGATTGTTCATCTTCCACTACCCGAGGCATCTAGAAAAAAAGCATTCTTTTGCATTGCACATCTTCATATATTGTTTCACCATCATTCTAAATAAGTCAGATAGTTGATCGAGAAAGCACCGCCCAAAGGTGCTCATTGAGCCTGTTCCCGATTGCTAAAATTATCTCAAAGCTAAAGTGAAGAAAAAAGCCAAGTTATTGCAAAACTATAGAATTTCATTCTATAAGGTAGGGATTTAGTCACTAGAAGCTCAACCTAGAGTTGATCGATAGGTTAAACTCAAAATGAGTTGATCGACCAGTTACCCCCCATAATTGACCCCTAATCTTAGGGGAACTCCTAACAAAAGCACCATGAGATGGGGCTTTTATCCCAAACATCTCCTTTTGAACGAGTGGCTATCACGTCTAACCTTTGAAATTGAGATGATTCTCTCTTTTGTTCCTTATATAGTTCTTGCCAGTGGCTTAGAAGCAAGCTAATCGCACTATATAGAGGGAGAAGAGCAATAGGATTTAAGAAGTGAAGACGACTTGAAGAGGGAGAGGCCGAAGGGGGAAAGGGAAATAAGGCGGAATGAAATGGGGATGCACCTATAACCCTTGAATTAGAACGAATTCAAGTAAGTGGGGAGAAGTTCAATTAGAAGAGAATGACCCTCTTTTTGACTTTCCACTTATTAATGAACTTCTACCTCAGTTAAATGCTAACCTTAACTCAGAAAATAAAGTCTTTCCTAATATATCACATAGTATTACTGAAAAAATATGGGCTCTTCTCGAAGGAGATATTGCATCCTTCATGACTTCTTAAGTGCTATTATAGGACTATTTATGGTCTGTTTATATGTGTAAGTATTGCTAGAATAGTTTGGTTAAAGTTGGAATAGGTTTGGAGTTGACAACGTCGAAATGTAGCGAAGGAGGTAACGTTATGCTGTCCATTTTTAGTTTTTGTTGAATTGTTGTGTTGAACTTTGTGGGTTGTTGTAAGACTATCAAGAGGCTGAAACAAGAAGTATATGATATACATATGAGTATTTTTGTTGGAAAATACAATTATAAGTGAAAAGGTTGAACGAAATGCCTTGATGTCACTAATTAAAAGCTTGCTGCCCATGCATTGTTTTATTATGTGATTGGGATGCCAAAGTGTACCTATTGGCTACTAATGTTAGTATTATCCTCTATTATGTTGTAGATAAGTATTTGGAGGAAGGAAAGGTTATCTCGAGATAGCAACGAGGTCATACAACTAGATATGTAAGTTTACTAGATTTCGTATCACTTGGCATGAAACATAGATCCTCTTGGGTACATAAAGGAACTTGCTAACTCTGACACAACTATTAACCATGTATCCACTCTCTTACATGTTCATATGATCATCTATATAGTCACCTTCAAACCTGCATACATCCTTTGATTCCAAGTTACATGAGTTCCTATTACAAGATAAAGTTAATGAGTTGTTCCAATTCATATGCATTTCATCAATTGTGTAATGTACTCTTTTCATTGTCATATTGTCTGGTATGATTATCTATATATGACATGCTACATATACAGTCCTATAGCTCCCATATCATGTCCACCAAAAGAATCACCTCAAAGGTAAATGAAAGATAAAGTATATAGTTTTTATGGGTGGTAGCCCGAGGGGGTTCATAAAGAAACTGGTATACGAACGATCCCAATACAGTATTATGGGTGGTAGCCCGAGGGGGTTCATACAAAACCTGGCATAGGGATTATCTTGATACAGTTACCACTAATTAGTTGGTCATATGATTACATCTATCCACAGATTTTACAGTACAGGTTTTACAGTAAAGGTAAAGTTATATAAAGGATATAAAGTACATGATTCCACAGCATAACTAAGGGTGATCCTTGATCTTCACAGATGCATGGTTTCATTTGAGCTGTTACTTTATATATAGTATATCCTTTCTTAGATACCTAGTACATTATCCTATACTGACGTCCCTTACGGGGACCTGCATTTCATGCTGCAAGTATAGGTATTAGTAGATGTCCCCAGTAGGAGTACAGGATATTCAACTGCTATCATCAAGCTCTAGGTTACTTCGGGGCTTTGTACATGTCTAGAGCTTAAACATTTTATTGCACAGTTTGCTGAGGCGAGGCCTGTCCCGACCCTTCTTAGATGTTTTTCTTTATTTAGAGTCTTTATAGACTATGTAAAGCATAGTGACGTCATATCTTTCACGTTAGATAGAATGGCCCCAATGGCCTAGTCATATGCATTTCCTTTTAGCTTGTTATCACTGTTTATCTGCGTAAAGGCAAGTGAAACGCAGAAAACCCCTTATAATATGTACAGAACACATATAGTTATAGCTTGGTTCTCCCAAGCCTTATTGGCAATGGGTGTCGGTCATCCTAGGGAGTCTACAAAGTTGTGTATATGTAGAATCTTGTTCATCGATGTGTTGTGCACCACATTTATAAGTAGGAGGCTATGTGGCATTTAGGAGTTGTTACTTCTTTTCATTCTGTAGATCGTGCCATAAAGTAAAGTGTAATAAGTGCAGGATGTCTAATCCTTAATTGTTTTGTACAACAAGTATGCCAGAAACAAGGCAGAACAAAGGTAAAGGGAAGGAAAAAGAAGTGGTGGGTGGTATAACCAGCAAGGGGAGACAGCAAAATGAGATACGATAGGAATCTTTGACACAGACATCTCCAACCCCTCTAATTCCTGATGGACCAGAGAGCTATGAAATTCCCCCAGAACTACCTGTTGATGCTATAGTGTAGGATTTAAGAAATGTTGTTCAGCTATTGAACCATATAGTTGCTAGTCAAAGTCAAATTATGGGTACAGGTGGTACAAATTAGGCAGTTGGAACTAGGATACTTGATTTTCTAAATTTGGACACTCCAACCTTTACTGGGTCAGATCCTAATGAAGAAACCCAAGACTTTATCGATCAGATTCAGCGTACCTTAGTTGTTATGCATGCGAATTGTATATAAGTAGTTGAGTAAACGACCTACAAGCTGAAGGGTGTTGCTATATTGTGGAAGGATTTCAAAGAGGCATTTCTTGACCATTATTTGCCATTGGAGATCCGAGAGGCCCGTCCAGATCAATTCCTGAATCTCCATTTAGGGAATATCAGTGTGAGGGAGTATAGCCTTCAATTTAATTCCCTGGCAAGATATGCTCATAATGTAGTTGCTACAATAGCAGATAGGGCCCGTTGATATGTAGATAGATTTGATATGTATCTAGTCATAGACTGCACCATTGCTTCCTTAAACAATGATATGGGCATAACAAGAATGCAAGAGTTTGCACAGAAATTGGAGGACCAGAGACAGAGGAGAATGACACAAGAGTTAGAAAGAGGGAAGGCTAAAAAATCTAGATCTACAGGGCACACCACCCCAAAGTTATTGTGGTCCTCAATTTTCAAATCGACCGCCTAGGCCATCATACTCCTACTATACAGCCAGTGCTCTACCACAACTTCAAGGGCCTCAAAGAAATCAATTTGGTCAACGAGGTGCCTGGGCGCTGTGTTATTCGGTAGGCCAATCAATTACTCCTAGGCAGCCTTATAAACAGTGTGAAGGGGGTCTTCCGGTTATATGTCACGTTGTGACAGATGTTTGCTATTTGTGTGGTATGCCAGGGCATATGATAAGGGATTGCCCAAGGAGACGTATATGTGGTATGGCATAATCCACTGGGTCAGCTATTGCTTCATCACTATTAGTTCCACCAGTAGGTAGGCGTCAGCAAGCACCTATGGGTCATGGTAGAGGTGTTAGAGGGATAGTTAGCTCTAGTGGGGTTTAAAATCGCACTTATGCGCTGGGGAGTTGACAAAATTTGGAAGTTTCACCTGATGTGGTCACAGGTACATTGTTCATGTTTTCACATAATGTATATGCATTAATTGACCCTAGTTCTACACTATCATACATCACTCCACTAGTTGCTGGAAAGCTTAAGAGAACGCCCAAATTATTGAACAAACAATTTGAAGTGTCTACACCAACTGGTGAATCTATTATGTCCAAAAGAGTTTATTATGACTATGTAGTAACTGTTTGTGACCATGACACATTAGCTGACCTCATTAAGATGGAAATGGTGGAGTTTGATGTGAAAATAGGTATGGACTGGTTAGCTTTTTGTTATACCACTGTCGATTGCCAAACTAAGAGAGTGTATTTCCACTTTCCAAATGAGGTAGTTCTTGAATGGAAAGGCAATGTTGGGGCGCTAAAAGGTAAGTTTATCTCTTACTTTAAGGCCTGAAAGATGATATCCAAGGGGTATATATGTCATCTATTTAGAGTAAGGGATATGAAGATAGAATCACCAACTCTTTAGTCAGTTATAGTTGTGAATGAATTTGTCGATGTGTTCCCTGAAGAACTCCCAAGCTTACCTCCTTAACGAGAAATAGATTTTGGTATTGACTTACTTCCAGGCACTCAACCTATTTCTATTCCTCCATATAGAATGGCTCTAGCAAAATTATGTGAATTAAAAGATTAGTTAAAAGATTTACTGGATAAGGGTTTTATAAGACTTAGGGTGTCCCCCTGGGGTGCACCAGTGTTGTTAGTATGCAAAAAGGATGGCACCTTGAGAATGTGTATCGATTATTGACAATTGAATACGGTGAAAATCAAGAATAAATATCCCCTCCCCAAGATTGATGATTTATTTGATCAGCTACAGGGTGCCAAATGCTTTTCAAAAATTGACTTGATATAAGGTTATCACCAAGTAAGGGTGAAGGAGCAGGATATACCCAAGACAGCTTTTAGAACATGCTATGGTTATTTTGAATTACTTGTTATGTCATTTGGGCTAATGAATGTACTAGTAGTTTTTATGGATCTTATGAGTAGGGTCTTCAGGCCATTCGTAGATGTTTTTATGATTGTATTTGTAGATGACATTTTGGTATATTCAAGATTAGAAGAGGACTATACAGGTCACTTACGATAGGTGTTACAGGCTCTTCGTGATCGAAAGTTGTATGCCAAATTTTCTAAATGTGAATTTTGGCTAAAGTCAGTGCCATTCTTGGGTCATATTGTGTCTGATGAGGGAATAAGGGTTGATTACCAAAAGATAGAAGTTATGAAAGATTGGCCAAGACCCACAAGACCCACAGAATTTTGGAGCTTCTTAGGTTTGGTAGGTTATTACAATAGGTTTATTGAAGGTTTTTCTTCTATTTCTGCGCCTTTAACAAAGCTGACACATAAGGCAACCAAGTTCCAATGGAATGATGCATATGAAAGAAACTTCCTGGAGCTTAAAATTAAGTTAACTTCTGCACCTGTGCTAGTACTTCCAAAAGTTACTGAGGGGTATATAGTGTATTTTGATGTTTTTGGAGTTAGCTTAGGGTATGTATTGACACAGAATGGCAAGGTAATTGCTTATGCATCCAGACAGCTATAGGCACATGAGAAAAACTATAAAACACATGATCTTGAGCTAGCAGCAATTGTGTTTGCTTTGAAAATATGGCGCCACTCTTTGTATGGAGTTCATGTTGACATATATACTGATCATAAAAGCCTGCAGCACATCTTTAAGCAGAAAGACCTAAATTTAAGACAACGACGCTGGCTAGAGCTAATAAAGGATTATGACATTGACATACTATACCATCAAGGGAAGGCAAATGTGGTAGCCGATGCTCTGACTTGTAAGGCAATCATAAATACTAGTGATCAAGCTGTGGTAAATCAAGGAATAGCCAAGGATCTACATCAGCTAGCCAGTTTGGGAGTTCGCCTTCTTGAAACTCCAAAGGAAGGGGTTAGTGTGCATAATGCTACAGAGTCTTCATTGGTAATAAAAGTAAAAGCAAAATAGTTCGAGGATCCTATTTTATGATAGCTCAAGGAAAAGGTGAGTCAGGGTACCACAAAAGGCTTTGACCTTGCTCAAAATGGAATACTACACTATTAGAATAGATTATGTATACCTAATATTAATAGCTTAAGAATGAGGATAATGGAAGAAGCCAATCATTCCCGATATTCCATCCACCTAGGTTCAACTAAGATGTACCATGACCAGAAGGGAATGTTTTGGTGGGGAGGCATGAAAAAGGACCTTGCAGAATTTGTAGGTCAATGTCCAAATTGCGAACAAGTAAAAGTAGAACACCAAAAGCCAAGAAGTTACATGCAATGTATAGAACTTCCTGCATGGAAGTGGATATGATTAATATGGATTTTGTTACAGGTTTGACTCGCTCATCTAAGAAGTTTGAATCTATATGGGTAATAGTTGATAGAATCTCAAAGTAAGCACACTTATTACTAGTCAGGAGTGATTATATAGTTGAAGAGTATGCCAAGTTTTACCTAAAAGAGATAGTCAGGCTACATGGAGTCCCAATCTCCATTATATCTAATCGAGGAGCCTAATTCACTACAAAGTTTTGCAAGTCCTTCCTAAGGAGTTTAGGAACCCAAGTGAATTTGAGTACAACTTTCCACCGTCAAATAGATGGTCAAGTAGAATGCACCATTAAGACACTTGAAGATATGTTATGAGCTTGTGCATTGTATTTTAAAGGTAATTGTGTGGACCATTTGCCACTTATTGAGTTTGCCTATAACAATAGTTACCACGCGAGTATCAAAATGGCACCTTATGAAGCTTTGTATGGAAGGAAGGGTAGATCACCAATTGGATGGTTTGAAGTGGGGAAACCACCTTACTTGTCCAGATCTGGTACAACAAGCCATAAAAGACGTTAAAGTGATACAACAGCAACTAGAAATAGCCCCAAGTCATCATAAATCATATGTAGATTCCAGGAGTAGAGGACTAGAATTCTCAATAGGTAATTATGTATTTTTAAAGGTGTCTCCTATGAAAGGGGTTATGTGATTTGGTAAGAAGGGAAAATTGAGTCCACGTTACATAGGGCCATATCAGATTATTAAGAAGGTAGGGCAAGTTGCATACGAACTAGAGCTACCCCAAGAGCTTTCAATGGTTCATCCGATTTTTCAAGTCTCAATGCTTCAAAAATATATAGGTGACCCATGTCGTATCACCGCTATTGAGGATGTACAGATTACAGAAGATCTGACCTATGAAGAGATACCTATTGCTATTCTAGATCGTCAAGTTAAGAAGCTGAGGAACAAAGAAATAGCTTCAGTTAAAGTACTTTGGAGGAACTAGCAAGCAAAAGAAATAACATAGGAAGCTGAGGATGCGATGAAATTGAAATATCCTCACTTATTTGAACCTAAAGCGAAAGTCCAACATATAGAATTGGGACACTAATAGGTACGTGGTATTGAATACTTAATTTGTTGTTAAAGTTTGTACAAATAGAGGTTTAAACTCGACTAAGATATCTAATTGTTCTAACATTAGAGGAAGAATGTTCCTAAGGGGGGGGGGAGGATGTAATGCCCCATGCCTTACAATACTAGTGTAATGAAAATGAAGCAATACATGGTTTGGTCAAATAGCACTAATTTTCAAAAGTGTTTTAATCTGGTGTTAATGGGCAATATGTTCGTCTAACGCTTAAGAGGGTCAAGTGTAGACATGTTTTGTGTCGAATTAAGGAGATTACAGACCTAAAATAAAGTGAGAGAATTGAGTTGCTTGTAGGACTTAGAAGCTAGCAGGTGAGTCACCTACTTGCTTAGCTTAAAATCGTGAACTAAACGGACTATATGTTAATCCTAATATAGGTATTAAAAAGAGCCCAAAGACAATACAAAACGCTTAGCAAATTGGGCCCAAACCTAAGTAAGTGAAAGCTGAAAATTTGGCAGCCCAAGCAATTCAAGTTGGTGCTCCAAAAAGGACCAACTTTGAGGGTCAAGCTGGTGGGTAAGCTACCTAATTATGTGTGCTATATGTTGGTCAAGAATTCAAGAGAGAGTCGGCATAATATCACTATATAAAGGGCTCCAAAACTGCTCCACAAGTTATAGTTCACTTAAACACAAAACAAAATCAGATTGCTCTCTCTACATTCTCTCAACTTTTCTCAACTTTGTGAAGCAGCCAAATGACTTATTTAGGGTTCTTAAGGAGACTCTACAAATTGAAGGCAATCTTAAGGAATTATAGTTGTGTGTATAGTATAGTTTTATCATGAAAAACACGAAATTGATGCTAGCTGCGCTGCTAAAATTTGTTGGACAGATTCTGTGCAGAAAGTTGTTGCACCTTTTGCTTTTGTTTTGGTGATTTCTCTATGGCTTTTAAGTTATATTATGAATATAAATTGGTTTTATTAACATGTTTTGATTTATAAACATCACCCTAAGGTTGCTTCCCTTTTTTCGTTTCATTTAACAAGCGCATTTTATCAAGTTATTTCAAGCATCATGTTGATTGTAACTTGCGGGCTGTTGTGTGTGAAGCTTTTAGCTCACGTCCTTCATGACTTCGTAAGAGATTTTATAGGACTCTTTATGGTCTTTTCATATGTTGAAATGTTGCCAAAACAGTTTGGTTAAAGTTGGAATAGGTTTGGAGTTGTCAACGACGAAATGTAGTGAAGGAAGGTAACATTATGCTGTCCATTTTTAAATTGTGCAGAATTGGTATGTGTTGAACTTTGTGGGTTGTTGTAAGACATTCAAGAGGCTGAAACAAGATTTATATGACATATACATGAGAATATTTGTTCGAAAATACGATGATAAGTGAAAAGGTTGAACGAAATGCCTTGATGTCGCTAATTAAAAGCTTGCTGCCAGTGTGTTGTTTTGTTATGTAATTGGGATGTCAAGGTGTATATATTGGCTATTAATGCTAGTATTATCCTATATTATGTTGTAGATAAGTATTTGGAGGAAGGGAATGTTATCTAAAGATAGTAACGAGGTCATACAACGGGGTATGTAAGGTTACTTGATTTCGTATCACTTGGCATAAAACATAGATCCCTCGTGGGTACATAAAGGAACTTGCCAACTCTGACACAACAATTAACCATGTATCCACTCTCTTACATGTTCATATGATCCTCTATATAGTCACCTTCAAACCTGCATACATGCTTTG
>JAOTQJ010000007.1:18086978-18165440 GCA_025642045.1 Solanum sejunctum | reverse complement strand
ATCATAAGTGAGTCAAAGCTCAAGCATAATACATAACATGTCTAACAACACCTCTACTACATAGATAAGAGCGGGGGCTAAGATACACAACTGGGCTCACCCTCATAGTTATTACATACATAAAAGAAAGATAGTCTTAGAACATATTATAAAAGAATAGTCATTGTCCCCGGAATGGTGGACTCACCAAAGGCTAACTTGAACAATTGGTCTAGCCACAAGAAGAATCAATAGGAGCTTTGGTTCCTCCATAGTAATATCATGTAGGCATATAGTATGTATTAACACATTTGAATGCACTAAGTATATAGGATGCAATGCAACAAGAGAAAAGCTTCATAATCAATATGCATAACATTATACAATAGGAATGATTTAGCAATATGACATGTATGATCAATGCATAAGTAAAACATGCTTAAGTAACCCATGCTTATATAGGATATCATATATGAAGAATAAACCAAGCTAGAATGCCAACTATGGTTGGGACTATGGTTGGGAGATATCATTCAAACCTGGACACCCTAGTGGCAAGGTATCACAGCCCTCACATGCTTGATGCCATTCACACCTGGACACCCTAGTGGCGAGGTATCACACCCCTCATATGGTTGATGCCACTCACACCTGGACACCATGGTGGCAAAGTACAACACCACTCACATGGGTGATGTCATTCACATCTAGACACCCTGGTGGCGAGGCATGATACCCTTCACATGGTTGATGTCATTCACACCTGGACACCCTCGTGGCAAGGTACATACCTCTCACATAGTTATCCGAGCTCCTATACCCCTCTGATCGGGCATGATCTAATGCAACACATTATATAGAATATATATTATGTAAATAAGCTCATTGCTTCATCATAACATCACCCATATTATATTTCATGCTTTGGACCTTCAATTACTCAAGAAACTATAACTGGACATTTTATCAAACACCTTAGGGGTGTGAAATAGGGGTAAAAGACCATGCAATTTAGCATGCAAGAAAATCTACTATAATCTCATCAATTAACATCTTGCAACACCCCCAAGACATTCACATTAATACCCCCCATTAAATTCAACATTAGATCTAAGATTTAGAACTCAAAACATGCTAAAACAACTATACTTTCATGAACTAAAATCATTGTGCAGTAAATTTCTCAATATACAAGACCTACATGTGAAATTAATTTTAAATCATGAAATAATAGTAAAAAGGAGGCTTAGGCACCATGGTTGAAAGGACCCAATGGTTCAATACTACATACTTTAGCTTTTGAAAACCCTTGAAGAAGATGGAAAATGGAGACTTAAAGCTTGAATAAGATCCTTGATGAAATCCTTAAGATTGGTTTTCAATTTAAGGACTTGAATTTTGAGAGAAATATGAGTCTAAGTATTTGAGTGAGTGTTTGGAAATGTTAAGGGTGATATGAGGGTGAAATAAGGTTAAAGTTACCACATATGTATGGGTAACTTTATTTTTCAATACTCACTCAAACACTTAGTCATATTTTCACTTCCCAAACTCAAGTCCCAAACCCTCATCCCAAGCTAAGTTTCTCCTTCAAGGTTCTTCTTCAAGCTTCAAGTCTCCATCTCTAATCTTCACCAAGTTCATCTCTAATCTAAGGTATAAGGCTTTCTTTCATGTTTTTTTATCCCATGATACCCAAACCTCCATTTACTTAAATTGCATGATTTAAAGTTGATTTACAAATGGGTCTTGCTTGTTATGAAATTCACTGCATACTATGTTAAAGTTATGTAAAGTTATGACTGTTTTGCGATGTTTTAAGCTATAAATCTTGGATCTATTGTAAGATTTGATGAGGGGTTTTGACGTATATTGCATAAAGGTATATCAAGGTGTTGATTAATGGTTTTACAATAGATTTCCTTGCATGATTTCATCTCTATATTTCATGATTTTATACTAGCATTATACACCCTCTAATTGTTAGATGAAATGTCCGGATATGGTTTCTTGAGGAGTTGAAGGTCCAAAGCATGAGATATTACATGAATGACTATATGATAATGAAATAAGCTTATGTATATGATATAATCTATATAAAGTGTTGCATTAGACCTTACCCGATGTGGGGGGATAAGAGCCTAGGTATTTATGTTGGGGGTTTGTACTCATCAACTATGTGAGGGGTTTGTACTTCGCCACCATGTTGATAAGGTGTGATTATCATTAACAATGTAAGGGGTTTATACCACACAACCACCAAGGGGTTTGTACCTTAAATAGCTAGCTTGGTCTCTTCTATACATATGATATCCTCTATGAGCATGAGTTACTTAAGCATTGATCATACATGTCTTATTACTATATGATGCCTATTGCTTAATATTATGCATTTTGATTATGATGCGTATATATTGTTGCATTGTATCCTACATACTTATAACATTCAAAGTACTAACATATACTCTTGCCTACATGATATTGCAATGTAGGAATCAAAGTCCTAGTTGATCATCCTCCTCCACATGGCTAGTTCCCTACTATTCAAGCTAGTTGGTGAATCCTCCACTTTGGGGACCTTAGTCTATACTCTCTCTTGTTATCTATTGAGACACTCTTCTTTATGTTCTATTTGTCTATGAGGGTGAGCCTGGTTACTTTGTCTCATCCCCCGCTCTTATCTATGTAATAGAGGTAGTTGTTGGACATATTTTGTATCAATGAAATGAGCTTTGACTCTTGTATCTTGATTATGATATTGTGCAAGCTTTTCCCTTAGCCCCTTGCCCTATTCTTGTCCTTTGATGTTTTATATGCTTCCATGACCAATGATGTGTAACGACAAGTTAAGGGGCTTGTTTGGAGTTCTTTTGGGTTCCCCATTAGCATTGTCACGTCTAGGACCTAGGCTTGGGTTGTAACAATAAGAGGGAACATAAAAACTACCACTTGCCAATACCATAATGTAGCCATTTGCACCAAAACATCAACTATAGCATCACAATCATGAAACTGCCTAACAGCAATCACTACCACATTTAGAAGGAACACATACTTACCGGGTAAAGCATTTCGGGCTCTTTCTCTCCCCTTCCTAGTGGCCATTGGGCAAACCCTTTTCTTGTGTCCTAACTCACCATACTCGAAGCAACCTTCTTGTCCCAACAAATACTCCCCCAAATGCATTCCACCATACTTGTCACAAATAGGATAGGGTTTTCTTTCTCTCTTTCTCTAGGCTCCCAAGTCTTAGTAGACGATGATCCACCCTCATCGAAACAGGCCCTCTTTGACTCCCTTCCACTTCCTCATCGTTTCCTCCTCAATTTATTCTATATGAGTCATAACCCTTGAAATATCTATCTCCTTTGCTAACATAGCAGTCCATCATTCTTAAATAAGCAAATTAGACAACATTGACATGAATTTACTCATTTTAGCATAGGGGTCAGCAACCAATGATGTGGCATATTTGGATTGTTGGTGAACTTGAGAAAATACTGCCTCACACTCATGTTCCCTTACTTAAGGTTGATAAATTCTTGCATCATAGCTTCTCTTAACACCAAGGGAAAGAAGAAATCTAGGAACACATTCTTGAACTATCCCTATAAAATGGGCCCCCAATCTTCATTTAACTAACTTTTCCATTGTGTGTGCCATATATGAGCCACCATTTTTAGTTGGAAAGCTAGTAACTCCGCCTTTTCCTCCAAAGTCACTCATGTAACAACTAATACCTTTTGCACATCATCTATGAACTCTAAGGCATCCTCCTCCACTTTGATCCATGAAATTAAAGAGGGTTTATTCTAGCGAAGTCCCTTACCCTCGAGGCCGAAGTGGGAGCATTTGGAACATAGGCTTCTTGGTTGGCTTGGTTGGCTTGGTTGGTCACAATTTGTGCCAACATAGTGAGAGCGGTTCAGAATTTCGCATGAGTTACTCCTTCATCTGCTAGGACTTGAGGCACCCTTCTTGGAGGTATTATCTAAGAGTGCAAAGAATGATTCATTAGATAAAGGGAATCCTAGGACAACTATAAGGGATGTAATGGATCATGGAAGAAGTGAGACAATTCCTAAATGCCCTATAGCCTCCTACTCATAGATGTGGCGTGCTTTACATCCATGGATAAGACTCTATTCGATGCAAAATGTTGGACACTAAGGACCATTTCAAAACCTTATACTCTAACACCATTTTTGTAATGACCCAACCAAGGGGCCTAATTGTCACAGGGCAAATGAGACACCTGAAGGTGCCTCACCCAAGCCATCATACATATTATAAGCATTCATCGACATAAAATGCTAAGATGAAATAGAAAATTTAACGAAATAGGTCTAAAGGCCACAACTTAAATATCCTAAAGGAATATAAGAACTGGATAACATCATAACATTTGTCCAACAGTACCTCTATCATAAACTTGGTAGGGGCTAAGACATGTTTAAGCTCACCCTTAAATACATACATAGCAAAAAATATACAACTAGAAACTAGAATGTATTATACATCAATCTAGAAAGAAAACTAGGTTATTGTACCTGAACTAGAGGACTCACCAGTTCTCGTCTTTAATGATCCAAAGCTAGCCATGTAGAGGATATCGAGGAGCAGTGGTCCCTACATGGTTAAATCATGTAGGCATAGAACGATGCATCAGTACTTTGAATGTACTAGTAAGAAGGTATGTAATGCATGACATAGAAATAAATAATAAAATGATTCATGCTAAGTCTCATGTTAAAAATCATACATTTACAAGGGAACTAGTAAAGCATAATCAAGTCAATATCATAGAAACATAAGGAGAAAATTTTTTGAAAGAACGTAATAGGATGCATGGATCAACATAGTCGTGAATAAGATAATTAGGTAAATTTGAAATATATATATGGGTGATCATTTAAATATTTTGCTCTCACCATAAAACATGAAATATTCCACATGAGAATTAAAGAACTAACCCTTGAGTGTGTGATGAGTCACATAACCTTAAATTCGAGAGAAAATACATGATGCTATAAATAATTAAAATATTGATATTCTTGAGTGAATAATACATCACTTTACATAAAAGACCATTTTATGTTGAAAGAAAATTAATAATCATAATAGAGACCACCTTATGCACTTTTAGAAACAGTCATATACTTTGAGGAGAAATACCCATTCAACTTGTAAAGACAATGAATCATAGGATCTTGAAAATACCTTTGCACATAATATGAAGGAACCATTATGAATCATCATAAAAGAAAACCTTGGGAACATGAGGAGAACATTAATATATGTGAGAGCAACCTTTAACCGACATAAACTATATAAGCTAAGCCTTGGAGTCCCAATGTTTTCCCTATATCAGAAGAAAGGGGGAATTCACTTTCTAAGGCAACCTACTAAGATGCCTAAGTGGATCCACTAAAGCGGGCTATTAAGCGACCTCTAGTAACGGTTAGTCTTGAAGCCATCTCTACTACTGATGACCCCTATTTCCTACAGTGGCATGTAGCTATAGAACAATGGGATTCTACTAGCAGTTTTTTACCCTAGCTGTGGGGAGTATCCCCGCCTATCTAAAGGTCCACTCTGTGCTAAGTGTGACTCTCATAGAATGACCATACACTTGAATCAAAGGATCATCTAATATGGAGAGGTATTCTACAAACTCATTCTAGAAGACTATTCTACATAGATCATCTTCATAAAGATAGATCTTAAATCTAGTATATGGTTCTACTATTGGCCTATCATCATTTCATAAGATGTACTAGGTGGAGGACTTATACCTCGATGATTCATAATATCCGGGACATATAAGGAAAGTAATCCATGATCACACATAAAGTTTGACAATATTCTCATGAAGGCATAAAATAAATGTTGACTCTCAATATTATGGACCCTTATGTTCTTATATAGCATGGATTGAGACTTCTTTCTTCCATAAAATATTCTCTTCATATAGCTTAGGTTCAAAACATGAGATTTACATGCTTAAAGACTCATAATCATAGAAATTCATATGATTTAAACTTGATTCATAAACAATAATAACAAAGAGGGTATGAACTTAAATAAAATCAAGCAACCCTCCATCTACTTCATAACCCAAAATCTCATAAGTAGGTAAAAATACAATTAGTCATGAAATTATGAAAATTACTAGTTAATCATGAACAAGAGTAGTAGGATCCATCAATTTGAAAGATAGTTTAAGACACTCATAGCATCATCTTCGTATCTCCAAATTAGCTCGTATATAAAACTCAAATAAATTCATAAGTTTCAAGAAAGGCAACTTAGTTTGTAGTTTTCAAGAATATAAGTAGTAGGATTCCTCAATTTCAAATCAAGCTTTGGGGACCCTTCAAATATCTCTAAAATCCTAGCTTCCAAATTTAGGAATTTAAGACATAACATTCTTCTGATGGGATTAAACATTATTTTAGAATTATATAGGCTAACACACATCAATAAGTTCATAATATAAGTATTTGAAGTCATTCAAATCAATCCAACATGATTCTTGTAAAACCCAAACTAGAAAGTCATGAATTTCAACTCATTATCATAGGTCATAACATAATACTCATACACTTCATATAACTAAGAATACATCAGAAATTATATGATTAAACAAATTTTCCATAACTTTACAACATATGCACACAATTGGTTAAATTTAATTTTAAAGAAACTTGAGCTTTGTGATGGGAAGGACTTCACAAATCAAGCCCACTTACCTTAGCCGAAGATTTATGGAAGAAATCACAATTTTTGGTGAAGAAAATTGAATACCTAGCATTGTCTTCAATGGAGGACCTTTCTGGACTTGAGAGAATTTTTGAGAATTAGGTTTTTGAAGAATTAATTATGATTAGGGTCATTGGGGGAGTTTTAGACTGATATAGGGCATGTAGGAAGTAAAAATAGCATAGGATTGGGCTTTGGGTGTGAGGAAAAGTCTAAAATACACTTTCTAAAGCTGGCTAGATAGTTTCACAAAACCTCGTTTATGGGCTGTAAGTCAATCCATGGCCCATAAAGTGGTGCATAGAAACTGGCAACTTGATAGTGCTTCAGTAACATGGGCATAACGTTTTAGTCCAAACACCAAATGAGGAGAAACTAGTTGTGTTGAAAAGATAATTCAAATAGATTTTATTTGGTAGCTAACACAACACCTAATTTGATATGTGCTAAGGGATATGATGATTTGAAATTGACACATATACAAACTCATGCTAGGACTTAGGTGATTAGAATCATTTGCACTCAACTTGATGAGAGAGGGGTTTGGAATTGCATGAGGGTCATGGAAGGGATAAAGGAGTCTATTGAGGGAATAGAAAAGGTTGGAACCACACTTCATAAAAATCCACTAGACAGGACCACGAGACCGCATTGACAGGTCATGGTCCATTCGATGGGTCATAGATAAGGTCTTGTATGATATCTTTCAGACTCTTCTTCAATACACATTTTACGTCATGAACTATGACTTGTTAAGGACTCTATCGGTTGTCTGATAAGTCATAGAAGAAACCCCTAAAACATCATAATTTTCTCCAAATTTGACCTTCAATTTATGAGCACCACTTACGACACATGAAATTGGTTATGGCTCGTAAAAACCCTCATAAATAGATGGCCTACCAAACTTTACTCATTGAAATACACACTTGGGTCCCACGAACCAATTTACGACTCATAATTCAATATATGACCCATAAGGCCTCTTGTTTTAACATGTGGGACCTTACACCATGTTTTGATTACTCCTTAGTAATCTCTAGAGGCTTCAAAGTCACATATATGATTTGTGGAAGTTCAAGAAGGGATGAAAAAGATAAAAATATATGCGTTGCTCCTTCTGGCCCTATTTGCAAGGTCTGAAATTGGATAGATTGATGTTTGATTTTCTTGAGGGAAAGCAAAGATTTATGTTGGTGGTGTAGATGAGTCCATATATCAGACTCATTTTGGGGCTAGCTTGCAAAGAACCATTGTCCTTACTATGCTATTATTCTAATTTCTAATTAATATGCATGTGCTATGGTAGAAAATAGGATTAAAAGTTCACAAATAGATAATACATGATAAAATCTTGGAAAGGCAGCAAAAGTGCCAAAAGGCAAAGAAATGTTGTATCGCCAACACACTCGGTGATCCGCTGAACATGCAGAGAGATCGCCTATCATTTTAGAAACTAAGGTTCATGATCAAATCAAGAAAGTAGTCAAATTCAATATTTCAAAGCATATAGGATACACTACCAAATTGCATAGAGAATCATCCAAAGTTGCAAGACTCAATGCCCCAAAATACGTACAAGAAGGCAATGTGATAGATTCTTTGGCGCATCGCTAAACTACATTGGTGGAATGAAGAGTCATCGCCTAATGTTACAGCAGAAGAACCATATGAAGATACATAGAAAAGGTGCCAAGTGCACATTCGGCGCATATCCAGAGCGCTTGGCAATTGTTGGTCTTGGCCGTCAAACGGATTTGATTTAGTAGTACAAATTTCACATATTTGCATGTAGTATATAAGCAATTCTAGAAAGGACACTGGAGTACCAATTCATACCATCAGAAAAATTCATCTTCTAGAGAGTAGAACATAGACTTTTCATTGTAGAGCACAAACGGGAGTTAGAGTTTTAGAGCTTTTGGGAAGAAAATTGAGCAGATTGACTGGTGATAATCAACTAATTTCTATTTAATCATGTTACCCATGATTGTTGCTTTTATATTTGGTATAAAATTTTTAATTTCTAATATATGTGGCTAAAACCCCCATGTTGGAGGTATGCTATTGATATGAGTTTTTGATTTATCTATTGAGTCTTTGATATATTGGCTTATTTGTAATTGATTTGAGTGAATTTTTATCCATTCCTATGTTCAATCTATAATTTCAAGGTTGCGAACTTAGGATTTACTCTAGATCTCTGATTGTTGCCTTAGTCTTAGCCGGAATGATTAATGTGTGGAATAAATATAATTTGGGAAACCTCTCGAGGATTCAGTTGAAGTGCACAACCATGGATTTAGTGACCAAGGTATAAGGGGGTTTGCTATGGCATCTTAGGCCAAGCGTGTCCTCCGCGATCCACGTATAATATTGTTGTTGATTTATGCGAAACACTCGTTATCATAGTTGAACAGAGGTTACAAGCAACCTAGCTTGTTAATTCAATATCAACACATTTACAAGATATTTAGACCCATCTAGTAGATTGATTTTGATAATTGCACATCGCCAACATCTTCCCTTAATTACTTTTTTATGTTGTTAATTAGAATTCTTTTAGTTCATTCATTATTTTTGAATATTGCAACCCCCAAGATCATATAATTACTTAGTCCAATGAATCACTTCTACCTTAAACAA
Organism: Solanum sejunctum; assembly: GCA_025642045.1. Taxonomy (NCBI): domain Eukaryota; kingdom Viridiplantae; phylum Streptophyta; class Magnoliopsida; order Solanales; family Solanaceae; genus Solanum; species Solanum sejunctum. The sequence continues at coordinate 18,156,053 of JAOTQJ010000007.1, read as the reverse complement.
TGATTTCCTGTGGGATAGACTCCAACCTCTCAGTTGGCTTATTATGCTAATGACGACCGCCCCTGCTTTCTTTGAGTAACTGAGTTGAGATATATCATGGAGGCAACAAAGGAATTTCATGTAGTAGCTCACATGGTCTTAACTGTTGGTGAAGGTCCCTTCCCACATATGTATTCTATGTTATGAGATCTTATTATCCTCGATGAATGTTTTGACTAAGGCATTGATTATTCATGCCATATTGAGCTTATATCTATTTTATATGATTGTGCATCTTGATTATCATAGCTTATGTTTTCTTATTGCATTGCATCCCGTATACTTAGTACATTCCAAGTACTAACATATACTTTTTCGCTACATAATCTAGCCATGTTGAGATGAAAGCTCTTATTCATCCACCTTTTCGTTGCTAGTACGTTGGCTTGAAGATTACTATTGGTGATTCCTCCATTCTGGGGACAACAACAATTTTCTATCATACTTATATTAAGACTTATTTACTTATATACTTTTGAGGGAGATCCCGGGATGTGTCTTGGCCCCCGTTCCACTCATGTGTAGAGGTGTTGTTGGATAATGTGGAGTGCTTGATATTATCACACTTATGTATCTATGGATATTTCCTTTAGTCTCCACCCATTATATGTATTTATTGGATGTTGATAGTTTGTTTGTGCTTATGTATACTATGAGTCCTTTTTAGGGTACTTTTAGGTTTCCCATTCGCTGTGTCACACTTAGGTCCTAGGCTTGGATCGTGACACTACGTGTTGGATGTATAAGCTGTCATTATTTCCATAAGCTGTGAAAAGGGATTCGTAGAACCCAATACTGAAAACCCTAAGAAATTTTTAAAAAGTTAGTATGACCTACAAAAGAGGGTCTATGACTCAAATTCGGTCTACAAACCATAAACTAGCCCTCATGGTTTTCAAGTACAAATCTTAGTCTTGATACTTCAAACCATGAACTAATAAGATGAGCCCACATATGGGTCTTCAACTCGTAGGAAGAGTTCATAGTCCTAAGATCTTGAACCCAAAAATTTAACCCCTATCTATGAAGGGCCTTCTACATCATGTAAACTGATCCATGACCCCTAGAGGGTCTCATGGATTTATTTGGCAGTTTTAATAAAGAATGTTTTTGTCTTTTTCACCCTTTTGTATGCTATACCCTAATTTTGTTTTTGGGTTAATTAAGGCCCCATATGAGTACTCTAAGGGTATTTTCTTTCACTATCACTTAGGTTATTTGATGGCAAAGATTGGAGAGAAGATTTCTAGGGTCCTAAGTGTTTGATTATGATCTTTCAAGTTTTGTTTGTTTCTTCATTTTCCATATATGTAAGACGACCATAGGTTTGGATTGAATGCATCCATGCATCCATCATCTTCCTTGAGTTGCAAATTGACTGTAGGGTTATGTTAGAGTTTCCATGTCCTATGACTTTCTCGAATGGTCTATAATTCTCTGGAGTATTTTGCATGTTCATCATGTATTGATAGTGTCTATAGTGATTGAGCATATTGGAGTATTTATTCATGTATGCATTCTCGTGGACCTAAATGAAGCTTTTATATATGCCATTTATTTTATGCATTAATTGATTTGAAAGTAAGATTGTGAACCTTTTTAATAATATGGTAGCAAACATGATTGGGAGTATGACAAAATTCTTAAATGTCATCAATATTTTGAGCATTGTTGAATTGATTGCTTTTTGTTTTTTGGCAGAGTCTAATGAGTCTTGAAAGCATGTCTAAATGAGTTTGATGATGGGTAAAGTGTTGGCTGGAGTGATAAGAGTCCGATAAGATAAAGAAGGGCTTTGATTAAATTGATTGATATAAGCATAATGAGTCATTAGAAATAGTATTAAGAATTGAATTAGGTAAGAGCAAGTAACCATCAAGTCTTATAACTAATTATCTAAGTAGGATAGGGGCTATGCCTCTAGTGTCCCAAAGAGGACCTGTTTGATTGTGGATCTAAGATCGGTTGATCATCTATTACTTTTGGAAAGTATTAGCTAGCTATGCCAATGATCGTAGAAAGCATTGTATTATCACTAGCTCATAAGTGATGGTTGTCAGTTAGAGAACCTCATAACCTAATTGAATTGCATATTATAGTCTTTTATAGCAGCATTATTTCAATATTTAACTTGCATGCCTTGCTGAGTTGACTGATGATTTGGGTCAAGTTTCTTGATTTGATGTTTATTGAGTTTTTGTTCCTTTTTAGATATTTTATATGCTCATAGATTTTATATACTAATATTACTTGACCAGTATATTTCTATGATGCAGATAAAGTTGCTATAAACCCTCAACAGATGCATTGTTTAAGATCATTTCCTTCCAGTGTTGCAGAGCCCTCTTTTGCTTTTGGAGGAGTCAGTTTTATTTCCTTTATTTTCTTGGTAGCTTATAATTGAGGTAGCCAGGACATCTCTTGGCACTTTTTGATAGAAATAGATATTTTAATAGACATAGTTCGAGTAGATTGGTGATGATCTTATTGGATTTATTTTTTTCTATACTTTTTTCTATATAGTTGAGTTGATTCAGATTATTTTATTTAAAAATTTTATCCTTTTCAGTTATTGAGTTGGTTAGCCACTAAATTACTATGTTATCTATTTTATTCTTTCACTGAATGATTGAGTTAGCGAACCGCCAAGTGGCACTTTAGGGGATGAGCAATGGTTTCTAAGGATAAAAGTACATGTAAAGGAAAAACTCAAGTACACAAAATAAAGTAGCAAAATTGTCCAAAAGGAGGTCAAAAGTGGTGCCAGCGAATTATTTGGCAAATTGCCAAAAGGAAACACTGACCGCCTAACATTGTAGAGTTTGACCCCTTGGATATGAGCTAAAAGGCTATACTGGTGAAGTCTGACTCTAAATGCACATGCATCAGGTCATTGATGTGCTTTGTGATGGACGACCTTGACCTCATGGTGGTGAAGACGTGCATAAATTGAGTAAAATTTGCACGGACTAAAATAGAAATTTTCAAATGAGTATTTGGTACACCACTTTAGAACACTTTAGGGAATAATCAGATTATTCCATAGCGATTACACTAAACCTTTTCTGGAGGAAAAAGTACACTGTCTTGGTTTTTGGGATTTGAAGCTTGGCCAAAAGGAATTGGAGGAGGAATAAATTGATTTAGTCTAATTCTCTATATTTCTTATTAATCCACTGACATGGAAGTTGACATTATTATTGAATTCTTTCTTTTAATTATGTCTAGCTTAAGCCTCAATTTTGGGGGTGTGTACTAACATGGGCCCTTGATTTATAGTTTGGGTCTTATCTATTTTGCATGTTTTATTGTTAATTTGAGTAAGTTCATATGCATTGCTATGTATAATTGATAATCTTGAGGTTGTAAACTCTTGATTCTATTTAGAATTTCGAGTGTTGCATTAGTTATGCATTATTAGAGTGGGAAATGTATATGATAGCTTCAAATCATTCGGAATTTGGGTTGAATGCAAGACTTTGATTTCAATGGCTAAGGTAGTAGAAGGTTTGTTTATGAATTTCTTAGACCAAGCGTGTCCTATAGTGATTTTAAATATGAAATTATTAAAATTTTATGTGATACACCACTATGATCTAACTAAAAGTAGTGGTTACTAGTAATTCTAGCTTACTCACATCGAATTAACACAATCATTCATGTAGCTAGTTTATTTGACTCTTGTCCCATGTTAACACACCCTTGACATGTGTCTTACTCATTTATTTAATTCAAACTTAGTATTCAATTGTTAGTTATGTCAGTTGCAAACACTCTTATTAATGCTATAGTATTTTAGTTCAAATTAATATTCCTAGACTTGAACAACAATTCCCTGTGGTTTGACGTCGACTCCTTAGTTAGATAAATTATAGGATGATGACCGCAACACCTTCTTACTATTTTTGAGGTATGTTGAGGTGCACATCAAAATGGCATCGTTACTAGGGAACGATGTTGTGTTCTTGTTAGATGTGTTTGATTGAACTAATCTTTTGTAGGTTGATTTTCTTTTAGATTCATTATAATGACCCGATATAGGGGCCTAAACGTCACACGGGCGAATGAGATACCCGAAGGCACTCCATCCAAGCCATCCTAAATATCTTATGCATTCATACACATAAACATAAAGAAATGCAAAAGTGTTAAAATGAAGAAGAGTCTATAGGCCTTTTTAAGACAATGAAGCAACTTTAAAAAGCATGAATAACTACATATTTTTGTCGATAAAGCATACTGACTAATACATCGATGGACAAAATCAATGATGATCGATTTTGTTCAAATAGAAAGACTCCATAAAAGAATAACATAGAATGTAAAAGCCTAAAAAAGATAACATCTACATCGTCTCAAAATAAAATACAAGATAGAAAAAAATGATACTTCATCTATTTTTTATCCATCGATCGTGATAGTTAATAGTTAGTTGACAAGGGAACAACTCAACGAAAACAAAAAGTAGAAGAGATCTTATTCGCTGATCTTGAGGCTATAAGTACTGGATTTCTGGGTGTAATCACAAACAAAGTTTTAGTCAACTTAAGCTTTTCAAGTCAAGTAAAGTGACCAAGCTAGTCACTAAACAACTAGTTGTTTTCAACCCTCCTTTTATGTCTAAAGTAGCAGTAATAGCTGGGGAAGGGGGAAAGTACTTCCTTTTGTTCTCAATTCATGGGAATTGCTTCCATCACGAACCAGTTCAGCTCAGCTAGTGGGCTTTTGTGTTCGAACCTCGAATCCGAACCTGTTCGACAAGACCAAATCTATCAAAAAACCTAGGTACAATATTGGCATCTACGAGCTAGCCATCAACAAAAGGATATCCTTTTACCGTATTCTTCCCCAATTAGGCATAGACTTTTCTCCGTTAGGCTCCTGTAAGGGCGGGTATGAAAAGGCTCCCCCCCTCCCTTGTCAAAGCTTAGTTATTCGTGAATGAGAACTCATTTTTCTTATTGGCTGGCTTATGATTTTTTCCTGTCCCATTTCAGCATATTTCTTTTTTTGCTCCTTGGTAGCAGGCTTGTGTGCGAGCTTGGTCCAGTTTCGATTCCTAAACCCCACGGAGAAGGGTGTGGAGCCTCTCTTTCCATGATACTCCCCCTACCAGTGTATTGGCATTGATAAAGGGTTAAAGCCTCTTTCCAAGAGTCCCGAACTAAGGGCTCGCCGCAAATAAAAGTGCTAGTTTTGAATGCCAAATACTAGCCACGAGCTGGTGAATGATTACTTGTCCCTACATGGTTAAATGATGTAGGAAAAATATATGTTAGTGCTTGGAATATATTAAGTATGTGAGATGCAATGACAACATGAAATTGTAATGCCATCATTCATAGTATAACATATAAGTGTATATAAAATGGAAAGTATCTAAATGTAAGCTTAAGCCTACATAATAAATATAGCTCAATATGAAAGAGAAAACATGCATGGGAGATCACATATAAGGAATCATAATATAGAGTTCTAAACTTGTGGGAGAAGACCTTAACTAACATATAAGACCATGTGAGCTAGTGCATGAATCCAATATAACCACCTATGTTGGCACAGGGAGATCACTTTCTAGATGGAACTCCATCAATTTTGCATGCATAATAATAATTAAATATCCTACGTGCACTAGCCTAGCATACAAGGGCTCCTATGGTAGCACATAGTTAATGGGACAAAGGGATGCTTCTAAGGTTCCCTTACCTAACCCCACCTCAGTGTCAAATTCGGTCCAAAGCCATTTCACAAAATCTTTAAACCATAATTTAGTCAAATTATGATAGTTAGAATCATAACTAGCAATCGTAGGAGTAGTTCGAACATAGGAACCACCAAGTGATTGTTGTCCTTTCCTCTTGGAGCAATTATCAATATGCTTGTATCTTTAACAAATCATTACTTTATAACATAGCTTTAACGACCAAATCATCATCATAAATCATGTAAAAACTTTCTCGAAAGTAGGTGGGTTAGGATTTTAAATGGAATAATAATAAATCACATAAATCATGAGAATATACTCTTTTGGAAGCATGCGAAATAGTCTACATCTTATCAATAACAAAACTCAATATTGGGTCATCATCAATAACTTAAATACATGCATATACTTAGTAAAATACCATAAGCCTTTAGTAATATCACTAGATCATCTAAAGTGTCATGAAATCATCATAAGCATCCATATTAATTTGAAGAACTTAAATAAAAGGTAAAATACATTATTAAGAACTTTGTGGGTGAAAGGATACCCATAAATCAAACTAACTTACCTAGAAGACTTGGGAAGAACAAACTTGCAACCTTTGAGAAGAGCCTTGGAAACCCTACCGTTACCTTGCCTTCTAGAGAGTGCTCTTACCTTAGGGAAATTTTGAGTGGAAGAATGAGGAATTAACTAAGGAACCTAGGTCTTTAATTGCTGATTTAGGTCCCTTCTAATCCGAAATATGATGTGGTTTAGAAATTGGAATTGTGGAATTGACAAAACTACCCCTCATTAAAATTGCCTGATTGATCCTACAAAAGGCCGTTTATAGGACGTAGCTTGAATCACGGACCATATGTACTGTCCATCCTGTTACTTTTACAAAGTACCTGAAACTGATTTGCTGAACTCAAAACTAGGAAACCATCTTACGAGCCATCCTTTGGTCTATGTCTCTTGGTTGGACTCGTTGAGTTCTTTCACACTTAGCCATTTTTCTCCTTTTCTTAGACCATATCAATGAAGGGATTCTATGGGCAGTATATCATTCATGGGTCATTATATTAATTCGTAGATCACATCTAGAAACTCTAAAATTCCTTCATGTTTGATAGTTCCACCATGAGCCTATCTACTAACCATCATCCTTTTCTACTAGCCGTCACTGGGTTCGTGGGTTACCCCACACATCAAAACTTTTTCTCTTTCTCAAAGATAATGCTTAATTTCCAAATCTATTGGTTGTAACTCCACCTAGGGACCTAAGTCACCCTTGTAAACTTAACTCTAGGTCTCTTCTAAAGAACTCCAAATTTCCTTCATGTCTGATAGTCCCAATTATGACCTTATCTACTAACCGTCGTCCTTTCTACGAGCTGTCACTGGCTCCATTGGTTACCTCACACTTGGAAACTTTTTTCCTTTCTTGAAGTTTATGTTTAACGGCCAAATCTATGGGTCATAAATCCATATATGGGCCATAAGTTACCCTCGTGAACTTGATTCTTTGGTCACTTTAACCCAACTCTTTTTGCACTCTTAGGCTCCTAAACTTGGGGTCATTATAATATCTTCCTCATGGGAACATCTATCTTTGAATGTACTTAAAGGCAGGATCTAAGGGTAAATCATCATCTAATAACCTAGTATATATGCAAAAATTCAATTTTAACATAATTTCATAAAATTTCCAAAATTTACTATCAAAACATGTCTCCAAACAATCCACAAAAATAGAAATAAGTGCATGTATCATGTAAAACTAAAATACAAAGAATTAGAGGTTTTAGGAATAATTTCTTAATACCTTAGGATTGAGCAGAGTGTAACAGATACAAATAATTCTTCATCATATCTGCTTTTGCTTCCCTTATAGCACCCTCAACTTGTTGATTTCTCCAAAGCACTTTGATGGATGCAACTTCCTTGTTCCTTTGTTTTACACTTGCTGGTCTAAAATCTCAATCAGTACCTCTTATAACTCAAATCCTCTTTAATGTTCAAATCATTCAAAGAAACTATGGAGTTTAGATCTCCTAAAAACTTCCTTAACGTCAACATTTGTAAACCAGATGAATCAAATGCATCTTCTTAGGTAGATTAACTCATATGCCACCTTTCGCACTCTTCTTACCACCTTGTAAGGCCCTACATACTTTGGACTCAATTTTCCCTTCTTACCAAACTAGGTCACACATCTCATCAAAGATATTTTCAAGTAGACCCAATCACCCAGTTGGAACTCAAGTTCCTTTCTCGTCACATCGGAGTAGGACTTTTATGGAATTTAGGCCATTTCTATTTTTTCGCTTATGCTTTTAATTTTCCCCTTACATTCATCAATAAGTTTGGTCATATTAATTCCACCTTACAAACTTTAAACCACCTAATGGCAATCTACACTATATACCATACAATACCTTAAGTAGTGCTATCCCAATACTTGCACGAAAGCTATTGTTGTAGGTAAACTTGATAAGTGGCAAATGCTCATCCCAACTTTCCATAAACTTTATGGCACAAGATCTTATCATGTCTTCCAATGTTTGGATAGTCCTTTTAGCTTGCTTGTCGAAGTAGAGATGAAAAGTGGTGCTCAACTTCACCTTAGTAGTAAGTTCTTTTTGAAAAGTTCTCTGAAATAAAAGATTAATTGAATACCATGATCCGATATGATGGGCAATGAAATCGCATGCAACCTCATAAATTTTCCAATATACAAATGGACATAATCTTCAGTATGAACATAGTCTTGACAAGGAAGAAGTGAGCTGACTTTGTCATACGGTCAACTATTACCCATGTGGAGTCAAAAAGATTTTTAGTCTTCCACAATCCCACTACAAAGTCCATACTCATTTCTTCCCACTTCCAAGTAGGAACGTCAATGGGCTAGTATAGGCGACCGATCTTTGGTACTCTACTTTATCTTGTTGGAAATTAGCATACTCGGACACAAATTGGGCAATGTCCTACTTCATTCCGTTCCACTAATAGATCTCCCTTAAGTCTCTATATATTTTTTAGTGCAGGATGAACGGAATGTGAAACTTTATGAGCTTCTTGCATCACCAACTTTCTCAATTCACTTCATTGGGAACATACAACCTCCCTTGATATTGAATTACCCCATCTTCCCTTTATGAGAAAACATCTACTGTTCCAAGCCTTTCAACTCAATCAAGGTGGGATCAACATCTTTCTTAGTCTTAACATCCTAAATCAAGGAAGATGCTGACCCATGAAACATTATTACACCACCATTTCTAGATTCAATTAAATTTACTCCTAATCTAGCGAGCCTATGAAATCTTTGTCCAAATCCCTTTCTCCATCATCTTCATGGTGAGATATGTTACAAATGGAAACTCTACTAAGGACATTGACTACCACATTAGCCTTTCTCAAGTGATGCTTCAAGCTCATGTCATAGTCATTGAGAATCTCTAACCACCTTTGTTACTTTAAATTGAGATCTTCTTGGGTGAACATATTTTAGAGGCTTTGTGGTTAATGAAGACATCAACCTAAACCCCATATAAGTAGTGGTGCCAAATTTTCAAGGAAAATACTATCATTTCAAGCTCAAGATCATTAGTCAGGTAATTCTTCTCATATTTCAATTGCCTTAAAGCATAAGCAATAACCTTACTATTTTGCATTAGCACATACCCCAACACAATTCTTTACGAATAACAACAAACAATGACCCCATCATTTCCTTCTGCTAATGTCACTATTGGGGATGAAGTTAGTCGATCCTTCAAAGCTTGGAAGATTTTCTCATACTCATCCATCTACACAAACTTAGTTCTCTTTTGAGTCAACATCACTATTGGAGATGGAATTAGTCGATCATTCAAAGCTTGGAAGATTTTCTCATACTCATCTATCCATATAAACTTAGTTCTCTTTTGAGTCAACATAGTAAGTAACGATGAAATGGAAGAGAAGTCTCTCACAAACCTTCTATAGTAATCAGCTAGGCCCAAGAAACTCCTTATGTCTGTAGGAGTCAATGGCCTTGTATGAGCTATCACCACTTTAGTTTTCTTAGGATCAACTTTGAACCATAACATAATACCATATGCTTAAGAAAGGCAACCTCATCTAGCAAAAACTCATACTTGTCAAACTTTTAATAAAGCTTTTTCTCTCTTAGGGTTTGTAGTACCACCCTCAGGTGCTTCAAATACTCTTGGTCATTTAAGAGTAGATGAGAATGTCATCAATAAACACCACAATAAAATCTCAAGGTAGGTCTTGAACACCCAACCCATGAGGTCCATAAATATAGATAGTGTACTGGTGAGACCAAATGACATCACCACAAGTGCGAAGTGACCATACCTAGTCTGTAAGACCACCTTAGGAATGTCACTTTCCCTCCCCCTCACTTGGTGATACTTGTATTGTAAGTCAACCTTTGTGAAATGTGCAGCCCCTTGCAATTGATTAAATGAATCATCTATTCTCGAAAAGGGGTACTTGTTATTGATGGTGACCATATTATGTTACCAGTAGTCTATGTAAATGTGGAGCAACCCATCTTTGTTCCTTACAAACAGCACCAGAGAGCCCCATGGAGATCGACTAGGCCTAATAAAACCCTTCTCCAATAAATGCTTCACTTGCTCCTTTAGTTCTTTCAACTCCACAAGAGCTATTATATATGGAGATATTGAGATAGGTTAAGTGTCATATTGGAGATCTATGCCAAATTCTATTTCACTTTTGAGAGAAACAACTGGTAGCTCATCCAGAAAGACTTTAGGAAGCTCACTAATAATGGGGACTGAATTATAGGAAAGAACTTTAGAAATAACATATTTGCCTTTTACTAGATGATAGATACACCCTTTGAAATTATTTTCGGGGCTTTAAGAAAGAATTAACTTACCCCTACATAAAGATTTACTACCCTCCCAGTCTAGAATTGGCTCATTTGGGAATTGAAACTTGATTCGATGGTCCTACAACTACTGGAAGCATCGAAGTCATGCAACCAATCCAACCCGATAATTACATAAATGTCTACTATGAAAAGGTCAATTGAGATGACCCCAAAAAGTGCTCGAAAATGTTCCTCAAAAATGCCTAAAATCATAATTTTCATATATTTCAAAACCCATGCGTGATATCAAAATTCTGACTTTATATTGTTGATTCGGGTTTAAAATTGAGTGAAAAATAGGGATAACTCTAATTTTAGAGCAACCATAGCAAAACTTGATTTTTTCATGCAAAACAGTGAGAGTGTACGATGGTGCCATGACACAAACCCTCACGAACTAGTGTATTTTGGCTGTTAGTTTTTCAAAATGCTACCTAAGGCCTTGGGTTCTTGGGCCTAAGCGTTCCTATGCATAAAATCCCTTATACTTAATCATTTGTCAACCCCCATATCATTCAAAACATTCGCAAATATCCACCCAAACACTTAGACTAATATTTGACTCCAAATTTCAAGTCCCAAAACTCATTCAGATCCAAGGATTTCACTTAAGCTTCAACTCTCCACTCTAATCTTCAACAAGTTATTCTCCAAAGTCAAGGTATGTGGGTTTCAACCATTGGGTTCTTTCACCCATCGTGACGAAGCTTCCATTTAATCTAATTTACATGCTTTTAAATTGATTTTACATATGGGCCTATTATTATGAATTTGACTATGAACTATGTTGGGGTTTTGTAAAAGTGTGACTATTTTAGCATGTTTTGAGCTATGAATCTTTGATCTAACTTGAGATTTGAAGAAGGATTTTGATGTATGTTATATGATGGTGTTACCAAGTATTCGTGGGATGTTTGCCTCAAGATTTATTGCATGATTTCACTATATAAATGCATGTTTTACACTAGTATTACACACCCACCAAGTGTATGATAAAATATTCGAATTATAATTTTTGAGTTGTTGAGGCCTAATGCTTGTCATATGAGATATATATGAAGTCAAATTTTCAAAATTATGAAAAGATTTGAGTTATATGGAAATTATGATTATGGATTATTTCGAAACACATGAGGGGAGTTTTAATATCTCCCCCTTGGGAACATTCATCCCCAAATATAGAAGAATCGTGTGTAATAGAAGAAATTATGAAGATTTTAGCCCCACATGAATGCAACGAATGCATTTAAACATCATTTCCAAAAAGCCTCAATATGAATATCAAAAATCACCATAAACTTGTTCCCATGAACATGAATGCATACAAGATGACATGAATGCTGAAACTTAAGACTTGAAATCGTAGATAGGAGTTAAGTTATTGCCTTCAGCTTGAGTAGAATGAAAGAGGTATGGGTATCGCTTTTTCATGTTTGCCTCGGCTTCCCATGTGGCACTTTCAACTTGTTGATTCCTCCAAAGGATCTTGGCAGATGCTACATCTTTGTTTCTCAACCTTTTCACTTGTCTATCCAATATCTCCACCAGGACCTCCTCATAGGTCAAATTTTATCATCCATAACACCCAAAACCTCTAAGGGTAATATAACACTTGGGTCACCAATACATCTCCTCAACATAGACACATGAAAGACCGGATGAACCATATTCATCTCCATAGGCAACTCCAGTTCATATGCATCCTTACCAACAAACTCTCCTTAAAATTCTATAAGGACCCACAAACCTTGGGCTCAGTTTACATTCTTGCCAAACCAGACCATACCCTTTATGGGTGAGACCTTCAAGTAAACCTAATAACCAATATTAAATTCAAGATCTCTTCTCCTCACATCACAATAAGACTTTAATCTACTTTGCGCCATCTTCAATCTCTCCCTTATCAACCTCACCTACTCCAAAGCTTCTTAAACAAGTGTGGGCCTAAGAAAGCCATCTTCCCCGTATAGACCCTCAAAGGGAGCCATGCCAATACCAGAGTGGTAGCTATTGTTGTAAGCAAACTCAATAAGTGGAAGATGCTCATCCTAACTACCTTTAAAATCCAAAACAAAAGCTCTAAGCATATTCTAAAGAGTTTGAATAGTCCTTGTGGCTTGGCCATCCGTTTGATGATGAAAAGTCGTGATAAGCTTGACTTTGGTACCAAGACCCTGTGTAAATGTCTCCAAAAAGGTGAAGTAAATTGAGCACCACGATCCGAAATGATAGACAAGGGCATCCCATAAAATCTAACCAACACATGAACATATAATTTGGCATAATCTTTGGCACCACAAGTTGTATTAACAAGTAGAAAATGAGTCGACATGGTTATCCTATCAACAATAACCCATATAGAATCAAAGTGTTTCCTAGTCTTGGGAAACCTAACCACAAAATCTATGTCGATCTCTTCCCACTTCCAAGTATGAATTTTCTATGCCTTGAACTAGGCTAGCTGGCCTTTGATCTTTGGCTTTCACTTGTTGGCAATTATGAACAAAGTTGTCAATATGCCTCTTCATACCACCCCACCAATAAACCTCCCTCAAGTCACTACACATTTTTTGGAACTGGTGTGAATAGAATAGGATGACTTATGTGCTTTCTTCAAAATCAACTCCCTCAAGTCAATAACATCAGGCACACACAACCTACCTTGGTACCTAAAGACACCAACTCCCCTTTGGGAGAAAACCTCCACTTTTCCATCCTTTACCAAAGCCTTTAATTCTAGCACGGTAGGGTTAAGGTCTTGTTTTAACTTAACTTCCTCAATTAAAGAAGATTTGGAAATATCATCAACGACTACACCACCATTTTCAACTTCATTCAACCTAACCCCCAACCTAGCTAACCGATGAAATTCTCTAGCCACCTCCTTGCTGCCAACATCAAAGTGAGCTAGGCTACCCATGGACACTCTACTTAGAGCATCAAACACACCATTAGCTTTGCCGGGATGATAATGCACACTCATGTCATAATCCTTAAGAAGCTCTAACCACCTTTATTTTCTTAAGTTAAGATCTTTTTGTGTGAACACATATTGGAGACTCTTGTGGTTGTTAAACACATGAACATGAACCCCATACAAATAATGACGCCAAATTTTCGAAGCAAACACCATGATTGCTAATTCAAGATCATGGGTGAGATAATTTCGCTCATGCACCTTTAGTTTCCTAGAGGTATATGCTATAACCTTGTCATTTTGCCTCAAAACATACCCCAAACCAATTCTTGAGGCATCCAAATAAAGCATACCCTCTAACCCTTCCAATAGAGCCAAAATAGGAGAGGAGATAAGCTTGTCTTTCAAAGTTGAAAACTCTTTTCACATTCATCAGTCCAAGCAAATTTTGCCTTCTTTTGGATCAACCTTGTCATATGGAAAGCAATAGAAGAGAAACCATTCACAAGCCTCTGGTCGTAACCCACCAAACCCAAGAAATTTCTATTATCCATCGGAGTCAAGGGTCTAGGCCAATTTCTTATCACCTCCCTCTTCTTAGGATCCATCTTAATGTCATCACCTGACAACACATGCCTAAACAATGCAAGCTCTTTCAATCAAAATTCACATTTTTCATATTTATAACACAACTCTCATCCCTCAAAATTTGCAACACCACCCATAAATAATTCATATCTTCCTTTTCATTGCCGGAATAAATTAGTATATCATTAATAAAGACCACCACAAACATATCAAGGAAGGGTTTAAAGACCCTATTCATGAGATCCATAAATATAGCCAGTGCATTAGTCAACCCAAAAGACATTACTACAAACTCAAAGTGCCCATACCTAGTCCGAAAGACCGTCTTAGGAATATCACACTCCCTCACTCTCACTTGGTGGTACACTGACAAAAGATCAATCTTTGAAAAGTGACTAGCCCCTTGTAGTTGATTAGAAAGCTCATCTAATCTTGTTAGAGGATGCTTGTTCTTTATAGTGACCCTATTAAGTCGCCGATAATCAATGCACATTTTATGGAAACCATATGTTTTCTTCACAAATAATACCGGTGCACCCCAAGGTGACTGGCTAGGCCTTATGAAATCCCTTTACAACAAATCCCTCAATTGATCCTTCAACTCCTTCAATTTAGCTAGGGACATACAGTAAGGGGAATGGAGTTGTGTATTGGCAAGGAGGTTTATACTAAAGTCTATTTCCCTTTCGGGAGGAACACCAAGAAGCTTATCGGGAAAGATATCAAGAAACTCATTGACCAACAGAATCGGCTCTATAGGAAGGACTTTAGACTCCACATCCCTAACCCTCATAAGATGATAAAGGAAACCCTAATAAATCATCTTTGGGATTTAAGACAAAAAAATGAACCTACCTTGATCACCACGTTACAACTTTCCCACTCAAGAATGGGCCCATTAGGGAATTGGAATCACACCCTACGAGTCCTAAAATCAATGGAAGCATAATATGCATGTAACCAGTCCATCCCAAGAATAATATCAAAATCCACCATGTCAAGTTCAACAAAGTTACAGGGTAAGACTTCATGCAGTATGAAAACGGGATAATTTCTAAAGACACTTTTAGCAATAATGGACTCACCAACCAGGGTATACACTTCATAAGGTTCACACAATAATTTGGGACTTATATGTAGCTTTTTGGCAACAAAAGGAGTAATGAAAAAAAGAGTGGCACCCAAATGTATTAATGCATACACATAATAACCAAAAACCTTAAACATACTGGTAACAACATTGGGCACCTCATCTACTCCTTGGCTTCCTTGGAAAGCATAAAAAGTATTTTGTCTTGGAGCACCCCCTTGTTAGCATCTCTTTCCCCTTTGACTCACATTAGCATCTTAGCCTTTAGGACTACCGTCTGTACCCTTGTTTTGAGCATATGGACAATCAAAAACCTTGTGACCCACTTCATCACAACCATAGCAAGCATTAGAGTTTCTCAAACATTGACCACCATGATATTTCCTATATTTGTGGCACCTAGGATTAGTCACTCTACCATTAGTAAACCTCTTATTTAGAGCATTGGAGGACCCTTGGTCTTGGAACTTATGACCTTTTTTGAAATGGCCACCCTTGGCACCTTGTAAGCCACCCTCAAATCGAGCCCTCTTGGACTCCCCACTTCTTATCTTTCTAAGCTTTTCCCCCTCTAGTTTCTTGGCATATGTCATAAGCCGAGAAAAATCCATATCACTTACAAGCATTACTATACAACACTTCTTATTTACTAAGTCGGATACCCTCTACATAAACTTGTTCATTCTTGATCTTAGATCGGCAACAATTGAGGAGCATACTTTGAGAGCTTGTTGAACATAAGGACATACTCCCTCACACTCATTCGACCTTGCTTAATATTCATGAACTCCATCATTTTAACCTCTCTTATGTCGATGGGGAAGAACCAGTTGAGGAAGGCAGCTTAAACTCTTCCCAAAGAGTAACATCATCATTTCCATTCTCCATCTTCCATTGTGCAAACAAAATTTGAGCCACATCTTTGAGTTGGTAGGCCGCCAAATCCACCTTTTCCTCCAAATTTAGCCCCATGATGGATAGCACCTTATACAGCTCATCGATGAACTCTTGGCGATCTTCATCGACCTTGGGCCCATGAAACTTCAGAGGGTTCATCCTTGTGAAATCCCTTACCTTCGAGGCTAGAGTAGGAGCATGAGGGCTTGGGGCCCTTGATTTAATTGGTTGGTCATAACATTGGCCAATATTTTGATGGCATCCTAGAAATCATCCTGGGCTACCCCACCATCTTAAGGAGCTTGAGGAGCGGGAGGGTTTGGTTTCTCCTCAAGAGTATGGGCTCTTCTTAGCCTTTCTATTGGTATTATCATGATCTAGAAGAGGAAAGAGCATTCATTAGGGAAAAAAAGCATTATCTTTACATCTAAAGCATGATATAGATCATGAAGAAGTAAAATATTTCCTAAAATGCCTCATAGCCTTCTATTCATAGTTGTGATGAATTCACAACCATGAATAAAACACTAATCAACACGGTGTGTTGGACTTCTGAGGACCATTAACAACCTACTGCTTTGATACCAAGCTTGCCACGACCCAAGCCTAGGTCTTAGACGTGACATGGCAAATAAGAAGTTCGAAGACATCCCAAATAAGCCTCTTGATTGTAACATGCACACATCCTTTGTTGCAGAAGCAAAATTACACAATAATAAGAGTCAATAATGAAAAGGTAAAATAAGACTAAGGGAAGTCTTTGGTAATTATAAAAATATGAGAAGAGTCAAGCTTATAGTATTAACAGACATAGTATCCTACAATACCTCTACTTTAGAATGGAGTGGGGGCCAAGATATTCCCCCTACTCACCCTCATAGCAGAAAATATTCAACATAAGAAATAAGTCTCAACATAATAATAAATCATGAGATATTATCCTCAGAATTGAGGACTCACCAAAGTCTTCTTCAAGGATCGAACTAGCCATGTACAGGAGGAGGATCAAAAGAAGCTCTGGACCTTGCATGGTAATATCATGTAGGCATAGAGTATGCATTAGCACTTGAAATTTACTACATATGCAAGGTTCAATACAACAATGATATAAGTCACAATATTCAAAATGCATACATATAGGCAATTGATATATACTTAATATGACACGTATGAGTAATGTTTGCAAATAAACATAAATGTAAAACATTTAACCTGCATAGTATATCATACTTATGTGAGAGAAGAACTTAATTGACATAGACCAAGCAAGCTACTACTTGTAGTCCAAGGCATACACCCCCTTGGTAAGGTGATTGGGGCATGTCACCTCCTCGACAAGGTGATCGAAGCATGTCAGTCCCTCGACAAAGTGTGGTCTACTTGCCATGGTAAACCATATATGATAACTTAAACAATCCAAGTCATGTCACCCTCTCGGCAAGGTGATCGAGACATGTCACCCCCTTCCCAACAAGGTGTGGTGTAAATAAATGGATCTATTGGAAAACATAAAAGGGATAATATATATGTGGCACAGAGTTTAGAGCCTAAAGACTTTATATAATGTCCCCTTGAGTTAAGCCACCATCTTAAGGCCCAATCAGTGCTAATTCTAATCCCTGAGAATACTTGAGATAGTCATAACTTGAATAACTTATATGAAACATAATAACATGACATGAGTAGCTCATAAACTTACTTGACCTCTACTTGTGAGCCTAACTTGAAATATGAGAGTAAAAATCATATATGATCCCTTGCCTTGTCATGATTGGATCACAAGAGGTTAAAATCTTAAAATAGGTCTAAACTTGATACTTGTAAAATCATAGATACTTTTTATGAATTCAATACATGCTTGGAAGCCCTTATTCATCATGAAGTCACTTGACTTGTAATTTATGTCATAGTTCATCAATAACGTGGGAGTTCTAGTCATGTAATTGTATTGAACACATGGTGGGCTCATGATACTTGTTCAAAATGTCATGACCCAAGCTTGGGGTCTAGACGTGATTAGCAAACGAGGAATCCCGATAGAACCCTAAACAAGCCTCATAGCATATGATTACATATCCTTGGTCATGGAAGCAATGTAAAATAACATAAAAAATATAACCAAGGGGAATTTGCACTAAGGGAGAGAGATTAATTACTTAAGTAACATGTAAAAGTTTAGAAAACAAGGGCAAGGGACTAAGGGGAAAGCTTTCCGAATATTATAATTAAGAAAAACAAGAGTCAAGGCTCATATCATAGATACATAGCATATCCAAGAACACCTCTACTGCATAGATAAGAGCGGGGGCTAAGACAAAGCAGCCGGACTCACCCTTATAGTCAAAATAGAAAGTAAGGAAAAGTGTTTCAATACATAATAAGAGAAATATATACTAAGGTTCCCGAAGTAAAAGACTCACTAACTAGCTTGAGTAGTACCGAACTAGCAACGTGGAGGACAAGGATGATCAACTTCGGCTTCGATCCTTACATAGTGATATCATGTAGGCAAGAGTATGCGTTAGTACATTTGAATGTACTAAGTATGCAGGATGCAATGCAAAAAGAGATAGGCATCATAGTTAAAATGCATAACAATAGGCAATAGGCATAATATAACAATATGGCATGTATAATCAATGCATACATAAAACATGCTTATGTAGCTTATGCTCATATAGGATATCATATGTGTAGAAGAGACTAAGCTAGATTTTTAATGTACAAACCCCTTGGTAGTTGATGATTGTTTCACCCCATCACACT
Source organism: Solanum sejunctum (assembly GCA_025642045.1). Lineage (NCBI taxonomy): Eukaryota > Viridiplantae > Streptophyta > Magnoliopsida > Solanales > Solanaceae > Solanum > Solanum sejunctum. The sequence continues at coordinate 18,137,152 of JAOTQJ010000007.1, read as the reverse complement.
GGTGGTGTGGTACAAACCCCTCACATGGTTGATGATAATCACACCATATCACCATGTTGGCGAAGTACAAAATCCTCATATGGTTGATGAGTACAAACCCCCACATCGGTTACTCGGGCTCTTGTCCCCTCGGATCGGGTATGGTCTAATGCAACACTTTATATAGAGTGTATCATATACATAAGCTCATTTCATCATCATATAGTAGATCATATCATACCTCATGCTTTGGACCTTCAACTCCCCAAGAAACCATATCCAGACTTTTTATCAAATACTAAGAGGGTGTGTCATGCTAGTATAATACCATGAAATATAGAGATGAAATCATGAAAGGAAATCCATTGTAAAACCATCTATCAATACCTTGTAACGCCCTCAAGCAACATACATCAAACCCCCTCCTCAAATCTTACAATAGATCATAGATTTATAGCTCAAAACATAGCAAAACAGTCACAATTTCACACAACTTTAACATAGTATGGAGTGAATTTCATAATAAGCAAGACCCATTTGTAAATGAATTTTAAATCATGCAATTCAAGTAAAAGGAGGCTTGGGTATCATGGTTAAAAAGAACCCATGAAATAAACCCCCATACCATAGCTTTGGAGAACCCTTGAAGAAGATTGGAAATGGAGACTTGAAGCTTGAATGAAATCCTTAAGATTGGTATTGAGTTGTCGGACTTGAATTTATGGTGAAATATGAGTCTAAGTGTTTGAGTGAGTATTGGGGAATGTTTTGGGTGATATAAGGGTCAAATAGGGCTAAGTATAGGTATTTTCAAGTATGGGAACCCTTAGGTCCAAGACTTGAAAGTGTTGGACCAAAATAAAAAAAATAGGACCAAAATAACACTGGGGGATTACTCACTAGAATTTGCATTTCTGCACAAATGAGTTCTACGAAATAAATTCTTCAATCGAACTTAGAATAAGGTGAAACCAAGTGCGCTAGAAAGATAATTCAATGAGATTTCATTTGGTAGGTCGTGGGCCACCAAGTTCTTTGTGTGATAAGATATATTCCCCTTTAAAGTTGACCCTCCTAAATTGCATTTTTGTGATTATTGAATTTTGATACGGATGCTCTAAAATCGGGGTTAGACCCTTTCCCCCCAATTTTGACCCCCTGAATAAGAATATGAAGTTGAATTTTTGATATCACGCATTGTTTTTGAGATATCTGGAACTTAAGATTATGGGCATTCAGAGGCAAATTTTTGAGCACTTTTTGGGGTCATTTCAATATCTCCCCCCTTGGGAACATTCGTACCCGAATGTAAAAGAGACGTATAAGACAAGAGTAATCATAAATAATTAGCCCCAACAAGAATGCAAAATTACATTTAAGACACCATTTTCAAAATCTCAACATAAGTGTAAACTTATCCTAAACTTTTCAACTTAAACATGAATGCATATGAATGACATATGGGATGAAACATAGGACTTGGAATCACATGAAGGAGTTAGTCGTTATCTTAGGCTTGATTAGAGTGAATTAAGTACGAATATCTCTCCCGTAAGACCTTTTTGGCTTCCTTCGAGACACCTTTTACTTGATGGTCCTCTCAAGAGAGCCTTAATGAATACCACATCCTCATTAATCAACTTCTCCACTCATCCATCCAACACCTCTACCGAGTCCTTCCCCTAAGCCAACTTGTCCTACATATCACCCACAATCTCAAGGAGTTTTAATGCACTAGAGTCACCAACACATCCCATCAACCTAGAAGCATAAAGAATCAGACTAACCATAATCATATCCCTAGGAAAATCCCATCCATATTCAACCTTAGCAACTTCTTCTACACTCTAAAAAGACATCACAACCATAACTCATTTGTCAACCTTAACCACACCTATTCCACTTGTAGCCACGAGCCACCATCTCCCTCTTGAGAGACAACCTCCACTCTACCATCTCTTCACCCGAAACTTCCAACTCTAATAAGGTGGAAATCAAGGCCTTGCCTAATCTAGGCCTCTTAACCTAAGAAGATTTAGAACCATCAAGAACACTATACTACTACCCTCAACTTCCTTCAACCTAACGCGCTATTTACCCAACCGATGGACTCCACTAATCATCTCTCACCACCCTTACAACAATGCTCGATTACCAATAGGCACCCTACTTAGAGCATCGACCACCACATTAGCCATATAGGGGAAAAAGATGCACACTCATGTCATAACCCTTAAGGAAGTCTAACCACCTTCTTGTTACCCTCAAGTCACAACTATCGTAATTAGCAAACAACCTCTCATCTTCCAAGACTTGCAAAACTACCCCCAAATGGTTCACAAGATCTAATTAAATCAATGCTCTACCACTAAAGGCGACCACAAACATGCCAAGGTAGGGTTTTAAAACACTATTCCTGAGACCCATAAACACAACTAGTGCATAAGTCAACTAACAACTCCACCAATATTCGAAATGCACCTTCCTAATCTGAGAGGATACTTAGGGATATCACCTACCCTCATCCATACTTGGGAACAAAACCCGACCCTCAAATAAACCTTAGAGAAGTGGTTAACCCATTGTACTTGACCAAATAGATCGACCATCCCTGTCCATCATATTACAACCTTACGGGTACTACACTCATTAAAAGCATGCTAGGCAAGTAACACAAACTATCCTAAGACCTCTAACACCTCAAACTAAGTCCAACCGATATCACAAGACAAGACTCTATGTAACAATAACATAGGGCAACCCTTATAAATCTCTTCTAGCCACTATAGACTCACACAACCATTCGGGACACATACATGAATCCTATTAGAACAAAGGAATCACACAAGAGATAGCAACTCCTTGACCTATCAAATCACCCTACTCAAAACATCGGTCATAACATTGGCCTTCCTTAGGGTCACACTAGTCCGCGCCCTAAGAGTGTCGCAGTCAGGGCATGGACAAGCACTAGAAATTAAAAATTAGTGAAAATTATTTGTTTCTATGGATCTTCTAAAATCTTGGTTATACCCATTTCCCACTAAATTTTCTCCCTGATCAAGAATATGAATTCATATTTCCAAAATCACACATGGATTTTAGATATATGAAAATTATTATTATTGGGCACTCCAAAGCACATAAGGGGCGTTGCAGTTTCTTTCACTCGATACATGATCTTCTCTTTTTTTTCTTCTATTCCTAACTCACCTCCTCATTTTTGCTATTTACCCCTATACTAGCCAACCTCAACTTAGCTTTTAGCCTATATCGAAGTGCATAATATCTATTCCCCAAACTAGGCCAAATTTTGTTAGCCACTCTCAACTTAGGCTTTTTGCCTAAATCGGGATCCACAATGCTCAAGGATAGACCAGGGCCAATTTCAAGGTATTTCACTAGGCAAGGTTTGGCTGATTAGGTGTTTAAGAAAGAAATGGTACATGTAAGGCTCAAATTTTAGAAACAAGGGATGAATTTCTCGTTTCGTTTGTCATTTGAGGCAAACGTGGACTAATTAAAAGAACAAAGTCACAAGATCCCTTTCTAATCGATATAATCTCCAATCCAACTTAGGGTGACAGGGCAAGTATTGAATCAACAGACAATGCAAGAATTAACAAAATCATCTCACACACACATGGCATTGAATACATACTCAATAGAAACTCACAAAGCATGCTTCAAGTATCAAATTGCACTAACTCAATTAGAACAATATGGAGAAATCATACAAAAATGCATAGTTGCAATAGAACCACTATTCAAAAATTTTGAAGGGTACCAATTTTTAAAATATTTCATAAAACATCAAAAACAAGGTACATGCCATATGTTCAACTACTATATACTACAAATATAATCTAAGAAATTCTACATATGTATGTTAAACAAATAAATATCCATGAGGAAAAAGAACATTGGAAAGAAAATTTTGGGATCAAAATTTGGGGTAGTTATGGACTAAAAGCTACTTAGACTTCACCCTAGTCCATAACTACCCACACCCTATCGAAAAATATGTGCATTGTCCTCAATACACTAATTAAGTAAGAGTAAGATAGTAGGGGCTAGAAAACATAACTCGATGGCCAAGCGCCTATCCAGCTTGGGTTCCTCCCATGTAGCTCCTGATTTATAGTCGTGACACGATATAACCATCTTGAGTATTTATAATTCCTCATGATCCTATTCTTCCACCATCTTGATCTTTTCTAAATTTCCAAGGTATGGCTTAACTCTTTGGTTATTTACTTTGAAAGCGACTCCTTCTTGTCTCTCTAATTTAATAGCCCCATGATCAAAGACGTGTGCTTCCCGAAAGGGTTCCAACCATATAGATTTGAGCTTGCAAGGGAACAATTTTAATCTTGAGTTGAAAAGTAGAACTAAGTCCCCTACTATTAATTGGTGGTTTTCTATGCGATGGTCATGTTGGATTTTCATTCGTTGCTTATATAAGGTTAAGCTCTCATATGCTTTTGATCGAAACTTATCAAGCTTATTAAGTTTACTTAATCTAGTGGTAGTTGCATCATTCCAATCTAGATTCTACTTCTTCAATACCCACATTACTTTATGCTCAAGTTCCACGGGCAAGTGACATGCCTTTCGAAAAACAAATTGGTATGGGGATATGCCAATAGGTTTGTTAAACGCAGTTCGGTATGCGCATAATGGATCATCTAGTTTTTGATACCAATCATTTGGATTTGCATTCACAGTTTTCGATAAAATCTTCTTAATTTCCCTATTCAACACTTTTACTTGCCCACTTATTTGATGATGATAAGGCATTGCCACCCTGTGTTTCACTCAATACTTTTCAAGAAGAGCTTTAAAGAGTCTATTGCAGAAGTGAGAACCTCCATGAATAATGATAGCACGAGGAGTACCAAATCTATAGAAGATATTCCTTTTGAGAAATGTTGTGACAATTTTACCCTCATTGTTAGGAAGAGCTACGGGATCCACCCACTTGGATATATAATTCACAACAACTAAGATGTACTTGTTTCCATGTGAACTAATAAATGGTCCCATGAAATCTATTCACCACACATCAAATAACTCAATCACCAAAATTGGATTTAGAGGGACCTCATGCTTGCACGTGACCCAACCTTTTCTTTTGCACCTATCATAAGCTTTGGCATAGTTATGAGCATCTTGGTAGATTATGGGCAAATTATACCTATATTGTAACATATTATGGGCCGTTCAAATCTCACTATGATGACCACCCACTAGTGACGAGTGGCATGCTTCAAGTACGCTCATCATTTTTACCTCAGGGACACAACGACAAATAATCACATCAGTACAAACAAGGAATAAGTATGGGTCATCCCAAAAGAACTTCATCACATCATGCATAAACTTCTGATGTTTGTGTATGTTTAACTTGGATGGCACAATATCACTTACTATATAGTTTGCATAGTCTAGAAACTAGGGTATAAGATCATGAGATGTAGCCAATACTCTTTTATCTCCAATCTATTATGAAATTGCTCATTGCCCAATCTTCTAGTCTGGATAAATGATCTACAACTTGAGTTTTAGTTCCTTTCCTATCAACAACATCAAAGTTAAATTCTTGCAAGAGAAGTACCCATCTTATCAACCCTTTCTTTGCATCATTTTTGGCCATCAAATACATAAGTGTTGAATGGTTTGTATGCACTACCAATTTGGCTCCCAACATATATAAATGGAACATTACAAATGTGATGACCAATGCAAGAAACTCTTGGTCTGTGACAGTGTAATTCTATTGAGCGGTGTTTAGGGCTTTACTGGCGTAATATATCAGATGTAAGACTTTCTTCTTGTATTATCCTAATATCACACCTAGAGCAACCCCACTTGCATCACATGATTTTAAATGGCTTGGACTAATCAGGAGCTACAATAATTGGTGTTGAGATTAATTTCTTTTTCAACCCTTCAAAGGTTTGCATACACACATCATAAAACATGAACTTGGAATGTTTCTCTAATAATCTGCACAATAGGTATGAAATTTTAGAGAACACTTTTATAAACCTTTGATAGAATCCTATATGCCCCAAGAAACTCCTCATACCCTTGGTTGAGATGGGTGGTGGGAGCTTCTAAATCACCTCAACTTTAGTCATGCTGACCTCAATGCCTTTGCCAGATATTCTATGACCCAACACAATACCCTCTTTGACCATGAAATGGCACTTTTCCCAGTTTAGCATTAGATGGATTTCTAGACATCTTTTCAACACATCATGCAAGTGTGCTAAGCAATCCCCAAATGAGTTTCCAACCACATTGAAATTATCCATGAAGACCTTAATAATGTTCTCCACCATATATGAGAAGATGGACATCAGGCATCTTTGAAATGTTGCTAGAGTATTACACAACCCAAATGGCATCCTTATAAAGGTGAAGGTGTGAGGGAAATATGTAAATATGGTTTTTGTTTGATCCTCTGGAGCAATAATGATCTGATTATAGCTAGAATAATCATCAAGAAAACGTTGCCACCCTTTTTCTATAAGTTTATATCTAATCCATGAATGGCATATGAAAGTGATCCTTATCTATTGAGGTATTGAGCTTTCTATAGTCCATACACATCTTGTGACTGGCCTTATAAGAATCAACTCATTGTTAGCATTAAGTACCACTATGATACCCCATTTTTTGGAACACGCTATACCAGGCTTATCCATTCACTATAGACAATAGGGTAGATTATTCCCGTTAACCATTTGATAATTTCTTTGTCTACTACCTTTTGCATAGGAGGATTTAAATATCTTTGATGTTCAATGTTTGCCATGTATTCCTTGACTAGCTGAATTTTGTGAGCACATACAGCAGGTGGGATACCAATAATATCTGCAATAGTCTATCCAATAGCCCTTTTAAATTGTTTAAGCACTATTACTAGGGCATCTACATGGTCATCACTCAAGCCCATAGCTATGATGACCAATAAAATGTTGTTCTCTCCTAAGAATGCATATTTCAAATATGATGGAAGTTCTTTCAACTCTAATACTTCTCGCACTTCTATAGAGGGCTTTATGGGTAGCGTTTCTCAATTATGCAAATATAGCTCCAACTTTATTTGGCATCTAGGGCCGAATGCACCCCAAGAACATTACTGTGTCCTCATAATTTGCGATACAATCACTATTAAAGTTCATCAACACTACCTCCAAAGTGTCAAAACCCAATCATACCTCAAGTTGTACCTCTGACTCATCATCATCAACAGTCTCTGTAACTGAAAACACCCTCAGATCACTATCTTTCCTTGCTTGTTGACAAACATCGAACATGACCTCTTCTTTACCAAATCTGAATGTGAGCAGTCCTTTCTCCATGTCAACCAGAGTGCGACCACTTGTTAAGAAAGGCCTCCTCAAAATAATAGGAACTGCAAAATCAACTTCAAAGTCAAGAATAACAAAACCTGCAAGAAATATAAAATTTTCAACTTTTACCAAAACATTATGAAGTACTTCCCGCAGGTTTCTCGACTGTTCTGTATGCCATTAACAACCATATCTTAGTAGGGATAGGACTTCCGAAATTGATTTTTTTAAAGATCACCAGAGGTATTAAATTAATGCTAGCACCCAAATCACAAAGTGCTCTTGAGAATTCTACCTCTCCTATAGTGTATGGTATAGTGAAAGCGCCTGGATCTTTAAGCTTTTGACCCAATGACTTGGTAGTGATAGCACTAAACTATTGGAGATCTTTAGAAAGTTCTAAACTTACCATCCACTTCTTTGTAACCAAGTCTTTCATGTACCTTGTGTAACTCGACATCTTCTCTAGAGCTTCAATCAAAGGGATGTTGATTAATAATTGCTTGAGTATTGAGAGGAAGTGCTTGTGCTTGCTTTCCTCCTCCCTCTTCCCGAGTCTTTGAGGAAAAGAGGGAGGATTCCTTGGGACATTCTTATACTTCTTTGGCTCTTCAACCACTTTATCGCTTACCCCATCTTCATTGCCTTCTTCTCTTTCATTCATAATCTTCTCAGAAATTATCTCTTCATGCATATCATCGACATCTGCTAGCGTCGAAGTATCAATGGTACTCTTACCTACCCTAGTTGTGACTACCATACAGTGCTCATCATTCTTCGGGTTTTGAACCATATTGCTTGGCAATATACCTTTTTACCATTGATTCAATTGGGTAGTTTTGATTTATACTTGAAATATCAAACTTCATTCCCTTCAAAGTCTCATCTTGTCTTTTAGCGTCTTTATCAATAGGTCAAACATCTCTTCAATCCTTGAATTATTATCCCCGACATCACAATTATGGGTTGGCACATATGGAACATTCTAAAAACCATTTCTTCTACCTAACTCGGCTTTTGGAACTCTATTCCTTTCAAAATAACTACCACAGTTATCTCTATAAGCACCTTATTGATTGTAGTTCTGACCTTACTTTCCAAAACCTTGACGCTAATAGTCCCTATTAGACCCTTGGTCATTGTTCCGAAAATCCACCACTTGGTCACTTACAAACCAAGCATCCTTATCATAATAATGCTCTTTATACATTGGTGCTCTAGGAGGTTTGTGGACTACCATATGCACTTTTTCTTGAGTAAATATCAAATCTATACTTATCCAAAGCTCTGCAGTTTGTTGCATGATCTCCTCGTTGATCTTAGCTTGCTCCGAACAAACATTTACCGCATATGATCTCCTCGTAGAAGCTCTTTCCCATCATACATGGTTGGTTTTGACCACTTGCTTTATTCACTCGCCGATCCTTGTGAGTGGTTGATTCAATAACATACCCCCCATTATAGTATTGGTATAAGCTTGACTATCTTCATTGATGATGCAAAAAAATTCTCTACTAAGGCATTGTAACAATTTTTTGGACTGGGATGCTTCTCAAATACTTCGTAAATCTCTCCCACATTGTACTGATTGAATAACCCAGCAATTTCTCAAAATTGTTCATTTGATCTTTTAATTTGCGCTTCTTTCACCTCAATAATTACCTTCCAAAATAGGCCTTCTGTAAATCTGCCCAACTAGTGATTGAGCTTTGTGGGAGTTCTGATAGCCATACTGTTGCATTACTAGTAAGAGATAGAGGGAACACACATAAACCAATAACATCCATGAAAGATTTTGTGTCCCCATCATACAGTTTCACACATAAGTTACATTATACAAATGGGTATAAGGATCCTCAAAAGGTAGACTCACAAACAAAATACGATTTTGAAGCATTTTGAATAATCCACTTAAAACTGTGAACTTAGTATCAACTAGTAATGGTGGCAACACTATAGCTCCCATCACGTTGATGGCCATGGGATTCAATCTATATTGTTCCATCTATAAGTATTATCATTGAAGTCCCTAGGTTGTGGCCTATTCTCCAATGGTGGTGGATTGTTCTCCCAATCATCAACATCTTCATTTTGATTCATAGCTTCATTAACTGCGATATTAGCATTCACTTGAGTCATTCTCCTTGTAACCCATCTGATCTCTAAATCAATTGGAGCTAAGGAAATGCCTTGACTACTTGTATGGGGTATAAAACATCTAGTATACCTTGCAAATAAACCAAACATACAAAATCAAAAGTAAAATACAAGTGAACTATGAAATTAACACTAGAATTATACTAATAGTGGATCTAAATCAAAATTTTGTCCTATTCTCTAGCAACAACGCCATTTTCTTTTATCATGCTTAAGATACACCTTTTTCTGACGTAAAACAGTCGTCAAAGTAATAAACCTAACCAAGGTTAGGGTCGAATCGCATAGGGAATACAAGACTTTAGCAACTTTATTCACAAATAATCAGTTCAAACATCAACTAACTTAATTCTCTAAAAGGGGGAGGGGTTGCAATGACCGATGAAAAATTAAACTAGATTAACTAAAATTGGAAGACAAAAAATATTAGAGAGCAACTCAGGGTGTTGTGTTCCTCATGATTGACTAGCTCAACTTCCCTGAATTTTACAATTCTCAACTAGAATATTGCATGTAGGACGGTAATTTAAGTTTTTCCACCCCTTTGATCAAAGGTGAAGGTCAAATTTAACTATGGAACTTAGCCCATCCCCATAGTGTGCTCAACTAACCATTACCTATAGTCCCAGTCAACCTCCCTTTGGTCAAGTTCAGTTGATTAGATGAGAACACATCATTGAATCCTATTAACCATTCTCTTTTTCTATTACCACCTGGATCGGGAAGGTAACACTATGCAAGTTCTAATTTTGGGCACCATTAGAAAACATTCAAAATGAAGAGAAATTATTAATACATGCATATACCCATTCTATGAATTTCAAATAATCTAGGTTCTCTAAGTTAGAATCTCATGGTTCCCACAACCCTAAGTTGTGGGTTTAGCTATTCATATCTTTGTCGAACAAAGAAATAATGAATAGAAAAGACATCGTTAATCACTTACCCAAGAAGATTCAAGAACAATAAAAACCACTTTGAATTTAGAATTACAAGCTTGAAAGATGTATTGAATCCACAAGTGAATCTAATCTCCAATATTCTTGTCTCCAAAGATATACCCTAAAAATACTACTAAAATTTCATACTCTCCATGTGTCTTTTTCTATTCTCTAGTCAAAATTTTAAAAAACTACTTTACATGACCAAGTATTTTTTCTTTTTAGTATTTATAACAAAGTCCCTAAATTAATAAGAAAAATTGTTGGCGCCTGATATGAGTGACAATTATGACTCCTACTCGTGTTACGAGCTGTAATCAGGCTTTCATGGTCAGCCTCCTACATCTTGGACTTTATTGCTATGAAATATCTTCATGAGTCATAGTCTGATATACGACTCATATCGACTTCTCCTTGTTCACATTTTCATCACTTGGTCAAAATTTGATCAACACTAAAAATCACTACAAGACATCCTTTTACGACTTGTAGATTGAATTATGACTCATAACTAGGTCTCGTATGGCTGAACTTCAATTTTTCTTCAACAATAGAATCTTCCAATAGACCACCTCTATGATACATAACCTGAGATATGATTTGTAGAGGGTCTCATATGTCCTCAAAAATAAGAAAAACCTGTAACTTTCCCAAAATTGTGTCAACCTGCTTTTGTTGTAAAAATCAAACACATAAAAACCATAAAATTCGCATTAAGAACACACAAAATCCTTAGTTTTAGGCATTAAATATGTAGTATTTTGATAGAACATCACTCTTCCCTTCCCCTAAAGAATTGTAAAGAGGGAGAAGGAAGGCAAGTTCAAGCACTTTCTCTCTATGTTGAAACAACTCTTCATCAACTTCTCTCTCATTGAGATATTAGAGAAGATGCTAGGGTATGCCAGTATATGAAGGACCTGGCTACTAATAAGCATATTGTGAGTCAAGAGCTTTAGCATTGCAGTGCAATTGGTACGAGGTCCTTGGTCCAAAAGTAAGAAGATCCCAATGCTTTCACCATACCTGCACTATTGGAGATGTGGAGTTCGCAAGGGCACCATGTGATCTAGGTGCTAGCATTAACTGGATGCCCTTTGTAGTCTTTAAGAAGCTAGGATTAGGAGCTTTTACTCTGATGAGATAGCAGTTGTTGATGGTTGATCACATGGTGAAGAAGGCTATAGGGATATTATATGATATGCTTGTCAAAGTTTAGGAGTTCTTATTCTTGGCAGACTTTGTGATCCTAGGTTATTAAGCCGACTTCTACTTTCTAATCATCTTAGGAAGACCATTCCTATCCACTGGCCGAGCACTAGTGGATATAAGTTGGTCAACTCAGGTTATGATTGAACAATGAAGAGGCTAGCTTGAATATCTATCAGTCTATAAAAAGGCCAAATGATGTAATAATTGGGAGGCAACCCAAAGTCTTTTTATGTAATAGTTGTAGTTGTAGCTTAATTTTTAGTTTTTGGACTCATAGGTAGTTTATTTTCTTGTATTATGGTTATAATCTTGGCTAGGGTAATAGTGTGTTCTATGAAGAATATGCAGGTACATGACTAACTCAGCTATTCTTGGCTTAGAAGGACATTAGGGAGTGGCTCTACGATTGGTTCTATGGGTCGTACATCCCTTTACGACCTATATGCCATCTCATAGACACTTCTAGTAACTAAAAATTTATGAACTCAAGTCTAAGATCCAATATATACTACTAGTAGTAAATGGGGATCATGGACCCCAGGTAAGTTTTCAAAAAAAATTTCTAAGTGTTGACGTCTCTACTACCTACTCTACGAGTCATACTTCACTTTATAACTTATAGACTAGTTCATGAAACCCATTCCTGAAAATTAGGGTTTAGATATTCTACAAAACCACATTTCATGAGCCGTAAAATATTCTACGGCCTATAATCAAAGTTTTGTAGAGTCCATGCCCATTAGATTTTAATTGACCTGTTCAAAGCATAAATAATATAGTCAAATTATTTTGATCACATTTCAACCATAATTTACAAAAACACCCCACCAACCCCTGCCTCAAAACTTTTTGACCATTTACAGCTTTCACCACCACAATTTTCTGATACTATTTTCCAGTGACCTGTGTCTCTTCACCTCTTTCATCTTCTACAATCTAGTAACACAAATTAGTAAATTTTTGGTTAACCCAAAGCCATTAATTTGCCTATGTTTTAAATCGAAAATTATGTTGGGAATGGTAGTGTTAGAGACAAACCCATATGTGCAATTGACATGTTGATAATTAAATTATGGTTGCCCATTCTTGAAATATGTGTTTAAATCTGAAAATAGGTGTGGTTGCATTGATTGTATGATTCAAATAATATGTTTTGGTGCCTGTTGAATCTCGCACCATTTGTGATGAATTGATTGTGTGTATAATTTGGTAGGTGATGGCATAGGTGCATAATTTTGTTGTGAAATCAATCATACGTGGTTGGAAGGGTTGGGGACAGATGCTCAATTATGTTTGATAGGGTATGTGTGCCAATTATCATATTGGTGTATTGATTGGTGTGATAATCATCTTGAGGGTGTGAGTGTTGCTTTAATGTTGTCGGAATAAAATTGAAAGAGGTCGTGTGGGGTTCATTTTGTTTGACTTAGAAATATAGGTAAATGAGTTTTCTATTCTACAAGTGGCCTTTACAGCCATGGAACATTCCACGAGTTGTAATTGCCCCTAGTACCAGATTTCAGAAACCTAAAGTTTCTGATTACCCATCCGATGAGAATATCTATGAGTCTTAGAAGACTTTATGACTCATAGACAAGTCTCGTGAACGCCTGCCTAAAATAAATTTAGACACTGGAAAATTCTATAACTCGTAAAATATCTTACAAGTCGTACCTGGTCTTGTAGACTTTTCCATTGAGCAAAAATTTTGTAATGACTATTTTATGAGATCCCTCTATGGCTAATAGTGCCCACTATGGCCCATAGAGGTGCTTTCGTAGACTTTTCTATGATTCAGCCTAAATTGTTTTTGTTTTACATTTTTTTGAGTTGTGGACTAGCCAAGGTACGTAAATGTTCATATTTCAAGTACTATGGATCCAAAAGAAAAATGTGATGAGATCAGGGTTCTATAGAGGTCGCTTAGGTATGAGCTCTCAAAGGATTAGTAAACCCCTATATTGAGCTATTCACTAGAGGACCTTGGCATATATCCATACTCAGAGGCCACTAAACCTCATATTAGAGTTGATTCAATAGCTAGGCAGACGCAGTCTGTTGTCGTTCATTGTCCCCAGTCTGATGAGGGAGACAGTTAAATGAGCAACTCTATTTAGATGGATTAATCCAGAGAGGATTCCACCTCTGAGTTAGGTTAGGTGATGGATTATAGACATAGTCCTTCGTAGTTTCTCAATCATCACTATCTCTACAAGACACTTTTACTGGTCGATGGTGCATCAAAGGCATGCAGGGTAGTTATGTTGAGGATGTGGAAAATACAGAGTGGGTAAAACTAGTACGCTCCATCTGTGAGGAGCTCCAGGTCATCTCTAACATACTGGACTGTGTCCTTAGCCTTCAAGACATGATGATTAGACATAGGCTTCAGTGTCTGACCATATCACTCGGGCGATACTACCCAACCATAGTGAGGAAGTTTTATGCGTCATATACATCTATAATTCAAAGCACCCTTCCTAAGGTGAAGAAGGCCCTCACTCAACCCATATTGACCAAGACCAGACTGAGGGGCCAGCTGGTGGATATTACAGAGACCCCCATCTATCTCACACTATTTGGGCTAGAGTTCCCTACGGTTGGATCCACAACTTAGTTTGACTTCAGGGTGTGGCAGACGAGGGACCAGCTAGTAAGGAGAGATGAAAGCGCAGATCCAGCTTGATAAGGTGGGTTACTGGTTATATTACTGATCAGGGTCCAGAACATGCAGGGGTCACCATACACTTCGAGCCTATTGTCAAGGCTTCGCTCAGTTTCCTCACTATTTTTTGGTGTGCAATTGTCAAGTTATGCATCTCAGTTGACTCTTATTGATAATACCTTGACACTAGAGAGGGCAATGCTAGTTGCTAGCATCTTGGCTAGTTATGAGATTGATTTAGGTCTGCCTCTTTCCAAGTAGATTCACAAGGCTGCCCTCAAGAGGTCTACCCCTATCATTTTCCCTTTCTTGATATACGGGCTCTGTCTTGAGTCAGGGGTGGAGAGTTGCACAAGTTGGACTTACTGATTGAGGCCTAGCTCACTTTGGATGATAGCCTGATCAAGGAAGAGGAGAACCCAATGGTACTCTAGTGAACACAAAACCAGCCAAATCCTATGCCAGTGATCTTTACCCCAGCATTACCACCTGAGGTTCCACACACACTACCACTTCTAGTGCTACTAAGGAGAGGGTGTCCATGATTTCTTCTCCTAGACCACAAGCACATCATCACAGGCAACTCTTGCGGGCATGGTTTATGTATTCGCCATATCTATATAGGACATGATGCAGAGTTTATCTCATGCTGAGTCACAATTGACTTAGGTGGTTTAGTAGATTAGACCATGGGTTCGCCAAGTGATTTTAGACATAGAGGGTAACATGTAGGCATATAGGGTCGCTACTATTTAAAACTGTCTGTCCACCATAGATGCCTGCATATATGCCTTCGAGACTAGGCAGAATAGAGACTAAGCATGGTTTGGCCAATAGACTTGAAGGTCATATAGACAAAGATCTAGTAGCTCTAGGTTAGTATGATAGCAACAATAGTAGAACCAGCGACACTACTATAGAGTAGACTCCTGGTGCCAGTGGTAGATCTTTTTGCTCCTGATGAGTATACCAGTCTTCCCATAGGAAACGAACTCACAGAGATGATGATGAACATGTCCTATGCTCACGTACGAGGCTTACAAAATAAAAGGCTCTCGAGCTTATCTTGAGGGAGTCGACATATGAGGAGGAGAGATGACAAGCCTGACAACTAGTTTGGGTAAAGGGTATTGGCCTCACCGGATAGAGTGCTACCATTGAGGAGGCCACAACGCAGGATGAGAGTGGTGAAACTCAGCAACAAATGAATGTTTAGGTGCCTAGGTATGATTTTTGACCACTTATACTTTATTTTACTTTGATTGTGTGCATATGGGACAATGGACATCTTTTTAGATGGGGTGTGGGTAATTATGGGCCTCAGTGAAGTATAAGTAGTTTGGGTCTATAACTACCAAAATTTTTTATCCTTGTGTTTTCTTGCCTATATTCTTTTTCCCCATGGATTTACTTTCTGCTAAACCAACATGTTTAGGATGTTTTAGATAGTATGTATAACATATAGTATTAATACCAGTGGCATATAACATGTTTCTATGTTTTATTTAAAATGATGATACCTACTAAAATTTTGATTAGTTAGTTTAGATAGCAACCATGCATGCTTAGGTGTGTTGACAATACTTATTCTGATAAGTGAGGATAAATTGAGATAGAAAGCATGATGTGAGAGTCTTTTGTTGATAATATAGGTGGTGCCATGTGAGTGTAAGCTTTAATTGCTAAATTCATATGTTGTGTGCTAATTCACAACCTACCCCGTTACTTTAAGTTAGACTATAGATTAATTGGATTAGGAAAGGATCTTAGGCATTTTTATTAAAAGTCCACTTAGCCTAAATAACCAACAAAACTTGTAATATATCCCTTGTTTTTATTATTTTGAGCCTAACATGTACCTATTCAGCGAAACACCTAATTAGTCTAGTCTCATTTGTTATGAAATCCTAAAACTGGCCCAGGTCCTTCCTTGAACATTGTGTACCTTAACTGAGGCAGAAAACCTAAGTTGAGGGTGGCTACGAAAAGTGGTTGTTTTGGAGGACGGATAATGTACACCTAAACTCAAGGTGACACATAACAATACAGGGGAAGTTAGTGATACAGAGAAAAGGAGAAAAATCATGTATTACATGCAAGAAATTTATGTGATGCCTTAATTGTGAGTTAAATAAAAAAATAAAATGTAGAAGCAAGGCAAAAAGCTGAAAAATTAAAAGAAAGCACCCTAAAAAGATTGACATAGAAGAAAGGGAGAATGAAATGTTGGTAAGGCAGAAGTGTAGGAAAATCGATTGTTAAGGAGGGACTTTAGTTGTTATGTTCCACATATAACATACCAAAGTCCCCCAAACCTACGTTACAAGCCTATAAAGTCCTAAAGTGATCCTAGTCCAAGAGGTTGAATGTCTTAGATATTAGTATAGGGGCAAGTCTATGGCATTGGGCATGACACTTGAATATCTTTTATAAGAGTGAGTGATCTTGCATAATCATAAGGTTATACATGAAACATTATTGAATGTGATATGAGACTTCTTTTTTTTAGTGAACTTGCATTGCATTGTGAGCATTAGACTTATTCAGTGATTGTGGATAGCTGACAGTACCTTACTTGTCATAATTGTGTTGTCACATGCACTTGTTTGTACTGATTTCATCACGACCCAAGCCTAGGTCCTACATGTGACATGGCAAATGGGGAACCCAAAGAAACTCCAAACAAACCTCTTAACTTATCATTACACATCATCGGTCGCAAAAGCATATAAAAGATATAAAGAGTAAGATTATGGGCAAAAGGCTAAGGGACAAAGCTTGCATAACATCATAATCAAGACACAAAAGTCAAACTCATATCATAGATACATAGTATGTCCAACAAGCACCTCTAATACATAGATAAGAGTGGGGGCCAACACAAAGCAACTGGGCTCACACTCATTGTCAAAATATAACATAAAGAATAATGTCTCAATACATAATAAGAGCAACATAGATTAACATCCCTGAAGTGGAGGACTCACCAACAAGCTAGATTAGTACCTATCTAGCCATGTGAAGGAGGAGGATCAAATTAGGCACTGGTTCGTACATGGTGATATCATGTAGGCAAGAGTATGCGTTAGTACATTTGAATGTACTGAGTATATAGGATGCGATGCAATAAGACACCTTAATCAAACTGCATAATAATAGGCAATAGGTATAACATATCAATATGGCATGTATGATAAACGCATAAGTAAAACATGCTTAAATAATTGATACTCATGTAGGATATCTTATTTGTAGAAGAGACCAAGCTAGATATTCAAAGTATAAACTCCTTGGTTGGTTGATGATGGTTTCACACCATCACCCTAGGGGTATGGTACAAACCTCTCACATAGTTGGTGATAATTTCACCTTATCACCCTAGTGGTAAAGTACAGATCCCTCATATGGTTGATGACTATAAACTACCACCTTTTTATCAAGGTACGAACCCCTTGACAAAGGTTATCCGGGCTCTTAATCCCCCAGGATCGAGAATGGTCTAACACAACACTTTATATAGATTATATCATATACATAAGCTTCTTTCATCACCATAACATCAATCGTATCACATCTTATGCTTTGGACCTTCAATTCCTCAAGAAACCACATCCGGATATTTTATCAAAACTTAGAGGGTGTGTAATACTAGTATAAAATCATGAATTATAGAGATAAACACATGCAAGAAAATCCATTGTAAAACCATCAATAAACACCTCGCAACACCCTCAAGAAATATGCATCAAAAACCCGCATCAAATCTTATAATAGATAGAAAGATTTATACCTCAAAACATAGCACAACAGTCACAACTTTACTTATCTTTAACATAGTTCATAGACATGTTCATACTAGTAAACCTAATTCAAAAATCAACTTTAAATCATGCAATTTGAGTATAAAGGAGGTTACGGCACCATAGGTAGAAGAATCCAATGGCTAAAACCTACATACCTTAGCTTTGAGGAAGCTCTTGATAAAGATTGAAAATGGAGGCTTAAAGCTTGAAGGAAATCCTTAGTTTTGGATGAGGTTTTTGAAACTTGAATTTGGGAGTGAAAAATATGGCTAAGTGTTTGAGGGATATTGGGGAATGCTTAGGATGATATGATGGTGAAATATGACTATGTATAGGTAAAAACACGTTTGGAAATATTTAGGCCTAAGATCCAAAAGTCTTGGACCGAGATACAAAAAAACTGGATACAAAAATGTATAGAAGCGTAGGCTTGGCTCGTCGAGCCATAGGCGCAGATCGCCTCTAGAAATCGCATTTTTATGATTTTTAAATTTTGCTACGGTTGCTCTTAAATTGGAGTTAGATCCTTTTTTCCCTAATTTTGACCCCCTGAACAAGAATATGAAGTTAAATTTTCAATATCATGCTCGTTGTTTGTGCATTATGGAATTTAAAGTTCTGGGCATTCTGAGGCACATTTTCATGCACTTTTAGGGGTCGTTTCAATACCTCCTACTTGGGAACATTCGCCCTCGAATGTGAAAGAGATGTACAAGACAAGAGTGATCGTAAACAATCAGCCCCAATACGAATGCAACATTATATTTAAAACACCATTTTCAAAATCTCAAAATAAGTGTAAATTCATCATAAGTTTGACAACTTAAACATGAATGCATATAAGTGACATAGAGGCTGAAATATAAGACATGAAATCATATTAGTGCTTAGAGTTAGTACCTCAGGCTTTAGTGGAGTGGAAGAGATATGGATACCGCTTTTGCATGTCCGCTTCGGCCTCCTAATAGCACTTTCAATTTGTTGGTTCCTTCAACGGATCTTGACAGAGGCCCCTCCTTGTTCCTTTATCTCTTCACTTGCCTATCCAAAATCTAAACCGGAGTTTCCTTATAAGTCTAGTCATTTTCAACAACACCCACAACATCAAGAGGCATAATAGCATTTGGATCACCAACTCATTTTCTCAACCTATAGACATGGAACACCAGATGAACCAAATTTATTTCACTAGGCAACTTCAACTCATAAGCTACCTTGCCAGCCCTCTTTATCACCTCATAAGGACCAAAATATCTTAGATTCAACTTTTCCTTTTTACCAAAACAGACCATACCTTTCATTGGAGAAACTTTCAAATAAATCCAATCACCCACTTTGAATCCAAGGCCTCTTCTTCTCAAAGCGACATAGGATTTTTGATGACTTTTGGCTGTTTTCAAGCTTTCCCTAATCATCCAAACCATCTCAAGAGCCTCCATAATCGGATTTGGTCCCAATAAAGCCACCCCTCAAACCTCAAACCAACCAATCGGTGATCTATAACGTCTCCCATAAAAAGCCTCAAAAGGACCCATACCAATACTAGAGTGATAGCTATTGTTGTATGCAAACTTAATAAAAAGAAGATGGTTATCCCAATTACCCTTAAGCTCCATGACGCAAGCTCTAACCATATCCTTAGTGTTTGAATGGTTCTTTCAACTTGGCCATTTGTTTGAGGGTGAAATACCAAGACCCCTTTGAAAATACCTACAAAAGTGTGAAGTAAATTGTGCACCATGATCCGATATGTTGGACAAAAGAACCCCATGTAACCTCGCTAACTCATAGATGTACAACCGTGCATACTCTTTAGCACCATATGTGTTTTTAACCGATAAAAAGTGATCCAATTTCATCATTCTATCAACTACAACCCAAATAGAATCAAAACCTTCTTTTAGTTTTGGGCAACCTAACCACAAAATCCATATTAATCACCTCCCACTTCCAAGTGGGAATCTCCATGTCTTGGGTTAGGCCACCCGGCCTTTGATGTTCGGCTTTGACTTGTTGACAACTATGGAAACCAAAAATGAATTTGGCAATATCCCTTTTCATGCCTCCCCACCGATACACATTCCTCAAGTCTTTATACATTTCGGTGGAATTGGGGAGGATAAAATAAGAAGAATCATGGGCCTCATCAAGGATCTTCTCCCTCAAACCACTAACACAAGACAAACACAACCTATCTTGGTACCCAATGGCACCATCTCCCCCTTGGGAGAAAACCTCTACTTTGCCCTCTTTCACCAAGGCCTTTAATTCAAGCAAGGAGGAGTCAATATCTTTTTTTTCTATCACCTCGTCAAGCAATGAAGACTTAGACCCATTAACAACAACAACATCATCACCAACCTAACCCCCAATCTAGCCAATTTATGCACCTCCATAGCCATTTCCTTATCACCACCATCACCATGGGATAGGCCACCCATAGACACCATATTTAAAGCATCCTCCACCATATTTGCATTACCCGGATGATAGTGCACACTCATATCATAGTCTTTAAAAAGTTCCAACCATCTCCTTTGCCTCAAGTTGAGATCTTTTTGAGTGAAGACATATTGGAGGCTCTTATGATTGGTGAATACATCCACATACACCCAATACAAGTAGTGAGCAAATCTTTAGTGCGAACACAATGGTGACTAACTCTAGATCATGTGTAGGGTAGTTCCTTTCATGCACCTTGAGTTGTCTAGAAGCATAAGATATGACCTTCTCATTTTGCATCAATGTACAACCCAAACCAAACTAGGAAGCATCACAAATCCGTCAAACCCATTCGATAATGACAATATAAGAGTGGACACAAGCTTGTCTTTCAATATTTGGAAGCTTCTCTCAAACTCAATAGTCTACACAAACTTAACCTTCTTTTGAGTCAATTTTGTCATAGGGGAAGCAATGGAGGAGAACCCATTCAGAAACCTTCTATAACAACCCGCTAGGCTTAAGAAACTTCTAATATCCAATAGGGTAAATGTTCAAGGCCAATTCCTAATCACATTACTCTTCTTAGGATCCACTTTAATACCATCCCCCGATACCACAGGACCCAAGAATGCAACCTCCTTCAACCAAAATTCACACTTTTTATATTTAGCATACAATTTCTCCTCCCTCAATCTTTACAACACAATGCTCAAATGCCCTATATGCTCCTCCCTACTATGTGAATAGATCAATATATCATCAATGAAGACCACAACAAAGGAATCAAGGTAGGTTTAAGTACCCTATTCATTAGGTCCATGAAGATGGCTAGTGCATTGGTCAATCCAAACGATATCACAACAAACTCATAATTCACATATCTAGTTTGGAAAGTCGTCTTAGGAATATAACATTCCCTCACTCTCACTTGATGATACCCAAACCGAAGGTCAATCTTAGAGAAATAAATAGCCCTATGCAATTGGTCAAAAAAATCATCAATTCTTAGAAGAGGATATTTATTCTTTATAGTGACCCCATTGAGTTGCTGGACGTCAATGCACATTCTAAGTGGCCCATCCTTCTTATTCATAAACAACACCGGATCACATCAAGGTGATTGGCTAGGCCTAATAAATCCCTTCTCCAAAAAATCCTTCAATTTTTCCTTTAACTCCTTCAACTCCGTCAGGGCCATACGGTGATGGGGAATGAAGATAGGTTGAGTATCGAGGGGGAGGTCCATACAAAAATCTATTTCCCTTTTTTGGAGAAAAACTAGAAAGGTCATTTAGGAAGACATCAAGAAACTTATTTACAACTAGAACTAACTCTATTGAAGGGACTTTCCACTCCACACCCCTGACCCTTATGATATAGTAAAGATACCCCCTTAGAGATCAACTTACAGGATTTAATGCATGAATGAATCTACCCTTGACCACCACATCTTGACTTTATCACTCAAGGACGGGTTTATTAGGGAGTTGAAACTTGACCCACAGTTTCTACAATCAATAGAAGCATAATAGGCATGCAACCAATTCCTCCCAAGAATGACATCAAAATCTATCATGTCCAGTTCAATAAGATCACAAGGCAATAACTTATGCAAACTAAAAATAGGATAACTTCTATAAACTTCCCAGAAACAAAAGAAGTACCAATAGATGTAGACACTTCATATGACACATGCAGCAACTCGTGGTCAACATGGAACTTTTTAGCAACAAAAGGGGTAACAAAGGAAAGAGTGGAACCTAGATCAATCAAAGCATATACATCAAAGTCAAATATTTTTAGCATACCACAAACAACATCGGTAACCTTACCAAACCCAATTAGTACCATGAGAAGACCCTTGGTCTTGATGAAATCTAGCACCCTTTTGGAATTTACCCTTAAATAGCGCCTTCTTGGCCTCATGTCCCCTCCTCTTCCTCAATTGGTCCTCCTCCATTTGCTTGACATAGGCCATCAATCGAAAAAAGTCCATGTCACTAATTAGCAAAGCAGACCGACATTCCTCATGCACCAAGTCAGAGACCCTAATCACAAACTTATGTTCATCCTAGATCTAGGATCGACCGCCAAATGAGGAGCATACTTTGAAAGTTAATTGAACTTGAGGGCATACTTTCTCAGACACATAGCACCTTGTTTCAAGTTCATAAACTCCACCAACATAGCTTCCATAAGCTCACGAGGGAAAAATTAATTAAGGAAAGCCAATTTGAACTCCTCCCAAAGCACTAGATTACCAATTCCCTTCTCACCCTTCCATTGATCATACTATATTTGGGCTACCCCTTTGAGTTGGTATGCCTCTAACTCCAACACCTATGATATTCAAGATCTTATAGACCTCATCAACGAACTCTTGTCGATCTTTATCCATCTTTAACCTATAGAACACAAGAGAATTCATCATCATAAAGTCCTTTACCCTAGCTCTCGAGGTAATAGCATGAGGGGCTTGGGCCCCTTGATTGACTTTGTTGGCCCCAACTTGGGCAAGGATAGTGAGAGCATCTAGGAGCTCACCATTGGTAGATAGCTCCTTGGGAGTTTGGACCCTTCTTCCTCTAGTGTTTCGCATGCTCTAGCATAGCAAAGAATAATCATTAGGGGAAAAAACACACGCACGACTCTATAGCACAACTTAGAACATGAAGAAGGGAAACATTTCCTAAAACGCCTCATAGCCTTTTATTCATACTTATGGCACATTTCACAACCATGAATAGGACTCTAATCAACACAGTATGTTGGACTCCAAGGATCTATCAACCTAGTGATCTGATACCAAGTTTGTCACGACCCAAGCCTAGGGTCTAGATGTGACACGGCAAATGGGGAGCCCGAAGGAACTCTAAACAAGCCTCTTAACTTATCATTACACATCATCGATCGCAAAAG
Organism: Solanum sejunctum; assembly: GCA_025642045.1. Taxonomy (NCBI): domain Eukaryota; kingdom Viridiplantae; phylum Streptophyta; class Magnoliopsida; order Solanales; family Solanaceae; genus Solanum; species Solanum sejunctum. The sequence continues at coordinate 18,113,667 of JAOTQJ010000007.1, read as the reverse complement.
CATATAAAATATATAAAGAGTAAGAATAGGAGTAAAGGTCTAAGGGAAAAAGCTTGCATAATATCATAATCAAGAGACAAGAGTCAAACTCATATCATAAATACATAATATGTCCAACAAGCACCTCTAATACATAGATAAGAGCAAGGGCCAAGACAAATCAACCGAGTGAGAGTCAAATAGCACATAAAGAAGAATGTGTCATTACAAAATAAGAGCAACATAGACTAAGATCCCCAAAGTGAAAGACTCACCAACAAGCTTGAGTTGTACCAATCTAGCCACGTGGAGGAGGATGATCAACTTGGGCACTGGTTCCTACATGATGATATCATGTAGGTAAGAGTATGCATTAGTATGTTTGAATGTACTTAGTATATAGGATACAATGCAATAATAAATAGGCACCTTAATCAAAATGCGTAACAATAGGCAATAGGCATAATATCTCAATATGGCATAAGTAAAACATGCTTAAATAACTGATACTCATGTAGGATATCATATGTGTAGAAGAGACCAAGATATATTTACGAAGTACAAACCCCTTGGTTGGTTGATGAAGTTTTCACCCCACCACCCTAGTGGTGTAGTACAAAACCCTTACATGGTTGATGATAATTTCACCTTATCACTCTGGTGGCAAAGTATAAACCCCTCATATGGTTGATGAGTACAAACCCCTCCACAAGGTTATTCGGGCTCTTATTCCCCCCAAATCGGGCATGGTCTAAGGCAATACGTTATATAGATTATATTATATACATAAGCTTTTTTCATCATCATAACATCAATTGTATCATATCTCATGCTTTCGACCTTCAATTCAGCAAGAAACTACATCCAAACATTTTATCAAATACTTATATGATGTATAATGCAAGCATAATATCACGAATTATAGAGATGAAAACATGCAAGAAAATCCACTATAAAACCATCAATCAACACCTTGCAACACCCTCAAGCAATGTACTTCAAAATCCCTCATCAAATTTTACAATATATCCAAGATTTATAGATCTAAACATAGCAAGATAGTCACAATTTACATAGCTTTAACATAGTTCATAGACATGTTTATACTAGTAAACCTAATTGAAAACTCAACTCTAAATCATGCAATTTGAGTAACAAGGAGGTTAGGGCACCATGGGTGGAAGAACCCAATTGCTAAAACCTACATATCTTAGCTTTGAGGAAGCTCTTGATAAAGATTGAAAATGTAGGCTTAAAGCTTGAAAGAAATCCTTAGTTTCGGATGAGGATTTTGAGACTTGAATTTGGGAGTGCAAAATATGACTAAGTATTTGAGAGGATATTGGGGAATGTTTAGGATGATATAAGGGTGACATATGACTAAGTATAGGTAAAACCATTTGGGAAAACTTAGGCCCAAGACCCAAAATTCTTGGACCGATATAGAAAAAACTAGACACAAAGATGTATAGAAGCGCACCCTTGGTGCGTCGCACCAGGGGCTCGAATCTTCTCTAGAAATTGCACTTTTGTAATTTTAGATTTTGATACGGTTTCTCTTAAATCGGGGTTAGACCATTATTCCCCTAATTTTGAACCCTGAACAAGAATATGAAGTCAAATTTTTAATATATTATGCAGGAATTTTGAGATATATGGAATTTAAAATTTTGGACATTCCAAGGCACATTTTCGGTTACTCTTTGGGTCGTTTCAAGTTTACTAGATGGCTATCAGATTCTATTTTGAAAGGTGACATAGGTCTTTGAGTTTAAATTGAAGTTATGTATGCCAATGGGTTAAGGCCTATGTATCACTGTATTGGTTATATAGATTGAGTCCATCACTTGAGGACAAGCAACAATTTTAAGTTGAGCATGTTGATATGTTGTCAAACTATAGCACTTTTAATGCTTAAAACTTAGAGCTTTGTATGTTCTCAATGTGATGATAGTTGGTTTTACATATTTTTGTGTCTTATTTGAAGGATTTCAGGGTTGGCCTTGATTTTGGGAAGAATGTACAGAATTTACTGATTTTGATGTAGTACGAGGCACTTTACAGGCTGTAGTTCACTCTATAAGCCGTGAAGTTGGTTTTGTAGACAAAATTCTAATGAGGGGATAATTTTTTTAAGTTGCTTTATGAACATGCAGATGGGTCATAGATTTGTTTAAGAGTCGACGAACATGGTTCGTGCCCTGAGGATTATAGATGAGGGACTTTCTCAACATTCATCAAATGAATCCCCCTACAGGTTGTAAACCACTTTACTGGTCGTAGAAGGGTATAATAGACCTGAAGTCCAGTTTTCCATTAGTACTGTATGAGACCTCAACTACGAGCCGTGGAATGTAATATGGCCCCTAAAGCTGTTCGTGAGGCATGTTGACCTAGCTATCCAATTTGTTTAGGATTTGCATTTTAAATATTATAAATAGGGTTTTTATGTTACTTTACATATATTACGTAGAGAACTTGAAACTTAGAGAGGAAAAGTAGCGATATTGAGTAGAGATAACGTTAGAGAGTTTTGAGAAACACTTGTACTTTGATTTGATCTGTTATCTTGTAATTCTCTTTGAAGTTGGATTTGCTTGTTCTTAATTCAATTGTGTAAGTGCTATTATGTTATTCTAATTCATAAGTCTTACATCTACATAAGTCATTAGTTGCTAAATCCACAACTAGGGTTGTGGGAACTATGAAGAAGTAATAAAGTAAAAATCGGATATATCATAATTCTTGGAAAGTGTGCATGCATGTATTAATTAATTCTCTTTATTTTGCATGTTTTCTAGTGGTGGCCAACATTAGAACCCCTATAGTATTACTGACTAGAACAATGTATAAATGAACAGGAAAGGAGGTTAATTAACTGGATTCGATTGATGTGTTCTCATCTAATCAGCAAAACTAGGCCAAGGAAGGTTGTACTCAGACTAATAGGTAAGGGTTAATAATGCACACTACGGTGATGGGCCAAGTCATATAGTTAAATTTGCCTCTTGCTTGGATCAAAGGATTTGGTGAACTTAACTTACCTCATACATACTACATTGAAAAGAATTAGGTTATTTGGTGCTACTAAATTAGGAAATCATAGGAATAAAATGCCCTAGTTTTCTCCATATTGATTAAAATCTTATGTCTGTTTGGTTTACTTTTCTATTGATTATTTTACCTCACCCCACCCCCACCTCCCAAAAAATTAAGTTGGTTAATCACTCAATATGGAGAGAAACTAGGATATTGTGTTCCCTATGATTCTCTAACTTAGTATGACCAGATAACCTAATTCTTTTCTAGTGTGCATGCAGGACAATAAGTTATGTTCACCAAACCCTTTGGTCCATGCGAGAGGCAAATTTCACTATGTGTCTTAGCCTATCTCCATAGTGTACATTACTAACCATTAACTATTACTCCTAGTACAGTCTCCCCTTGGCTCATTAACTAGATTAGATGAGAACACATCGATCAAATCCTATTAATTATTCTCTTTTCCTATGCATTGTTACCTTTGTCTTGTCAGTAATACTAGGCGGGTTCTAATGTTGGCTACCACTAGAAAACATGCAAAATCTTTCTAGTGTAGCATGTATGAGGTAAGTTAAGTTCTCCAAATCCTTTGAACCTGGTGAGAGGCAAATTTAACTACATGACTTGGCCCATCTCCGTGGTGTGTATTACTAACCCTTACCTATTAGTCTGAGTACAACCTCCCTTGGCCCAGTTTGGCTGATTAGATGAGAACACATCAATCGAATTCAGTTAATTAATCTCTTTTCCTCTTCATTTCTACCTTGTTCTGGTTAGTAACACTATAGGGGTTCTAATGTTGGCTGCCACTAGAAAACATATAAAATGAAGAGAATTAATTAATACATGCATGCACACTTTACCAGAATTATGATATATTTGAGTTTTACCTTGTTAGTTTTTTATGATTCCCACAACAATATTCTCGACAACTTTACTGCTTTACAACTTAATTAGATTTTCAATTAGTAAATGAAAAATTAGTAGTCTTTTCAGTCTATATGTAAACTATAGTTATATGCATAGAGGTTGTAAATAATCAAGAATCACTTCAAAATACCCTTTGTATAAGAATTTATTATTAAAACACTAACAACACTCCCCCAGGAATTTCGATGTCAAAAATTTAGACAGAACTTGTCCTAAATTGCGTCCACCATTTTTAATCCATAACTACCAAATTAGATTTCAATATAGATGTAAAAGTTGTAGCTAAATTTCTTGGGGTTGCAAAGAACTAAGAACCATCACAAAATATAGGTTATAGAACAATATATGATTAAAATACTAATAAGAGTACATAGAAGGCTTTTTAGATAAAAGAAAAAACTAGCCAGAACTTTCACTGTGTTTCATCTAATTTCTCAATACCATACAAGCAAATTCATAATTTCACATAAATATGAAGGTTGTAAATATATGAATCAGCTTTCCAAAATATATTTATACACTACAAACACAGACATATACTATGAAGTATTCCACAATAACTAAACATTACACAGTTTCAAGACAGAATTTATCTGTTTATCAAAGGATATGGGCTTCTTGATTTTTGCTCAAGGGGATTGATTGTTTTCATAATTTTAATAAAATATGTACATATGATGGAGTTTGTAAGGTGTGCATAAGTTTTGGAACCAACTTAACTTAGGGAAAAATATATATATATGACGTTAAAAGAAACTTAAAAAGGTTGCCCAAAAGTGGCTTCCCAAATCTCTTTTTTTTTGTTCCTCTTTTGCTTTCTAATCACCCCTTAACATACATTATTAAGACTTGAATAATAGATTCAATTTCATAAAATAGACCACAATACACTAAGACAGGCACCTCCCTAATTCTCTTATTTTTATGAGTCATGAAAATTGATTCCTCTAATGACACAAAATCGAGTCAAAGAGTTGTGATGTAGGGGTTGATTTTATCTCAAGGGATATCTTTTTGAAAGTGAACACATTATTTAGTAATAAGAGAATTACATATGGGCTATATTGTATTCCATAACCCGTAATTAGAGTCTCATACAGAGCTGTTGGAACACTGGACTTCAGGTCTACGACACCCCTATACGACCCCTTAAGTCGTTTATGACCAGTAGGGGGTTTTGTCTAATGAATCTTCAGAAAGTCCCTCATCTCTAATTGTCAGGGCATGAACCACGTTCTATGACTCGTAAACTAATATACAACTCATCTGCATGTTCATAGAGAAGCTTTAAAAACAAGCCCCTTACTAAAATTGTCTATGAAACCCACTTCATGGCCTTTAGAGTGAACTACGGGCCGGTAAAGGGTCTCGTATTGCATCAAAATCAAACTTCTATACTTTCTTCCCAAAAATAAGGCCAACCCTAGAATCCTACAAATAGGACGCAAAAACACATAAAAACCAACTAACATCGCATTGCAATACATAAAATTCTAAGTTTTAAGCTTCAAAAATATTTTACTTTGACAGCACATCAGTCAACATTATGGGCACAACATGAACAACACAGAAAGGAAGAATTGCCTAAACCGTCTCATAGCCTCTCACTCTAGATAATGGTGCACTTCACAACCATAAACGAGACTTTATTCAACAGGGTATAGATATCCGAGGAACATTTTAAAATGTCATGCTTTGATACCAAGTTTATAATTGCCTAATGTAGGGGTCCTTGTTGTCACACAATGAAAGAGATACCTGAAGGCACCCCATCCGAGCAATTCTAAATATCTTAAGCATGCATAGGCAACAATATAAAAAAATGCAATATTGTTATAATGGGGAAGAGTCTATGGGCCTTGTAATACAATGAAGCAACATTAAAAGGCATGAATAACTACATATTTTTATCTATAAAGTATACCGTCTAATACATCGATGGACGGAACCAATGACGGTCGATTTCCATCATATTGAAAAGACTCAATAATACAACAACATAGAATGTAAAAGCCTCAAAGGGAAAATATATACATCATCTCAAAAATAAATGCAAGATAGAAAGGAAAATGGTAGAATCCCGAATTACGGACTCACCACAAATAAAAGTGCTAGTCTTGAATGTCAAATACTATCCATGAGCAAATAAAGGAATACCTATCCTTACATGGTTAAATCATGCAGGCAAAATATGTGTTAGTACATTTTTATATTATAAGTATCTGAGATACAATGCATGCATAAAATTGTAATGCAATCATTCATACGTATAACATCTAAGTGTATATGAGATAGAAAGTACCTAATTGTAAGCTTTTAAGCATGCACAAGGAGTATAGCCAATATGGAAGAAAAAACATGCATGAGAGATCACATAGAAGAAATCATAACATAGAGTCATAAACTTGTAGGAGAAGACCTTAATCAACATATAAGAATATATGAGCTATTACACGAAATCGAATATAATTCACTGCGTTGGCATGGGGTGACCACATGCCAGGTAAAATTCTATCAACTTCACATGCATCTTAATAACATAAATGACCTATGTGGATCTGCTAGCCTAGATTGTAACTGTTCTTATGGTGGCAAAGAGTTAATGTGATAAAGACTTGCTTCTAAGGTTCCCTTAGTAAATCCCACCTCAAGTCACATTCGATGCTAAGTTATCCCATGAAATACTTAAAGCATAACTTAGTCAAACTAGGACACTTGGAATCATAAGTAGCAATCATAGGAGTAGCTCGAAATTAGGAACCACCAAGTGAGTACTATCCTTTTATCTTGGGAACCTTCCTTAGCATCTTTAGGGCAATTGTCGATATACTTATACTTTGATAAATCATTAATTTATAACTTAGATTTAGTGAACTAATCATCATCATAAATCATGTAAATCCTTGCTTGAAACTAGGTGGGCTAGATTTTTAATGGTGCAGTCATAAATCACATAAATCATAAAAATATATTCTTTCAGAAACCTATAAAACATCCCACATCTTATCAACAACAAAACTCATCATATGGGCCATCGTCAATAACTTAAATCATACATAAGACTTAGTAAAATACCATAAGACTTCATTAATTTCATTTAATAATCTAAAGGTAGAATATGTGAATATATGGTTTCTTCATAAAGTTAGATATTTTATGAATATATTTCTAAATTAACTTTTTGTATTATCTTATGACACCCGCTCTACAAGAAAGCTAAACAATGTAGTTAGTTGAGCTATAGTTTCTAAAATTTCCTCTTAATAAATCTTTTGTCTCTTTTATAACAGTATATTCATATACAAAAATTTTAGATTTGACTCTGAATTCAGATTCTCATAGAGGAAGGAACCTGTTTTCTTTTCCATCAAAATACTTTCCTTCTGATGAGAAGTCCACGACAGGCCTCGGTGAGGATGCAAAAGACGTAGTGTAGATCAGATTTATTTTTTAGTCTAGTATTTCTGGGAGTATATTTCTCCCCTAGGCCCTAATTATGCCAGCAATTGTAAAATAACACCCAGTGATCCCCCTTCGATTCTTTCTTGAGGAAATTGCTATTTTCATACAATAACAACGTGCGTCGTATATTTTGAACAATGAGATAAATCTGAATTTTTGTATCTACTTTTTAGGGTAAAAATTGATCTTTGAAAGATCTTTAACTCACGAATAATAAAAAATTAAATAAATGTATCCAGCTTGATTCATTCTATTTTCGAAGGCGAATTTTAAACAAAGCAAATTACCTCAGCATATCACTTGAGTATTCATGTATTAAAAGATGCACAGACATATTTAGTATGATCATATGCTAAGACGACAACCTAACTATACTCAAATAGTTTTTAGTGATTAATAAAATCTTGACAATTGTGCATTAATTTATTTAGGACTAATAGTCTTTAGATTAACAGTCAACTTTGCATTCTTGTATTCTTTTGACATATCAATAAATCCCCTCATGGGATCTTTCACAAAGAAGAGTGCCATCGTTCATCAGGAATAATAAAATGATACCTGGAAATCATATATACTTATGCTAAAAGCATGTTCTACTACTTTTTTTTATTCTTGTAAAATTTGAAAAATATAAAAATTATCAAGTCAAGCCATAAACCTTCTTATTTTTTTTCCTCTAAATAAATTCAAGTTTACTTCAAGCTAACTCATAATTTCTAATTATGTATTATCTAAATTTTACCTTTTATTAATTCAATATAAATGGATTTAAAAAATTACCACATACTAAATAAAAGACATAAATTTCATTTAATTTCATGTTATGTTAATCATACTGAAATGTAAAATTAAAATCATAAATATGATACATTCAACAAGACCTAGCCAGTCCAACGTCAAAACTAGATGAAGAATTTAAGCATCCCTGGAAGGAGCCAATGCACATCCAAGAATTTCATATGGGAACACAATACAACACTCCATTTCATGCATCGCCATATATTCAACTTCCATCATTTTAAATTCTATGAACTCGCTCAGTTATTAATGGTCATCAATCCCTATTTCTTCAATAGGTGTGTTTAGCATCCTTTTAATGTCAGCAAGTTTCATGTTTCTTTCCAAAGCCAAACTTTTACTTTGAGAAAGAAAGAAAATGTGATGTAGGATATCAATTTCACGAGTGTATTTATAGTGATACGTTATCACATTGTTTGGTAACAATAATATATTTACAATGATTATATTTCCATAAGTCGTATTAAAATATTTTGTATCCCTTTTTATTTGTTTTGAATTATGAAATTTAAGAATCATAGCCTAAATTTATGTACAGTGATTTATAATATTCCAAATTAAAATTTTTTTAATTAGTTATATGACAGTCAGTTTTGAAACTTCATATTTTTAGTCAACAGGTTAAACATGTTGAATTAAAATATGTCAAAATAAGTATTTTTAAAAGTCAAAAATATTTATCAAATCATTTTAACTTTAGTTTTGTCATTCTTAAGCGTAATATCCCAATATATATCAGATATTTTTAACATATAATTTTAAGTATAAATTATGTCTATCCTACTAATTTAAAAAATAATTTATGTTCAGAATAAGTATTTGATCTTATCAAATTAATGTTATTTACTATCTAATTACTGGTTAGTCAATTATTATAAATAATAATTTATCTTGTTGAGTCAAGAAGTTTAACCCACTAATTAAATAGTTACTTGATGTCAATCTTACCTCAATTTGAATTTAATTTGGCTAATTTGTCTAAAATTAGATTGTTACTGAAAAGAAAAGTCTATTAGTTATGTTCAGTTGTAGAAAATTTTTTCTTTCTCATTCTCCTCTTTTTAATTCATAGAAACCTTTTCGTCCACGTTGCACCCTTATTCTTCTCAAAACCCTTGTATGATTTGGTCATTTTTTATTCAAATTGTGAAGACTTTCACCAGTTATAGTCAAGAATCATGATTCATCCATTTTGGACAATATCTTGAAAGTATTTCTGTGCTTCACCAATCAAATGATAATTTCTTTTTTTTTCTTACTTTCTGGGTATAGGATCATTAGCATTGATCTTCATCAATCAAAATTTTAAATTTTCTTTAGAGAAGTGATGTCACGATCCAAAAATCGAGTGTGATAGCCCTCACCTAACCCACCCAGGGGACTCAAAGCAAAACCCAAATAACTCAATAATAATGATAAAAGCAAAAAATAAACAGTCCAGAAAGATATATAATCCGAAGAAATCAAACTACAATCATTCGAAGAAATAGTGTCACATGTACAAGCCTTTTAGCATAAAATTCTTAAATAAAGTCATACTGTCTAGTCCTCAAATAGAATAAAATAAGATAGTAGAATCTCTTAAGGTCTGCCTAAGGAACAAGTAGCTACCTCTCGTAGATGTCAAAGCTCGATCCAAGAATAATCAGGAAGCTAGAAAAGAGGACTGGGCTCACAACCTACAAAAATATAGCAAAGGGTGAGAGCCAAACAACTAGATAATTAGCGAAGTGGAACTAACCTATGGTAAAGCAATGAGAAACACAAGTAACTCCTTAAATCCCAACCATAATATGTTGAATTACAACCCTGCACTAAGAAAAGTTCCAACACAATATAATATACATTTCACAACAAGTACAATTATACTCATCACCTGGTAATGTTGCCCAAGTAACACCTCCTTTTTTAGGATAAAGTGGTCATTGTCAAGATATAGAAACTAACCAAGGTTAGGGTCAAACCCAAGGGATACGTAGACTGAAGAGAATTCAATAATCGCAGTCTGAGTGACTAATCGACTTACTTCCCCAAAGAGAGGGTTTTTGCAATAATTAATGGGAAAATAAACCTAACTAACACAAGAGTGAAATTAATATGTAGAGAAACTAGGGTATTGTGTTCCTCATGATTTCCTAACTTAGTATAACTGGATAAGTTAATTCTTGTCTAGTGTGTACTATGCAGGATGGTAAGTTGAGTTCACCAACCCTTTTAGTCAAAGGCGAGACAAATTTATCACTATGTGACTTGGCCCATATCTATAGTGTGCATTACTAACCCTTACCTATTAGTCTCAGTACAACCTATCCTTGGCCCTGTTTGATTGACTAGACGAGAACATATCAATTGATTAATGTTAATTAATCTGTTTTCCTATTCATTACTACCTTGGTCCAGTCAGTAACATTAGGGGGGTTATAATGTTTGCAACCACTAGAAAACATGCAAAACGAAAAGAGTTAATTAATACATGCATGCACACTTTTCAAAAAATATTAATTATCTAGTTTTAACTTATTTATTCTTCATGGTTCCCACCACAACCCTTGTTGTGGATTTAGCTACTCCTACATTGTGTAGATGCAAGACTTATGAATTAACATATTAGAGCACTTATACAATTGATTTAAGAACAAGCAAATCCTACTTCAAAGATGTCATGACATAAGGCTCAGGACTAGACATGACATGGCGAATGAGAAGTCCAAAGATGACCCAAAATTACTCTTAATTATAACATGCACATATCCTTTGTTGCGAAAGAAAAAAGAAACAATAATAAGAATCATTTGATAAAAAGGGGAAAGTGAAACTAAGGAAAATCTTTAATACTCATAAAGGCATAAGAGGAGTCAAGCTTGTAGCATATACATTATAGTATCCAACAAATACCTCTACTTTAGAATGGAACAGGGGCCAAGACACTTCTTGGTCTCACCCTCATAATAAAGTTAAGAAGTATCCAAAATAACGAAGAAGTCTGAACATAACATGAATAACATAGATATTGTCCTCGAAATTGAGTACTCACGAAGGCTTTATTCCAAGAACCGAACTAGCCACGTGGAGGAAGATGATCAAAAGGAGATCTAGATCCTACATGGTGATATCATGCATGCATAGATTATGCGTTAGTACGTTTGCATATACTAAGTATGTGGGATGCAATGCAACAATGATATAAGCCATCATATTCAAAATGCATGCATATAAGCAAAAGATATAATCTTAATATGACATGTATGATCAATGCTTGCAATAAAATATGTATGTAAAATATTTAACTTGCATAAGATAATATACATATGTGGGAGAAGACCTCAATCGACAAAGACCAAGTAGCTATAACTTGGACTCCAAATCTTGACGCCCCCTCGGTTTAGGTGATCGGGCATTAGGGGTGTTTATGATTTGGTTTGGATTGGTTATTGGTCAAAGCCATAACCAAAACTAATTTAGTCAGTTTTAAAATTTCAAAAATCAAACCAAACCAAATTTAGAAAGTAACTGTCAGTTTGGTTATTGTTGGTTTGGATTGGTTTGGTTTATTTTTTTGGTTATTTTTGAGTTTAAAAGTAATACATTTGTTGAGGAAAAATACATCTTGATAGACACAAAAACCTAGTACATGAATAATTCACAAAAGGCTACTGTGGATTCAATTAAGTAATAGTACGAGAGTTATTATTATACAGACAAAGTGATTTAGTTAAACAATACTAAAGTTATTATGCATGAATAAACTGATTTAGTTAATTAATACTAAATTCATTGTACACCAAAGATCAAATCCTCATAAAAAATACAAGTTCAACAGTCAAAAAACTACTCGGAGAAAGTTGTATAAGAAAATCATATTCCAAAATATTATCAAATGAATCTTCAAATATAAATGGTAAAGGTAAAGATTTAAATTAATTAAACTATAACAAAATATTGATATATTATTTATATATATAATTATTTGGTTATGTTTGGTTCTTTTCTATCCCGCTCCAAAGTCCCGTTAGGGCGGACTGACATCCATTGTCGGTAAGGCCCGGGTGAACCAACTTGTATCTATGCGCTTTCTATACATATTATAAGGTGTTTATACACTTGACATGACCGTAAGAAAATAAACAGTGATACCAAGCCAAAACAAAATGCATATGACTAGGCCGTTGGGGCCACGGTGGTTAAAGTACAAGACATGATCACACTTTAATTTACATAGTCTACAAAGCCTCTAGATAAGGGAAAGTATTTGATAATGGTTGGGACAGGTCTCGCTACTAACTATACAATAAAAAAATATAAGCTCTAGACATAAAGCTCCAAAGCAACCTGGAGCTTTGCAACAACAGCTAGATATCTTGTACTCCTACTGGGGAGATCTACTAGCACCTGTACTTGTAGCATGAAATGCATGTCCCCCATAAGGGACGTCGGTACGAGATAATGTGCTGAATGTGTAAGGCAAGAATACTATATATGAAGTGACAACTAAAATAAAACTATGCACTGGTGTAGGGTAACAAACCACTTTTAGATATACTATGGGATCATATACTTTATGTTCTTTATATTACTTTACCTTTACCTTATAATCTGTGCACAACATATAATACAAATGACCAGCTGATCAGTGGTAAAACTATATCGGCATCATCTCTGGATAGGTTCTTTCTTAACCTCTCGGGCTATCACCCATGATAGGATCGTCCCTGGCTAGGTGATTCTTCCACTCCTCGGGCTACCACCCATAAATAAATAATATACTTTATATTTCAATTACCTTTGAGATGATTCTTTTGGTGATCACAATATTGGAGCTGTAGGACTATAGATGTAACATGTGACATGTAGATAATCATACAAGACAATATGACAATGAAAAGAGTACATTATATAAATAATGAAATGCATATAAGATGAGATAACTCGTGAACTTTATTTGGCAAAAGGAACTGATGTAACTTGGTATCCATATATGTATGCAGATTTGAAGGTGACTATATATGGGAGCATATGAACATGTGCAAGAGTATACACAGTGAATAGTTGTGTCAGAGTTGGTAAGTGCCTTTATGTGCCGAGGAAGGATCTAAGTTTCATGCCAAACAATACGAAATCAAGTAGCCTCACATACCTCGTTGTATGACCTCGTTACTACCTCGAGATAACCTTCTTTTAAATATTTATCTACAATATAGTAGGTGATAAAACTAGCATTAGTAGCCAATAAATACACTTTGGCAGCCCAACCACATAAATAAACAACACACGGGCAGCAAGCAGGTATTTATAAACTCGAGCATATTCTTCAACCTTTCCGCTTCTAATCGTATTTTCTAATACACATTCTCATATACATATCCTGTGCAGCCTATTTTAGTGCCATAATAGTCTTATAACTGCTCACATGACAATTCTACACAACCTACAAATGGACAGCATAACGTTACGTCCCTTTGCCCCATTTTGACGTTGACAATTCCAAATCCATTCCAACTCTAACTAAACTGTTCTCAACACATCTATACATAAAACAACCTTGAACTAGTTTTAAAGTAGTAATAAATCAGTCATTAATGACGTGAGGCAAAGCCTTTCATCCATCGGCCCATAAGATCCAATCAACCTTAACACAATAAAACTCATTTATTAAATCAAATCAAAATCAGGGCAGCAACTTTAGGATAATATCTATAACTCAAACCATGTTAAGAACATCAACTTATCTTTATAATACAGCCCATAAACCATAGAGAAATCACTAAAATATAAAAGGTAAGTGTGCAGCAACTTTTTAAACACATGCTGTCCAAATTTTCAGCGCAAGCATAACTAGCATAGTCTCTTGTTTTTCATAAAGAAACCTTACTCAATACACAGCTACAATCACTTACCTTTATATTCAAGGTTACGACCCTCCCTAAGAACTCTAAAATCTTCCTTTAGCTGCTTCACAAGGTCAAGAAAGAAGAACAATAAAGTTTTATGAAACCTGAAATTCTCCAAGTCTAAGAGTGAATGAAATTTGCTTCTTGTAACCCCTTTTTAAAGGCCTAATTTGGCCGACTTTATTTTGACCTATTGACCACCTAATACCACATATTATTAAGCTAGTGAGGTAGCAGCTTGCCCCTCATACTTGGGCCTAAATGGGTCTCAAAGTTTATGGGCTTTCGCTGCCCATTTTCCAGACCTCTCTTCACTTGGTTTTGGGCCCAAATAGCCAAGTGGGTTGTGATATCTTTGGGATCTTTTAATATTTTTCTTATAAAAAAAATATAGTCCTTTTATGATGATAAAACATAGGCTAAAGTTAAACCCTTAATACAAACTTTATTCATAATCGACATGGACAAATTCGACTTCTAGCCTCGTCTCCGCTTAGCTAGCAAATTTAAGCTAGGCAAGTAGGTGACTCACCTTCTAGCTTCTTAAGTCCTACAAGTACCTCAATTTCGTACTTCATTTAAGGCCGTGATCTCTTCAATTTGACATAGAATATATATATGCTCGACCTCTTAAGCGTTAGACACACATATCCCCCTATAACAAGAGATTCAAGATATTTTAAAAATAAGCGCTTATTTGACCAAACCATATCATGTTTTATTTGCATAGTACTAATATTGTAAAATGTGGGGTGTTACATTTTTGTAAATGTTTTTTTAGTAAAACCAAAATCAAACCATATAGTATCAGTTTTCAAAATTTAAAACCAAACCTAACTAAATCAAATAAATTTTGAGATTTTTTAATCGATTTTGTTCGAATTGCAATTCAATTTGGTAGTTTAACCATAACTATGAATAGACCTACCGATCATGACACCTCTGGCAAAATGTCATCTACTAGACAAGGCAAACCAAACATGATAAACCTGTAAAAGTGCACTAGATGTATCCACCGGTATAGAGAGGGTAAAGTATAATCCTATGTTGACACATAGTTTAGATACTAACGGCTTTATATAAGAACCCCTTGGATCAAGCCCTCACCTAAAGTAGTCAATCAATGCAAAGTCTAATCCCACAGAACACTTAAAATAATCATAACTTTAATGACTTGTAAGAGACATAAAACACGACATGAGCAGCTCTTGAAACATGTTGACCTCTAATGTTGAGCCTAACTTGAAACATGAGAGTAAATAATAATGAGCCCTTGCTTTAATATGAAAAGCTCACAAGAGGTAAAAATCTTGAAATAGGTCATAACTTGATACGTGTAAATCATAGATAATTTCATGAATTAAGTACATGCTTGAAAGCTCATAAGTATATTGAAACACTTGACTTGTAAATCATGTAAATAATTTGAGAACTCTTGTCATGTAATTTTATCAAACACGTGGTGGGTTCATGATATATGTTCAAAATCATGCAACTCAAGAGTAAACAAGATGAGGAAAATTAATTCAAAATCAACCCACCAATATTATAGCAAAACTCCCAATTTGGATATCGTGAAATTCTTATCGAAAATTCATCATAGTTCATAGCTTTCAAAGCTCAAATCATGCATAGTCTTAATAGACATAAATCAACTCATGAAATAAATTTAAATCAGATATTCATGCATAATCAATCAATACTTGATAAAACCCTAACATAATTAATCCTCATATTTTATAATAAAAAATACCCATAATTAATACAACTTGAAATCATGCAATTTTAATAAAAAAAGAGGGTTGGGCTCCATGGGTGAACGGGCCCATAGATGAAGACCCACATACTTCAAACTTGCGTTTGCTTGAGATGAGCTTGAAGGAAACTTGAAGTTTTGATTGGGTCCTTGAGTTCCAAAATTGAGCTGAAATCCTTGAATTTGAGTGAAGGATTTGATGAAGTCATGGAGAGGTTTTAGAGAGGGTTTTGGTGAGTTGTAGAGTTGAAAAATGGCTAAGTATGAGAGATTACATATTTAAATGGGCATGGTCCTATTACACCAATATCCTTAGAAGAAATAAGAAAACTGGGGAAAATATTTCACTAGTACGTGGATCAGATGTGGAGCAACATTTGTACTAGTCTACATCCTAGGCACGTCATGGCCTGGGTGCGGATAGACACTAGAAATTCAGAACTTGGTGAATATTATTTTTCACTATGGGTCTTCTAAAATTTGGATATATCCATTTACCACTCAATTTGCCCTCCAATAGAGAATATGAAGCGAAATTTTTGAAATCACGCACGAATATTGAGATACATAGAAATTAAGATCATGGGCATTTCGAGGCACATGAGGGATGTTTCAATATCTACCCCTTGGGAACATTCATCCTCCAATGTCAAGGAAACATGCATAAGTGAAGTAATCATGATGTTTCCAGTCCAACATGAATGCAAGAAAAATCTCAACATGAATATCAAAAATCACTATAAACTTGTTACCATAAACATGAATACATGCAAAATGTCATTAGGGCTAAAACTTAAGACTTGATTCAAAGATGGGACACAATTATTACTTTCGTCCTGAGTAGAGTGGAATAGGTATGTGTATTGCTTTCTCATGTCCACCTTGGCTTCTCATGTGGCACTTTCAACTTATTGATTCCTCCAAAGGACGTTAATGGATGCTACACCTTTGTTTCTTAACGTTTCCCGATGTCTATCAAATATTTAAATCTGGACCTCCTCATATGTCAAATTATCCTCCACAACACCCACAACTTCTAAGGGCACTATAGCACTTGGGTCACCAACACATCTCCTTAACATAGACACATGAAAGACCGGATGAACTATTTTCATCTCTATAGGCAACTCCAATTGATATACAACCTTACCAACTCTCTTCAAAATTCTATAAGGACCCATACACCTTGGGCTCAATTACCTTTGTTGCCAAATCGGGCCACATCCCTCATGGGTGAGACCTTCAAGTAAACCCAATCACAAACCTTAAACTCAAGATCTATTCTTCTCACATCGGCATAGGACTTTTGTCTACTTTGAGCAGTCTTCAACCTCTCCCTCATCAACCTCACCTTATCCAAAGCTTTTATACCCAAACTCGGGCCTAAAAAATCCATCTCATCTACACCCCTCTCAAGTATCTGTATATTTTTGTAGAATCGGGGTGAATATAATAGGATGAATTATGAGCCTCTTTTAAAATCAACTCCCTCAAGTCATCAATATTAGATATACATAACCTACCTTGGTACCTAAGGACACCATCTCTCACTTGGGAGAAAACCTCCACTTTACCATCCTTCACCAAAGCCTTCAATTTAAGAAAGATAGGGTCTAGGTCTTATGTTGACTTGACTTCCTCAATCCAAGAAGATTTGGAACCATGAACAACCACTACACCAACATTTTCAACTTCGTTCAACCTAATACCAACCTAGCCATCTGGTGAATATCTCTTGCTACCTCCTTGTTACCAACATCAATATGAGCTACGCTACCCATTGACATTTTACTTAGATCATCAGCTATAACATTAGCTTTGCCGGGATAATAGTGCACGCTCATTTTATAATCCTTAAGAAATTTTAACTACCTTCTTTGCCTCAAGTTAAAATCTTTTTGTGTGAACACATATTGGATACTCTTATGGTTGGTAAACACATCAACATGAAAACCCATACAAATAATAACACCAAATTTCAAACCAAACACCACGTCCGCCAATTCAAAATCATCCATGGGATAATTTTTTATCTCATGCACCTTAAGTTGCCTAGAGGTATATTCTATATACTTGTCATGTTGTATCAAAACACACCCCAACCAATCGTTGAATCATTAAAATAAACCACAATACTTCTAACCCTGCTGATAAGGCAAAAATAGGAGCGGAAATAATCTTCTCTTTCATGGTTTGAAAACTTTTTTAACATTCGTCGATCCAAAAACATTTTTCCTTCTTTTGGTTCCACTTTTTCATAAGGGAAGTAATAGAAGAGAAACCATTTACGAACCTCCAGTGGTAACCTACTAGACCCAAGAAACTCCTAATATCCATCGAAGTCAAGGGGCTAGGCCAACTTTTTATCACCTCAATTTTCTTAGGATCTATCTTAATGCCATCATCCGACACCACATGCCCTAGAAATGCCATCTCTTTCAACCAAAATTCAAACTTCTTATATTTAGCAAATAACCTCTCATCCAACACCACCCTCAAATGATTCACATGATTCTCTTCACTCTAGGAATAAATCAATATATAATCAATAAAGATCATATAAACACATCAAGGTAGGATTTAAAGACTGTATTCATGAGATCCATAAATATAGCCAGGGCATTAGTCAAGCTAAAAGACATTAGCATAAATTCAAAATGCCCATATCTAGTCTAAAATTCAGCTTGGGAATATCACACTCCCTCACTCTAACTTGGTGGTATTCAGACCAAAGATCAATCTTAGAAAAGTGACTAGCCCCTTGAAGTTGATCAAAAAGGTCATCTATCCTAGGTAGAGCTTACTTATTCTTTATGTTGACCCTATTAAGTTGTAAGTAATTAATGCACATCCTAAGGGAACCTCCTGTTTTCTTCACAAACAACACCAATGTACCCTAATATGACCTTCTAGGCCCTGTGAAACTCTTTTCCAACAAATTCTTCAATTGATCCTTCAACTCCACTGGGGCATACAATAAGATGGAATAGAAATGTGTTCTGTATCTGGAAGGAGGTCTATACTAAAGTCTATTTCTCATTTGGGAAGAACATTGGAAAGCTCATCTGTAAAGAGATCAAGAAACTTATTGACTACCTGAACTGTCTCGATAATTACAACTTTAGACTCCACATACCTAACCCTCACAAAATGGTAAATGCAACCCTTAGAAATCAAATTTTGGGCTTTAAGACAAGAAATGAATCTACCTTTGACCATCCTATTATAACTTTCCCACTAAAGAATGAGCTCATTAAGGAAGTAGACTTTCATCCTACGTCTTTTACAATTAATGGAGGCATAATATTCATGTAACCAATTTATCCCCAGAATAATTTCAAAATTCACCATGTCAACTTCAACAAAATCACAAGGTAAGATTTTATGCAATATGAACATAAGACAATTTCTATAGACTCTTTTAGCAATATTGGATTCACCAACAGGGATAGACACTTCAGAAGGTTCACCAATAATTTGGGACACATGTGAAGTTTTTTGGTAATAAAATGAATAATGAAATAAAGAGTGGCACCCAGATCTGACATAATCATAAACCATTAACTTATCAGTGAAGCATCATGCCAAGTCTAATGATCCCATGAGGGGTATGGTTGAGAAACTTGATGGTTATCCCCATAACCCTTAGCAACCTATGGACAAAGTCTGGACTTATAATCCTTTACACCACACTCAAAACATGCACTCTAACCGACCAATCAACCACCTGGATGGTACTTTCCATACTTGTGATACATAGGAGAAGCTTGAACATTGATACCCTTGCCTTTCCTTTGAGTATATGGATAATCAAAAATCTCGTGGCCCATCTTTCCACACCCAAAGCATGCACCCGTATTTCTCCTACATGTGTCACTATGATTTCTCCCATATTTGGGGAAACTAAGATGAGTCACTCTATCATTGCGACTGGGCTAAGCATATGGAAGCCTACCCTCAAATTGAGCCCTTTTTCACCCTTTCTTTGAGTCCATTGGGCAATGTCTCATCTTATGGCCAACACCAACCTAGTTAAAGCAACTCCTAGTGCCCGCTAAACACTCCCCCTGATACTTCTTCCCACACCCTTGACAAATGATGAAATGGATACATTCCTTTTTGTACTTGGGTACCAATAGACTAGTGGAAGATAAAGCAACCTCAGCTCAGGTTCTCTTGGCCTTCCTCTCCCCCCTCTTTCTATTTGGGGTCTCCAGAGCACCCACCGATTGGTTAAGTTGAGCAGTTACAACCTTGTCCAATAACTATAGAATAACATACCTAGTGAAATCCCATAAATAGGGTCTGGCAATAACCATAAATCATTACAAAAATCTGCATTCGATAGGTCATCATGGGGAAGTTGACCCTCAAGTGTGAGATGGTCACCATCTTGTCCACCACCCTTATTGAGACATTTTCTAAAATGTAATAATTAGGAATCAATAGTATGATTTAGGGGACTTAGCTCTATTGCATGACATAGATCATGAAGAAGTAAAACATTTCCTAAAACTCCTCAAATCCTCCGATTCATAGTTGTGGTGTGCTTCAAAACCATGAATAAGACTCAAATTTACACGGTGTGTTGGATTTTTGAGGACCATTAACAACCTAGTGCTCTAATACCAAGCTTGTCACAACTCAATTTTAGGTCCTAGATATGACGTGGCGAATGAGAAGTCCGAAGATGACCCAAACAAGCCTCTTGATTGTAACATGCACATATCCTTGGTTGCCAAAAAAAATAAACAATAATAAGAATCATTTCATAAAAAGGGAAAACGGGACTAAGGGAAGTCTTTAATACTCATAAAAGCAGAAAAAGTGTCAAGCTTGAAGCATAGATATCATAGTGTCCAACAAAAACCTCTATTTGAGAATGGAGCGAGGGCCAAGACACTTCCCGGGCTCATCCACAAAATAATATTATGAAGTATCCAACATAACCAAGAACTCTCAACATAACCTGAATAACATAGATATTGTCCTCCGAGTTGAGGACTCGCTAAGGCTTTCTTTCAAGAATCAAACTAGCCATGTGGAGGAGAATGATCAAAAGATGCTCCAATTATAACATGATGATATGATGTAGGGATAGAGTATGTGTTAGTACGATTGAATGCACTAAGTATTCGGGATGCAATGCAATAATGATATAAGCCATAATATTAAAAATGCATATATATAAGTAATGGATATGATCTCAATATGACATATATGATCAATGCTTATAATAAAACATGTATGTAAAACATTTAACTTGCACAAGATAATATACATATGTGGGAAAGACCTCAACTAACAAAGAGCAAGTAGCTATAACATGGACTCCAAGGCTTAACACCCTTTCGGTCTAGGTGACAAGTCATGACACTTCCCATCGAAATGTGGTCTACTTGCCAAGGTAAACTGAATATGATAAACATGTAAAAGTGCACTAGATGGATTCACTAGTATAGAAAACATAAAGTATAATCCTATGTTGGAACACAGTTCACAGAGTAAAGATTTTATATAAGGACCTCTTGGATCGAACCCCTATCTAAAGTACTCAATCGGTGCTAAGTCTTTGTAACACCCAACACCTTACAATACTAGTATAATGCAAATTAAACATGATATGATTTGGTCAAATGAGCGCCAATTTTAAATGTGCTTGAATCTTATGTTAACAGGCAATTTACATGTCTAACGCTGAAGAGGGTCGAGTGTAAATAAGTTCTAAGTCATATTGAGGTGATTACAACCTTAACATAAAGTAAGAGAATTGAGGTGATTGTAGGACTTAGTAAGCAAGTACGTGAGTCACCTACTTGCTTAGCTTAAATTTGGTAGTTAAACAGAGATGAGGCTCGACGTCGAATTTGTCTAAGTTCGATTGTGAATAAAATTCGTATTAAGGGTGTAACTTTGGCACATATTTTAGTATCATAAATGGACTACATTTTAAGCCACATGAGTATAGCAAAAAGTTCCCAAAACAGCACAACACACTTAACAAATTGGGCCCAAAACTAAGTGAAGGGAAAGTTGGAAAATGGGCATCGCAAGTCCATCAACTTGGTGACCCATTTAGGCCCAACTTCAAGGGACAAGCTGTTGCATAAGAAGCTTATTAATATGTGGTTTAATATAGTCAAAAATTCAAGAGTAAGTTGTCCAAGATAGGCCTTTAAAAATCGATAGGAACAACACAAATTCATTTCAACATAGACAAGAAAACAATTTGCTTTCTTGGTGTTTGTTTGCTCTCTTTGAAGAAGGTGAAAGACAAGCTTTACAACCTCACAAGGGTCCCTAAAGAATCTCTATACTTTAACCTTGAAGGTAAGTAAATTTACTTATGCACCTAGTATTGATTGTTTATCAAAACCAAAGAAACAAGTTAATCACACATATGCTGAAAATTCCGGACAGTTTGTATGCTAAGGATTCTTGTGCAATTTTCTTGTTAATAAGAGGTTGTTCTCTTGTTGTATGGCTTTATTATGAAGTACTACTTATGTAATAAACAAAGGGTGGTGTTACAGCAATGTAAAAAGGCTGATTAACCACTTTTATAGTCCATAACAGTGAGTGAGTATATGATATCGCAATTGTGTGCCTGGTATGGACTTGTGGACTGTTGGATAGAATGCTATTGTCTCACTTCCTTAATGACTGATTGTTACTATTTTGAGACTGATTTAAGACTATTAGTATGTGTAGATGTTGTTGGAACAGTGTGGTTAGAGTTGGAATAGGTTTGGAATTGTCGACGTCGAACTGTAGCAAGGGAAGGTAACGTTATGCTGTCCATTTTTAGGTTGTGTAGAATTGCTATGTGTTGAACTTTGTGGGATTTTGTAACACTATTAAGAGGCTGAAACAAGATTTATATGACATATACATGAGAATTGTTGTTTAAAAATACAGTTATAAGTGAAAAGGTTGAACAAACTTGACGTCGCTAATTAAAAGCTTGCTGCCCATGTGTTGTTTTGTTATGTGATTGGGCTGCCAAGATATGTTTATTAGCTGCTAATGCTAGTTTTATCACCTACTATATTGTAGATAAATATCTGTAGGAAGGGAAGGTTATTTTGAGTTAGTAATGAGGTCATACAATGAGGTATGTAAGGCTATTTGATTTCAGATTTCT
This sequence comes from Solanum sejunctum, assembly GCA_025642045.1. Lineage (NCBI taxonomy): Eukaryota > Viridiplantae > Streptophyta > Magnoliopsida > Solanales > Solanaceae > Solanum > Solanum sejunctum. Next base: position 18,090,668 of record JAOTQJ010000007.1, on the reverse strand, counting down.
TGGCATGAAACATAGATCCCTCCTTGGCACATAAAGACACTTACCAACTCCGACACAACTATTAACTATGTCTACACTCTTGTACATATTTATATGCTCCCATACATAGTCACCTTCATATCTCAATACATATATGAATACCAAGATAAATGGGTTCTTGTTGGCAAAGAAAGTTCATGAGTTGTTCCATTTCATATGGATTTCATTGGTTATCCAATGTACTCTTTTATTTGTCATGTTATCTAGTATAGTTACCTACATGTAGCGTGCTACATATATTGTCCTACAGCTCTAAGATTGTGACCATCAAAAGAAACATCTCAAAGGTAATTGAAAGATAAAGTGTACAGTTTTGATAGGTGGTAGCCCGAGGGGGTGGAAGTAACACCTAGCCAGGGATGATCCTATCACGGGTGGTAGCCCAAGAGGGTTAAGAAAGAACCTAGCAAAGGGACAATCCTGATATCCTGAGGGGTAGAAGAATCATCTAGCCAGGGAAATATCTTATTACGGGGGGTAGCCCAGGGTTAAGGAAGAACCTAGCAATGGACGAACCCGATACAGTTTACCACTGATCAATTAGTCATTGGTATTATAGCTGTGCACAGATTTTATAGTACAGATTCTACAGTACAGGTAAAGCAATATAAAGAACATAAAGTACACGATCCCACAGTATAACTAAAGGTGGTCTTTTATGGTACACAATGTACAGTTTCACTTGAGTTGTTATATCATATACAATATTTCCTGCCTTACATACTCAGTACATTATGCCATACTGATGTCCCTTACGGGGGACCTGCATTTCATGTTTCAGGTACAGGTGCTAGTAGATCTCCCAAGTAGGAGTACAGGATATTTATCTGCTTTCACCAAGCTCCAGGTTGTTTTGGGGCTTTGTACATATCTAGAGCTTACATGTGTTTTATTACATAGGTTGTTGAGGCGGGGTCTGTCCCGACCCTTATCAAATGTTTTTCTTTATTTAGTGGATTTGTAGACTAGGTAAAGTAAAGTTTGGTCAAATCTTGTAATTTAAATACTGTGGCCCCAACGGCCTAGTCATTTGCATTTTCTTTTAGATTATTATCACTGTTTATTTTTTTAAAGGCATATCAAACGTAGAAACCCCTTATAATATGTATATAAAGCATATAGTTACAGGTTAGTTCTCCCAAGCCTTATCGGCAATGGGTGCTAGTCCATCCTACGGGAATTCGGGGTGTGACAGAAGCGGTATCAGAGCAAGTCATCCTAGAGAGTCTACAAAGCTATGTCTATGTAAAATCTTGTTTATCAATGTGTTGTGCACCATATTTATAAGCAGGAGGCTATGTGGCATTTAGGAGTTGTTACTTCTTTTAATTCTTTAGATCGTGCCATATAGAGAAGTATAATAGGTTGATTGTGTCTAACTCCTAAATTGTTTGGTACAACAAGTATGCCTGAAATAAGGAAAAACTAAGGTAAAGGGAAGACCGTAAAAGTAGTGGTTGGTATACCCAGCCAAATGAGACAACAAGATGAAATTCGAGAGGAGTCTTTGTCATAGACATCTCCAACTCCTCCAATTCCTAATGAACCAGAGAGCAGTGAAGTTCCCCAGAGTCACCTATTGATGCTACCATACAGGATTTGAGAAATACAGTCCAACTATTGACTAGTATAGTTGTTGGTCAAGCTCAAAGGCAGAAAGGTCTAATTTCGGGTACATGTGGTACAAATAGGGCAGCTAGTACTAGGATACGTGATTTTCTTAATTTGGACCCTCTAACCTTCACTGGGTCAGATCCTTATGAAGACCCCTAAGACTTTATTGATCAGATTCAGTGTACCTTAGATGTTATGCACGTGAGTGGTACAGAAGCTGTCGAGTTAGCGACATATAGGCTGAAGGGTGTTGTTATATTGTGGTATGAAGCTTGGAAACAATCTAAGGGTATAGATGTACCTCCAACCACCTGGAAAGAATTCAAAGAGGCATTTCTTGACCATTATTTGCCATTAGAGATCCGAGAGGCCAGTGCAGATTAATTCCTGAATCTCTATCAAGGGAATATGAGTGTGAGGGAGTACAACCTTCAATTTAGTTCCCTAGCAAGATATGCTCCTAACATAGTTGCTACAATGGTAGATAGAGTCCATCGATATATAGATAGGTTGGATACATATCTAGTCAGAGACTGCACCATTGCTTCCCTGAACAAAGATATGGACATAGAAAGAATGCAAGCTTTTGCACAAAAACTGGAGGACCAGAGGTAGAGGAGAAGGACACAAAAGTTGGAGAGGGGGAAGTCCAAAAGAGCTAGATTACAGGGCAGTTTACACCATCCCAAAGTGATCTCAGGCCTCAGTTTTCCAATGGACGGCCTAGGCCATCATCTTCCTACTCTACAGCCAGTGCTCCACCACAACTTCAAGGGTACAAAAGTAATCAATCTGGTCAACATGAGGAAGGGTAAGGATCCCGGATAGCGGGATATTCAGAAGGCCAACAAATGACTCCTAGGAAGCCTTATAGATAGTGCGGAAGAAGTCATTCGGGTATATGTCATTTTGGGACAGATGTTTGCTATTGGTGTTTTATGTCAGGGCATATAATGAGGGAGTGCCCAAGGAGATGTATGGGCTGTATGGCACAATCTACTAGATCAGTTGTTGCATCGTCATCATCAGTTCCTCCAGTAAGTAGGGGTCAGCAAGCACCTAAGGGTCGTGGTAGAGGTGTTAGAGGGATAGCTAGCTCTAGTAGGGTCCTGATCGCACTTATGCTCTACGGAGTCGACAAATTTTGGAGGCTTCACCTGTTGTGGTCACAAGTACATTATCCATCTTTTCATATAATATATATGCATTAATTGACCCTGGTTCGACAATATCATATATCACTCCACTAGTTGTTGGAAAGCTCAAGAGGACACCCAAGCTATTAAGCAAACCATATGAAGTGTTTACACCAATTGGTGAGTACATTATGGCTAGAGGGGTTTATTACAATTGTGTAGTAACAGTTTGTAATCGTGACACATTGGCTGACCTTATTGAGCTAGAGATGGTGGAATTTGATGTTATAATGGGTATAGATTTGTTAGATTCTTGTTATGCCATTGTGGATTGCCGAGCTACGAGAGTATACTTCCACTTTTCCAATGAGGCAGTTCTTGAGTGGGAAGGCAATGTTGTACACTGAAAGGGAAGTTTATCTCTTACTTTAAGGCCAGAAAGATGATATCTAAGGGGTATATATGCCATTTAGTTAGAGTAAGGGATGTGGAGGCAGAATCATCAACCCTTCAATCAGTTTTAGTAGGGAATGAACTTGTTGATGTGTTTCCTGAAGAACTCCCAGGCTTACCTCCTAAAAGAGAAATAGATTTTGGTATTGACTTACTCCAGGCACTCAACCTATTTCTATTCATCCATACAGAATGGTTCTAGTAGAATTGTAGGAATTAAAAGAGCAGTTAAAAGACTTATTGGATAAGGGTTTTATAAGACCTAGTGTGTCCCCTTGGAGTGCACCAATGTTATTTGTATGCAAAAAGGATGGCATCATGAGAATGTGTATCGACTATTCACAATTGAATAAGGTGACAATTAAGAATAATATCCCCTCCCTAGGATTGATAACTTATTTGATCAGTTATAGGGTGCCAAATACTTTTCAAAAATTGATTTGAGATC
>JAOTQJ010000007.1:18059866-18080708 GCA_025642045.1 Solanum sejunctum | reverse complement strand
CCGTTGGTATATATTTTAGCTTTGATATCTACTTTATGTATTTGTATATATTCGAGGGTATGACGAGGCCCTGTCCCGTCTTATGATTTGATTCATCTGTATAGAGGTCTATGTATACACGCAGGTGGGGAATGGTGTTCGTGATATGATTATGTATGTATGAGATATTTGTTGGGCAGTTGTACCGCAGCGGTGACCTAGTCGGCCCGCGTATGTACATATATGTATGTTGACTGTTCTGAGCTTTTGTTTGCAGGAGGGGTTAGTCAGTAAAATAGAGGAAACTCTGCCAAAATTTTGGTAGATTTCTTGTCTGTGGTAGTCGGGTGTTTTTTGGGTTAGTGTTTGTCTGAGTGCCCTATCGGCTTTAGTCACGGCCCGGGGTTGGGTCGTGACACTCTCTTACAATTTTCTATCTTAAAATATTGAGTTCTCTGAGTACTAGGCTAAAACATATCAAAACTAATAAGAAACTCTGACAAATAACCTAAAATACATATTTATAATAATAAAAATTCAAATCCTAAACAACATAAGAGAACTGGTCGGCATACCTCACGAAAGCTCTTTATGGCCCATAATCGAGGTCTCGTACATTGTTACAAGAAAATCGACTACCTCTCTATGACAACCCTTTATGACTCATAAAATGGTTTACAACCTGTAAAGGTGGTCTCATCTCATGAACTTCAGAAAGATTTCATTCTCTGATCATTAGAGCATAAAACATCTTCTACGACTCCTAAACAAATATACAACTTATCTACGTGTTTGAAGAATTAAGTTTAGAAACTTGGCCCCTCACTGGAATTCCATACGAAACCATCGTACGACCCTAGGTGTCTCATATAAAGCAAATCTGCATCAACTTTTGTAACATTCTCAAAAATTATGGTCACCCTATAATCCTGCAAAGATAAACAAAAAACAAATAAACCTCAAAAATATTGTATTGAGAACTCACACACTTCCATGTTTTAAGCATAAAAAATATTGTATTTTTTAGCACATCAATATGCCTATACACTTTTGAATTATGAATTATCCGATTTTACTTTGTTAGGTGTTTATAGTTTTCACAATCTCAGTTGTGGATTTAGCTACTTATTTTATGTGTACATGCAAGAATTATGGGTAGAGAATACATTACTGAACACAAATAGAACTAAGAACAAGCAAAATCCAACTTCAATAAGAATCAAAGCTTTAAGGTAAAATTCAAACACAAGTGTTCTCAAAGACTCTCCAATATGATTGAACAATTTTCTCTCTATAAATATTGAGTTCTCTGTGTACCAGGTGAAAACTTCTAAAAAATAACCTAAAATACCTAATTATAATAATTAAAATTCAAGTCTTAAATAAAATTGGAGAACTCACTGGCACACCATACAAAGGTGTTTTACGGGTCATATTGCATTTCATGATCCGTAATCAGGGTTCTATACAGATGTTGGGAATTTGGACTTCAACTCTAAGACAGCCCTCTATGACTCATGAATTGATTTCCGACCTGTAAAAGGGGTTTCGTCTGAGAAATTCCTGAATGTTCAAGTCTCTAATCCTAAGGTCACGAACCATCTTCTATGACATGTAAAACACTCTATGGCTCATCTACATATACATAGAATGAACTTTATAAAACAACACCTCATTGGAATTGTCCACGAAACCACCCTATGGCCCACAAAATGTTCTACAGCCGATAAAAGGTCTCGTATAACAGCAAAACTCAGCAACTTCTGCAATTTTCTCCAAAATCAAATCCTACCCATAATCCTACAAACATAAACATGAAAACACAATCCTATTAACATCATAATGAGAACAAACAAAATTCCAAGTTTTAAGCATCAAAAGTGTTGTATTTTTATAGCACATCAACACCCTTAACTTTAAATTGTTGCTTGTCCTTAAGCGACGGACTTTATCTATATAGATAATATAGTAACACATAGACCTAATGTTGATCCTCCTCAAAGTTGCATAAGGGACCTCAGCAGTTCCTAAAATCATATTAATCAGCAAAGGGGACAAAGTAATGTCGATGCCACACTCCTGTACAAAGTGTGTGTGTGTGTGTGTAACTTGTTAGAAATTTGCAGTGAACTCTAAAACCATGATCAAGTTACAACTTTCCTGATCATTAGGGATATCTGTGGAATACTTGGTCTAAGTATGTGCGTGATACCAACTCCTCCCAAATTTGATGACAACATTGGTGCTACATTACCTCTCTGACATGGAGTTTTGGTGCAGGTGGCACATGAGGCACTCCTCAGTCGCACTTTTTGTTGTTAGGAGTGGTCTACTTTCTTGGGCAGTAACCTCTTAAAGACATGATTACCTAAAAGAACAAAACAAGTCAATTACCCCATAACTAAAGTATTTACCTCTACACCAAAAACAACAACTACCTTCTCAACCCCACACTAGAGTAAAACCAAGGGCTAATTTGATGGTACTCATACTTCCCATTAAATAACCACAGGCCCCTTACATTTCTAATCATACCGCTCAAAGCATTTTAGAATTCAAAAGTATTACACCCACAATAAAAAAAGTACAATGCTCGTATATACATGTTCTTTCCCTAATTAAATGGGTAATGCATAATGTAACAACCTAATTTCACAGAAGTCCTCCACATCTAACAAGTATTCTCCCAAGTTTTCTTAGTCCAATCCAAATTCAACCAAAAATACCAAAAAGTAGCTGCCATAACCCGTACTATGGTGTATATGTGACACAGCGAATAGGGAACCCAAAGGAACCCCAAATAAGCCTGTTAGCATATCATACACACATCCTTGGTCGTAGAAGCAATATAAACAACAGTAAGAGAGTTAAATAATAAGAAAAAGGGACTAATAAATTACTTTGAGAATATAAAATTTAAAAAGTCAAACTTGAAGCCTAGATGCATCATAATATACCAACAACAACTCTAAACTTAAACTTGAATGGGGGCTAAGAAACTTTCCGGGCTCACCCTCATAATATAAAATATCCAACATAAAGAGATAACAAAGAACAAGAGTAGAATAGCTTATGTCCTAAACTTGAGGACTCACCAAGGCTTATCATTGGGTGAGGTGGATCACTGGGTGCTCTGGTTCATACATCGTAAAATCATGTTGGCATATAGTATGCGTTAGTAAGTTTTAATGTACTAAGTATGCAAGATGTAATGAAACAAGAGATAGGCAACATAATTGAAATGCATAATCATAAGCAAGGGATAGTATGATAGCAAGATGGCATGCATGATCAACGTTTAAAGTAAAACATGCTACTAACATTAAATCTTTATGTAGAACCTAATACTTGTGTAGGAATAGACCATCACCATAGACCAAGAATTTCACTACTTGAACTCCAAGGCACTCCTCTCCTTTGAAGAGTGATTAAGGTACATACCCCTCAATTGGTAGTTCGGGCATACCATCCCCCGACAAAATGATTGAGGCTTAGTACCCTCTCATCAAGGCAACCGAGGCTTGACACCCCCTTGACAGGGTAATTGAGATGTGACACCACCTTAGCAAGGCCACCGAGGCTTGAGACGTTCTCAACAATGTGATTGTAGCTTGATAACCTCTTAACAAGGCCACTGAGGTTTGAAATCCACTCGACAACGTGTTTAAGGCTTGAAACCCCTTCAAAAAGGCCATCGAGGCTTGACACCCCCTCGAAAAGGTTATTGAGTATTGATACCCCCTCAAAAAGTCAATAAACTTGCAATACCATAAATATAGTTCATGAATTCAACATATGTGTACTTGTCATTCATCATCATAAAGCCGCTTAACTCATAAACCATACAATAGACTTCAATAACTCAAGAACCCTTAGCAAGACATTTTATGAAACAATTGGTAGGTGTGTAATACTTGAATAAAACTATGAAATTCAAGAGTGAACTCATGCAAAAAAAATTAATGTAATAACACCCAATAGTACTTAGTAATACTCTCATGCAACATACATCAAAATCCTTCATCAAATCTCAAGATAGATCTTGATTCATAGCTCAAAATATGCCTACATAGTCATAAGTTTATCAAACCACAACATAGTTTTTTGTCAACTTTCATAGTAAGAGATATCCATCAGTAATCTACTTGAAAACACGCAATTTATGTGAAAAGAAAGATTGGGCACCATGGGTAAAAGTACCAAATGGTTGAGACCCACGTACCATGGCTTTGGATAATTCGTTGATGAAGATTTAAATGGAGACTTGATGCTTGGGTGAACTCCTTAAGATCTTGAAGGAGATTTGGCACTTGAATTTTGAAATAAATATTAGTATAAGTGTTTGAAAGAGTATGGGGGAATATGTTGTACGATATAAAGCAGAAATATAGCTAAGTATAGGTATTTTCACATATGGGAAGACTTAGGGCTAAGACCCAAAAGCCTTGGACCGAACCACAAAACTGAGCAAAGAATATTCATTAGGGAAAAAGACTTTACATTAAAACTAACGCATGATCTAGACCATTAAGAAGTAAAACATTTCCGAAAATGCCTCAGAACCTCTTACTCATAGTTGTGGCGCGCTTCACAACCATGAGTAAGACACTAATTGACGTGGTGTATTGCATGTCAAGGACCATTAAAAACTAGTGCTCTGATACCAAGGTTGTCACAAAACAAACTAGAGCCTAGACGAGACACGGCGAATGGGGAACCCGAAAGAATCCCAAATAAGTCTCTTAGCATATAATACATACATCCTTGGTCGCGGAAGCAAGATAAACAACAATAAGAGAGTAAAAGAATAGGAAAAAGGGACTAAGGGATTTTTTTGATAAAATAAATATAAAAAGTAAAACTTGAAGCATAGATACATAATAATATTCAAACAACACGTCTAAACATAGACATGAGCAGGGGCCTAAACATTTTCTAGGCTCACCCTCATAATATCAAATATCCAACATAAAAGATAAATAATAAAGAACAAGAGTCGCATAGCTTGTGTACTTGAACTTGAGGACTCACCAAATCTTATCTTTTGAAAAATAATCTAGCCACATTGAGGAGGATCAATAGGCAACATAATCGAAATGCATAATCATAAGCAAGGAATAGTATGATAGCAATATTGTAAGCATGATCAATGTTTGAAGTAAAACATACTAGTAAAATCATATGCTTATGTACAACATAGTACATATGTAGGAATAGACCATCATCAAAGATCAAGCATTCATTACTTGAACTCCAAGGCACCCCTCACCTTAAAAGGGTGATTTAGGTACACACCCCTTAATTGGTAGGATGGGCATACCATCCCCCGATAAAATGATTGAGGCTTGGTACACCCTCAACATGGCAATCGATGCTTGACACCCCTTCGAAGTGGGATTGAGGGTTAATACAACCTCAATAAGGCTAGCGAGGCTTGAAACTCCCTCAATAATGTGATTGAGGCTTGATACCCCCTATAAAAGGCCACCGAGGCTTGGCACCCCCTGACAAGTTGTTTGAGGCTTGATATCTCCTCAAAAAGGCCATTAAGGCTTGACACCCCCTCGAAAAGGTGATTGAGGCTTGATACCCCCTCAACAAGGCAATAAAATTACAACACCATAAACATATTTCATGAATGCTATACATATATACCTGTCTTTCATCATCATAAAGTCTCTTAACTCATAAACCATACAATAGACCTTCAATAACTCAATAACCCTTAGCAAGACATTTTATCAAACATATGGCAGGTATGTAATGCTAGTATAAAACGATGCAAATCAAGAGTTAAATCATGCAAGAAATATCAACGTAAACCAACCAAAAATACTTGGTAATACCCTCATGCGAGATACATAGAAATCCTTCATCAAATCTCAAGATATCTCTTCGATTCATAGCTCAAAATATGCCTAAAATGTCACAAGTTTATCAAACACCAACATATTTTAAAGTCAACTTTCATAGTAAGAGATACCCATAAGTAATCTACTTGAAAACATGCAATTTATGTGAAAAGAAAGATTGGGCACCATGGGTGAAATAATCTAATGGTGGAGACCCACATACCTTGATTTTAGAGAATTCCTTGATGAAGATTTGAATGGAGACTTAAAGCTTGGGTTAATTCCTTATGATCTGGAAGGAGATTTGGTGCTTGAATTTTGAGAGACATATTAGTCTAAGGGTTTGAGAGAGTATTGAGGAATGTCTTGTGTGGTATGAAGGTGAAATATGGTTAAGTCTAGATATTTTCACATGTGGGAAGGCTTAGCCCCAAGACCCAAAAGCTTGGACCGAACCACAAAACTGAGCAAAAAACACTCATTAGGAAAAAGACCTTACCTTACAACTAAGGCACGATATAGACCATGAAGAAGTGAACACGTTTAGTAAAATGCCTCATAACCTCTTATTCATAGTCATGGCGCGCTTCACAACCATGCGTAAGACTGTAATTGACGCAGTGTGTTAGGTGCTGAGGACCATTAATAACTTAGTGCTCTAATACTAAGTTTGTCTCAAACCAAATTAGAGCCTAGACATGACATAAGGAATGGGGAACTAGAAGGAACCCCACAAATGTCTCTTGGCATATCATACATACATCCTTGGTCATGGAAGCAAGATAAACAATATTAAGAGAGTAAAAAAAATAGGAAGAAGGGACTAAGAGATTTCTTTGATAACATAAATATAAAGAGTAAAACTTGAAGCGTAGATACATTATAATATTCAAACAACACCTCTAAACTCAGACTTAAGCAGGGCCAAGACACTTTCTGAGCTCACCATCATAGTATCAAATATACAACACAAAAAAATAACAAAGAACAAGAGTAGTATAGCTTGTGTCCCCGAACTTGAGGACTTACCAAGGCTTATCTTTTGGAAGAGAATCTAGCCACGTAGGGGAGGATCAATAGGTGGTCTAGTTCCAATATGGTAACATCATATAGGCATAGAGTATGCATTAGTACATTTGAATATACTAAGTATATGCGATGAAATGCAACAAGAGATAGCCAACATATTTAAAATGCATAATCATAAGTACAGGATAGAATGATAGCAACATGGCCTGCATGATTAATGTTTGAAGTAAAATATGCTAGTAAAGTCATATGCATATATAGAACCTAATACATGTGTAGGAATAGACCATCATCATAGACCAAACATTCCTTTACTTGAATTCCAAGGAACCTCTCCCCTTGAATGGGTGATTGAGGTACATACCCCTCAATTGGTAGTACAAGCATACCATCCCCCGACAAGATGATTGAGGCTTGGTACCCCCTCAACAAGGCAACTGAGGCTTGATCCCCTTCCCCTCCTCAGCAAGGTGATTGAGGCTTGATACCCCCTCAACAAGGTCACTGAGGCTTGACAACCCCTCGACATGGTGATAGAGGCCTGATACCCACCTCAACAGGGCAATCACCTTGCAACAACATAAACATATTTCATGAATTCAACACATATATACATGTTTTTCATCATCATAAAGCTACTTAACTCATTAACCATGCAATAGACCTTCAGTAACTTAAGAACCCTTAGTAATATATTTTACAAAACACTTGATGGGTGTGTAGTGCTAGTATATAATAATGAAATTCAAGTGTGAAATCCTGCAAGAAAAATCAACATGATACCACCCGCTAAGAACTAGTAATACCCTATGCAAGCTACAACAAAATCCTTCATCAAATCTCAAGATAGATCATAGGTTCATAGGTCAAAACATGCCTAAGCGATCACAAGTTTATCAATCACCAACATAGTTTATAGTCAACTTTCGTAGTAAGAAATACCCATAAGCAATGTACTTCAAAATATGCAATTTACTGAAAAAGAAAATTGGGCACCATGGTTGAATGGACCCAATAGTTTAAACCTACATACCTTGACTTTGGAGAATTCCTTGATGAAGATTTGAATGGAAACTTGAAGATTGGATGAATTCCTTAAGATTCGTAAGGAGATTTGGCACTTGAATTTTAAGAGAAATATTAGTCTAAGTGTTTGAGAGCTTATTGGGGAATGTCCTGTATGATATGAAGGTGAAATATAGCTAAGTATAGGTATTTTCATATGTGGGAAGGCTTAGGCCCAAGATCCAGAACCCTTGGACCGAATGACAAAACTGAGCACAAAAATTCATAGAGGTGCTCCCTTGTCACATCGCGCCCAACCTCTCTGGAAACTGCAAACTTGGGAATTTTAAATTTTGATATGGTTTTCCTGAAATTAGGTTAGACCCATCTCCCACTCAATTTCGCCCCCTGATTAAGTATATGATGTTTGATTTTTGATATCATGGACGGATTTTGAAATAGATGAAAATTATAATTTTAGGCACTTTTGAGGCACATTTTCGGTCACTTTTTGGGGTCGTTTCAATAGTTAAACAAGTAAATCAAAGAGGACATTATCCTAAATACCACCAACAATTTCCAGATGAAACAATTGTACAAAGTCAAGCATAATCAATGTTGGGGAAGAACATTAGAATATCCAAGAACACACCAACAAACATTAATGAGACACAAAGTAGATACCCACACTGGAATTCCAGCAGTATTCAAGCCACAAGTAGTAAATACTTCACTTTTGAAATAATCTTTGTCAAATTTTGCATGAAATTGGGGTCACCAAACAAAAATGGAAGTAGGAAAACACAGAGAAATCTTGTTGAAATACAAGAGTGTAGCAGATATATTAAATAAAGTTAGAGTTAGGGTTTTGAAAATGAAAAGAGAATAGAGAGAATTGGGGGTTTGGGAGGTAAAAATGGCTAAAAAGTGGAGACAAAAGTATAGGGGGCTGGGTTTAAAGGAAAAATATTAGTAGGGTTGGGTGAAAAATTTGGCAAAAATTACATGCAGATGGAACAGGTCAGCAAATAGACCTGTGTTTTGTAAAATCTTAAAAATATACAAAATTCTTACCTAGAACCTATGTAGTAAAATGGAATGGGTTTGATACATGGACGTGCCATGGACCCTTCTAGTTTTGTATCTTTAATGTTCTAAAAAAAATATTTTTTGCTCGTCAAAACCCGATAAAATTAGGGTACACCTGGGCAAGTACTAAAATACAAAAACTTATGCATTTGAACACTTAAAACAATAAAAAATATCAAAAATAATTGCAAACTCTATGAAATTGATAAAATGTATTAGAAGGGGAATAGGTGAGTGGCTAGCCTTCTTGTCAACACTTAAAACCTTTTATTTATTTGTTTTAGTAATACTAAGAGCTAAAATTAAAAATAAAAATACAACAAAAAAATACTTCACCATGGGTTACCTCTGATGTAGCTCCTGATTTATTGTAGTAGCATGACTCAACATCAAGCCTCATTCATTATCCAACTCATCTCCTCCTCACGTTCAACATCTTTGCTAAAACAATGCTTTGCTCTCTATCTATTCACCAAGAACGTAGATGTCTTGGTCTCAATACATATCTTGACAGTACCATGAGACATCATGATCACGACTTCAATTGTTCCACTCCATTTGGACCCCTACTGTCTTGGAAACAATTCAGTCTAGAGGTAAACAAAAGTACTTTTTTACAAGGCTCTAATATGTGTGGTACAATGTCCTTGACATGACTTCTCTTTGTCTTCTTTTTGTACAGTTTTTGCATTATCAAATTCATAAAGCTTGAATTCATCTAACGCTTAGTGTTCTATCTCAACTGGTAGGTAGCAAGCCTTACAAAACATCATCTGATAAGGATATGTACCGACGTATGTGTTGTACATACATTTGATAAGCCCATAAAGCTTTAACCAATTTTAGTGCCAAATTTTTCCTAGTCGCATTCATAATCTTTTGCAGAATTTGCTTGACTTCCTTATTGGATACCTTAAACAGTCCACTAGTTTGTGGGTGATATGCAGTAGCTACTTTATGCCTCACACCAAATTCCATAAATAAGTTCTTCACTATCTAATTGATTAAGTGTGTCCCTCCATCACCAATAATGGCTCTTGGAGTGCTAAATATAGTGAAGATGTGCTTTTTCAAGGCCTATTGCCTCCACCCATTTGGAGATACAATCCACATCAACCATATTGTATTAATTTCCAAAGGAGGGTGGAATCGTCTGATAAAATCAATCTCCCACACAAAATATCTCTAACTTCTAGAATATTATTCAATGGCATCTCATGTCTCCTCAAGGTGGTTCCCATCTTTTGGCATTTGTCACAGTTTTTTGCATACCCTGTATTATCTCTAAATAAGGCAGGACAAAAGATATCAGATTGGATTACCTTATGGAGCAGTTCTTTTGGCTATATGGTATCCTCTGCAGGTGAAGCATGACATCTCTCTACCACCTAGAGGGTCTCAACATTTGACACACACCTTTGAATCATTAAGTCTGACCCTTGTTTGAAGAGATATGGCTCATCCCAAATGTCGAACCTTGACTCGTGAACCAATTTCTTCTTCTACTGGGTTATTATCTCAGGTGCAAACACTTCACTAAGTAAGTAGTTCATAGTATCTGTATACCAAGACCACTCAAACACCTCATGGGCTTGTAGTTTTTCATCTGCAAACTCTTGTTTTATTCGAGCCCTACTTCTTAATACGAGAGCAAGTCTGGATATGTGGTCTGCTATTTGATTTTCACCCTGATTTGGTGCCATCAAGATTGTAGCTTCTACTAAACTCTTCTTGACCATCTTAATGGCCTTCATACATTTATCATCAAAGTTAAACATTACCTCTTTCCTCCTTCTCTCACTTTAGAAAGATTTTTTTCGTATTTTCTTATGATGACCTGGTCGAGAGAATACGATACATCGGTCCAAATGATTTCCTTTATTCTGTGAGCTTGGTTTACTTTACCGAAGGGTGAATTAGAACTTGAAGGAGAGGAATAAATTCATGGTTTGTAATTTTGACCAAAGGAGGATCATTATTGGAAAATATCTTCTGGGTCATCATCAAAGAAGTTGACTTCCGATATGAACGATTAAGAGTTCTTGCTTAAAATAAACGTACATACTAAATAGGAGTGGAATCTATCCTGACTTTCAAGTAGCGCTTGATTGAGGGATGAACGACAAATTCATACTTTTTGGTACTGTGCCTACTCCTCCTTCCTCTTTCAAGTGGGTTGAACTCTTTCTAAGGCAAAGGGCCAAAATTGTGCCACGAGTGCTCTCTCTTCGAAAAGGCATAATGATGTTATATAGTAGAATCTGCTATTTTTGGAATAGAATAAACTTTATGTCCTAACCAAATGTCATGGGGCGATAAGGGGTGCTTTATTTAAACTAGGCAAGAGAACGTGGCTAACTTTCCTACTCTGATAGCATCTCTAAATGGGAAGTACCCGCAACCGCCATAACAAAGGAATATTAAGTGGGAAAAAGCCATTGGAAGCCCTCTCTCATCCCTTACTTTTTTTTAATCCAAATGTTTTTGGTCTTTTTTTACCTTCGGGTGCAAATGGTAGCTATGAAACTAGCTCTGGCTTGATCACTGCTTTACTTTTTGCCTTTTCCTAGGACATAGGAGTAATTTATCCTGGTCGAGGTAAATAGATTTAGGAATTCATACCTGGTGAGAGGGTAGATGTAATTCAGCTCAAATGAAGTGAGAAGGTCGAAAAGTCATAGAAGAGAAGTCCAGAATCATAGGATCTTATTATGAGACCCTAAATACGAGCCATAGAAAACACTATGAATAGTAGAGAACTTTTGTGGAGTCTGCTGAGCAATTTTACTATTTTATTTAGGACTTATTTTGTAAATACCATAAATAGTTCTTTTAGGTTATTTTTCAGGAGAAGATGTCATTATTTAGTACTTTTAGGGTTTGCACTTGGAGAACCCAATACTTGAGATAAAAGATTGTGAGAAAATAATTGTGGGTAAACTTGATGTTGAAGCTTGTGCTTCTCTTTCTTCTTAAGTTTGCTTGATCTTAATTCAATTGTTCAGGTATTTAATTATACTTTCTCAATTTATAGTTTCTTCATCTACACATAGCATGAGAAGCTAAATCCACGACTAGGTTTTCAGGAACCATGAAGAACTAACAAAGTAAACCCGGATAACTTATAATTCTTGGATTGGGTATATGCTTGTATTAATCAATTATCTTCATTTTGCATTTTTTCTAGTGGAGGCCAACATTAGAACTAACCTAGTATTACTGGCTAGTACAAGGTAGTAATGAATAGGAAAAGAGATTGATTAATCGAATTTAATTGATGTGCTCTTATCTAATCAACCAAAGTAGGGCCAAGAGTAGGTTGTACTGGGACTCATAGGTAATTGTAAGTATTGCACACTATGGAGATAGGCCAAGTCGGACAATGAAATTCACCTTTCACTTGGTCCAAAGAGTTTGGTGAACATAAGTATTCTGCATGTCATACACCAGATAAGAATTGGGTTATCTAGCGATACTATATTGGGGAATCATGGGGAACACAATACTCTAGTTGCTCTAGATTATTGATTGCCTCTCATGATAGTTAGCTTAGTTTATTTTCTTATTGATTATTGCAAACCCCCCTCCTTTGGGGAATTGAGTTGGTTAAATACTTGAACTTTTTATTAGTGAATTTCTCTATAATCTACGTATTCCCTATTGGTTCAACCCAAATCTTGGTTTGGTTTTATATCTTGACAGCGACTGCATTAAATATTTTAGTGTCATTGCCGGTTAATATTGCTATACTTAACTTGATTCATTAAGTAATTTGAGTGTTAATCCTTAGTTCCCTTGATTTTACTTTTGCTTTTGTTGTTTTTTTCTATGAAGGGTATACGAATAATGTATGCCCAACACTTAGACTGAAGGCAATTCCTTAACTCCACTTGATCCAGAGATCCACTGGACTATAAGAAGAAAGACCCAAGAAAATGCTAATAATGCAATGAATGCAGCCTTGACCCGACATAATAATGAAGATGATTAGAATAAGAACCCACCTCTGTTAGAAGATAATCCACAACCTTAGGAGTTCAATGCCAATGCTTAGCAGTGGAATCAGTACAGGTTGAACCCTATCTATAGATGTGATGGAGCTATTATGTTGCTACCAATACCGACCGATACAAAGTTCACAGTTTATAGTGTGTTACTTCAGGTGCTACAGAACTGTGGGATATTTGCGGGCTTACTATCAGAGGATCTACGTAGCCAGTGGCACAGAGTAGCATTTATTTGCAAGAATGTGATGAGCACATAAAATCAGTCTGTGGATGTATAGGACTTTGTGCATTCCCATTGTCTCCGATGAGCAATGTTGCATCATGGTTATCTAAGCTCTAATAGAGTTTACTCACTAGCTGTTAGATTTATAGAAGGACTTTTTGAAGAGGTACTGCTATAGATTGAAGATACTCAAGTTGAAGGATCAGATCAACAACTTTGAGCAACTTCCTAATGATTTAATAAACACTATTCGGGAGTGGTTTAATAAATGTCTGAGGAGCATCCCTGACCACAAGATAGTTGATGACGCCTTAGTGGAGATATTCTACCGTTCCCTTGATGAGACCAGTCAATCTTATGCCGATACAATCACAGGGGGCCATGATTCTTGATCAACCATTTGTAAGGAATTTTGAGCATATAGAGCAAGTAGTCAAGATGAATCGTGCATGCGGACAGTAGGATAGAGCTTCTATGAAGGTCTCATATGCTATTAGTGTGGGTTCAGAGAAACCTAAAATTAATGAAGAAATTATGTAGCAACTTGTACAGCTTTGTACAAGCACAGATATGTAGAGAGATTTCAAAGAGGTGTATCGGAGAGATCTCGAGTTTAAGGTTGGTCATGGGGTTTACTTCAAAGTCTCACCCATAAAGGCTGTAGCAGATTTTGTAAGAAGGGTAAACAGAGCCTAAGGTTTGTTGGTCCTTATACCGTGTTGAGGAGGATTGGTAAGGTTGCCTATGAGTTTAAGTTTCCCATTGATATGAATATGGTTAATCCGATCTTCCATGTGTCCATGTTGAAGAAGTGTGTGGGTTAGCCTAGTGCTATAGAGCCCTTGGTTTTTTTGGGGTGTTATAAAAGGTAATTTAACTTAAGAGTAGGGCCCGGTGGAGATTATTGACAGACAAGTCAAGAGCTTGAGAAACAAGGATGTAGCTTCCCTTAATGTCCTTTAGAGGAATAAACAAGTTTGAAGTACCCAATGGGAAGTCAAGGCGGATATGAGAAAATTATATCCATATCCTTTCCACTATACTCAAGTTGTAGGTACTAATTTAAGCACCCATATATAATTTCAAGTCTAACATTTCGGACCTTCTGTCATATTGCACGCATTCATGTTTATGATTGTCAGTCTATGGTGATTTTTGACCCTCATGATGAGGTTTTTCAAAATTTATGTTTAAATGCATTTGTTGCATTGATGTCGAGTTGAAATCTTCATATTACTTCTCTTATGCACGTTTCTTTGACATTTAGGGACGAATGTTCCCTAGGGAGAGATATTGAAATGCCCCAAAAATGTTCTTCCAAAATGCCTATAATCGTAATTTTTAGTATATCTCAAAATTTGTGCGTGATATCAAAAATCCAAATTCATATTCTTGATCAGAGGAAAAATTGAGTGGGTAATGGGTATAACCATAATTTTTAGAGGACTCGTAGCGAACAATGATTTTCCAAAGAACTAAGATTTCCAATGGCGATCAGCGCCCTAGCCGCGATGCGCCAAGGGGTGGATTAGTGTTAATTTTTCCATGAAATTCTATTTCGGACCAAGGGCCTTGTAGTCATAGCCCCATGCCCACTTATGCATAAAAACACCTATACTTAGCTATTTTTCAACTCTATATCACTCAAGACCCTGTCAAAACCCCGTCTAACACTTAACCAAATATTTGATCCAAATTCAACTGTCTCAACCCTAATTTCAAATCTCAAGTACTCTATTCAAGCTTCAATTCTCCTACAAGACTACATCAAGAAAACCCAAGGTTGAGGTACATTGGTTTTATCCATTGGGTCCTTCCACCCATGGAGCCCAACTCTCCTTTCTACGAAAAATTGCATGTTTCCAAGTTGTATCTTTTGTGGGTATCTTTTATAATGGATTTGGATTACACATTGTGTTGGTGTTTTTGGATGCCTAATCACCTTGTTGATGGGGTGTCAAGCCTATTGGGGGGTGGCATGCCTAATCACCTTATTGAGGGGGTATCAAGCCTCAACTATCTTGTCAGGAGTGGCATGCCGTACTACTTTATTAAGAGTACGTATGTCAACCACTTTGTTAGAGGGTGGTGTGCCCTACTACCTTATTGAGAGGTATGTACCTCAACCACCTTGTCGGGTGTAGCACGCCCTACTACCTTGTTGAGGGGTATGTACCTCAACCACCTTGTTGGGTGGTGACATGCCCTACTACCTTGTTAAAGGGTATGTACCTCATAACTTTCCAAGGGGGTAGCATGCCTTAGATTCCAAGTAATAGCTTGCTTGGTATATGATTATGGTCTGTTCCTACACATGTAATCAATGATTGCAAGTTAAATGATTAACAAGCATGTTTTACCTCAAGCATTGATCATGCATTCCATATTGATATTGTAATTATCCATTGCATGTGATTATGCATTTTTAAAAAGTTGCCTATGCCTTTTTGCATTGCATCCTACATACTTAGTACATCAAACGTACTAATGCATACTCTATGCCAACATGGTGCTACCATGTAGGAACCGGAGTACTTCTGGATCATCCCCCATGTGGCTAGTTCGGTGCTTTGGCGAGATGATTTGGTGAGTCCTTAAGTCCTAGGACTCTATCTATATTACTCTTACCTTTTGTTATTTCCAGATGTTGAACATTTGATACTATAAGCGTGAGCCCGGAGAGGGTCTTGGCCCCTGCTCCAATCTACGTTTAGAGGTGTTGTTGGAACAATTGATGTATCTATGATTTAAGATTGACTCTTGAGTATTTGATGATTATCTAAGACTTCCCTTAGTCCTTTTTTCCTTATTTATATCTCTTTTTGTTGTTATTTTTCTTCTGCAACTAAGGATGTGTGATTGATATGCTAAGAGGCTGGTTTGGGGTTCCTCATTTGCCGCGTCACGTATAAGTCCTAGGCTATGGTCAATGGGAATCTGAGAGTCACCTAACAAGCCTCAAAGTATCCATGTTAAAATCATTGATTCAGAAGAATAAACGAATAGTAAACAGATAGTTCTAAGGGACGGAAAAGTTGAACTCATGTTATGGAGATATCATACGGGAATAGGGTAGCATAGATTTACATAACGCATAGCACATAAATTTTATAGCGAGGGAAAGTATGACTCACCCTATGGGGGCAGTTCGAGAATTAGGATTTTTCACATCATAACATGTAATCATATCAAAATGCTCATAGCCAATCCACATAACAATAGAGAATAGGAAGCCATATCCATAAATATAATCTCTGAATTTAACACTTAGTACATAAACGTAAAAGAGTTCACAAGGTGTCCAACAATGTCTGTAGTCATAGAATAGGACGGGGGCAGACATACCCTAGACTCATCCTTAAAGTAAATGACGTAAGTAAAAACACCTAGGATAATGAATGGTGGTTTGTCCTTGGACAATAGGACTCACCACAACTAGCAAATCTCAAGATCCAAACTTAACATCGTATGGTGGATGAAGGTAGTCCTCGATCCCTACATGGTTAGATTATGTAGGCAAAAAGTAAGCATTAGTACATTTGAATGTACTAAGTATACGGGCACACATGCATATAACTTATCAAACCTACATTCAATGTTAGCTGACAAGGGCACATAATATAAAAGGAGATATATATTGCATGACATATCTATATGCAATGAAACCAATGATGCATGAAATGCAATAAAGCTCACATATAGTAGGGATGGACTATAAATAAACAATCAAACTCATTCGAGCTATTACATGACTTAGTACGATGAAGACCTTCCATCGGTATGAGAAGATTACATGCCAAAGGTAATATACATTACACTTGGAAATTTGGGAGGATGGACACCTTTTTTATGACCAGTCATTTCTAAAGGATTTTCAATATAGTATATTATTAATAAATCAACAACCATCATTTATGGCCAGGTCATTTTCGGGATGGATATAATTCCTATGTTGGTACATAGTTTAAGAAAAGGGAGAGTACCATTAAAGATAGCCTAGACGCCCCTAATCCTTCAGTACTAAGTCAAACATTCCATGAGAATACTTATAAATATACATGCTTTCAAAAGAAGCAATAGTTATTACAAATCATTTCAATGCACATTTTGGATTAAAAGCAAACCATTCTTTATAATTAGGGATCAAAAGACAAATCGTAGTACATAATCATGCTTCTCATGCATAGGGCTAGGTCATGCACATGACAATATGGTGCAAGCACCCTACATGCTTAAAGACCGATTAATAGTAGACATTTATGTGATATCACATTCTTGTCATGACCAATATCTTATTAAAATCATTTACATAAACATAATTGGGCTTAACCCACATTTAATTTTTATAAATTTAATGCTCATGAACGCATATGATATTAATGATATCTGAATAGCAATGATTAATATTGATTCAATCTAAAATCAACAATATAATATGAAATCCAAGTAAATCCATAGTTAAATCCATATTTAAATCATAATATACATCAGCCGTGCTTAGACCAAACTTTAAAGGGACAATGCATATTTAAATATTCATAGCAATCATGTAATTCAATATATTTGGGCTTAAATCAACTTAAAATCATCAAATAAGCATATTTCATACTTCAATAGTATTTAATAAACAATAATCTTCAAAAACCATTTTTAAAGTGAGCATCATTTCATGAAAATCAATTGAAAAGAGTTTTGGTCTTCTTTGTTGAAAGGGACCAAGAATCATGAAATGACCCCAAAAGCTGCTAGAAAACGTGCCATATATCTCAAAATCCGTGCGTGATATTGAGAATTCGACTTCATATTCTTCTTCAGGGGGTCAAATGGAGTGGGAGATTGGTGTAAACCCGATTTAAGAGCAACCACAACAAAATTTGGAAAAATGCAATTTCAAGTGAGGTTTCTATGCCCCAGGAATGATGCTCTAAGGGTGCGCCTCAATGTAAATTTTATCCAGTTTTTCTTGTTCGATCCAAGGTTTTTAGGTCTTGGACCTCAAACTTCCCATGCGTGAATTACATGTACTTAGCTTTATTTCACCCTCATATCATCCAAGACATTCCCAAATACTCTCTCATACACTTAGACAACATTTCATCTCCAAATTTTAAATATCAAAATTCATTCAGCTTCTAAGGTTCTCATTCAAGCTTCAAGTCTTCATCTCCAATCTTCTTCAAGGATTCTCCAAAGCTAAGGTTGGAGAGTTTCTTTCATGGGTTCCTTTCACCTATGATACCCAAGCTTCCTTTTACCTAAAATTGCCTGATTTAAAGTTGATTTACTCATGGGTCTTACTTATTATGAATTTCATTGCACACTATGTTGGAGTTTTAAGCAATTATTATTGTTTTAACATGTTTTGAATGAATCTAATGTCTATTATGAGATCTGATAAAGACTTTTGATGTATATTGTTTGACGATATTACCAAATATCTATTGATTATTTTACATTAAATTTTTCTATCATGATTACACTCTTGAAGTGTATGATATTACACTAGCACTACATACCTGGTAAGTGTTTGATAAAATATTTGGTTAATGTGCTTTTGAGGAATTAAAGGTCCAATGGATGTCTTATGGGTTGAATGACTTTATAACGATGAAAGAAATGTAGGCTTATGACATTCTCCTATATAGTATTTGAATGTGAGCATGCTCGGCTCATGGGAACAAGAGCCCGGGTAACCATCTTGAGGAGTTTGTACCATGACAGTCAATCAAGGGGCTAGTGCCTTGATAAATAGGTTGAGGGGTTAGTACCTCAATCAACAGGGGTGGTAGGTGTGAGTATCCACCAACTAATCAAGTGGTTCATATTTTGATAACCATGTGGGGGGGATTGTACCTCGGTTACCAAGGGTGGTAGCATGTGGTAATCCACCAACCAATCAAAGGAGTTTGTACCTTGGTAACCTATAGGTTTTATATGTTAGTCTCTTCTTACACCTTATATTCTATTCTATATAAGCATGTTTTACTTGAGTATTTATCACACATGCTAAATTTCTAATATATTGTATATTGCCTACTATTATGCATTTTGGTCATGATGCTTATCTCTTGTTGCTTTGCATCCTATATATTCAGTACATTAAAATGTACTAACATCTACTCTATTCCTACATGAAGTTACCATATAGGAACTAGAGATCCATTCATCTTCCTCCTCCACGTGGCTAGTACGACATCTCTTAAGCTCTTTGTGAGTCCTCTATTTCGGGGATGATGTTTATGATCTAATACTATGTTCTAAGTCTATCTTTCTTTTGTGTACTTATTGACTATGAGGGTAAGCTTGGTAGCTTGTCTTAGCCCCTGCTAAGTATCTATGTTTTGAAGTGTTGTTGGACATGTTTGTATCATGCTATGATCTTTGACTCTCTCTTGGATCTTGATGTTTATTATATGAAAATTATCCCTTAGCCCCATTCATCCCTATTTACTATCTCTAGTTGTATTTTATTACTTTTGCGACCAAGTATGTGTGATAATTTGTTAAGAGGCTTGCTTGGGGTCCCTTCGGTTTCCTCATGCATCATGTCACATCTAGGACCTAGGCTTTGATTGTGAAAAACTTTGTATCAGAGCACTAGGTTGCCAGATCCTTGGAGTCCAAAATACCATGTTGATTACAATCTTATTCATGATTGTATTGTGCACCATAAATATAAGAAAGAGGCTATGAGGCATTTTAAGAAATGTTTCCCTTCTTCATGTTCTAAATCTTGTTATACAGTTTGTATAAGGTTTTCCCCCCTAAAAATTATTCTTTGCTAAGATAGATCATGCCTAGCACAATAGGAAGAAGAGCCTGCACTCCCAAGTACTAACTGACTCATGGTGAGCTCCATGATGCTCTCTCTTTTCTTGCACAAGTTGTGGCTAATCAAGCCAAATAAGGGGCCTTAGCAAATCATGCTACTACATCGGTATCTTAGGTGAGAGACTTCATGAGGATGAGTACCTTAGAATTTTATTGGTCAAAGGCAGATGAGGACCCTCAAGAGATCATTAATGAGGTCTATATGATTTTGGCTATTATGGGTGTTAGATCAGAGGAAAAGGCAGAGTTGGCGGCTTAGAAACTCAAGGTGGTGGCACGAATATGGTTTGATCAATGGAAAGAGGAAAAGGGAATCAATAACCTTTCACTATAGGAGGAATTCAAGGCAACTTTTCTTAATCAATTCTTCCCTCTTGATCTTATTCAAGAAAAATTGGTGGAATTTATGAATTTAAGACAAGGATCTTTGACTGTGAGGGAGTATGCCCTCAAGTTTAATTAACACTCTAAATATGTTCCTTACTTGGTGGCTGACACAAGGTCTAGAATGAATAAATTTATAATGGGTGCTTTCGACTTGGTAAGTAAGGAATCCTGGTCTGACATGTTGATTAGTGAAGTGGATTTGTCTCGGTCATCACCTAAGCCTAGAAAATGAAGGAGAAAAAGTTGAGAAAGAGGAGGGATAATGAGGCTAAGAGGGCTCGCTTTGAAGGTAGGTTCCAAAGTCGAAAAGGTATCCAGTTCCAATAAAGCCAAGGATCTTCTCAAGCTTCTAATAGGGGGCTTGCCTATGATTTTCCAATGGCCCAAGGTTTTAGGGTTGTAGTCCCTCATAGTGTGAGACCAAAATGTAGTAAGGGCTT
>JAOTQJ010000007.1:18014774-18056449 GCA_025642045.1 Solanum sejunctum | reverse complement strand
CCCATCTTATGATCCAGTTTGTGTGTCTAGAGGTCTGTGGATACATGTGGGTGTGGAAACTGTGTTGGTGTGACATCATTTGTATAATATGTTTGTTGGGCGGTTATGCCGCAGCGGTGACCTTGTCGGCCCGCATATACATGTACAGTAATTGTTTGTTGTGGCTAGGTTCGCTGTTTGTAGGTGAGGCTAGTCAGTAAAACAGAGGAAACTCTGCCAAAATTTCATGAAATTCCTCAGTTAATGTGAATGAAAATCTGGTTTAGTGTTTGTCTGGGTGCCCAACCGGCACTAATCACGGCCCCTGGGTTGGGTCATGACAAATGTGATCTAATAAGTTAATATGACGGGTATTTTTAAGTCAAAAGTTTGATATCAGGTATATTTGGAGTCCGAAAGGTAGATGAAAGATAATTTTATATCAGTTCAAATAGTTAAGGGTATTTTAGGACCTTCTGCATAGAAATTATTAAAATATTGGTAAATATAGGTTAAGAAAAAATTAGAAATTCTTGAATGTTAAACTGCATATATTATTAATCTCTTTTCTATGATTGCATTGTGATGATTTTTGCAAATATTAGAAGTTTTAATAATTTTCGCTTGCGTGATAAAGGATAACAGTTTTTGAAAAGAGAGATTAGCAACAAAATTTAGAGACTACTAATTCTCATCTAATGATTTAAATTTAGAGACTACTAATTCTCATCTAATTATTTAAACTCTCACGAGTATAATCAATCCAAAATTAACAATGCTTAACACATATACACTTATAGGTAGAAAAAAAATCTAAAATGACATTCATGTATTTAGGTTGAAAGATTAGTTGAACTCATACAGTTGAGTTGTGATCTCTAATTTTCTCTAAAATAGGAAGAATTCACTAGGCCATAATTA
Organism: Solanum sejunctum; assembly: GCA_025642045.1. Lineage (NCBI taxonomy): Eukaryota > Viridiplantae > Streptophyta > Magnoliopsida > Solanales > Solanaceae > Solanum > Solanum sejunctum. The sequence continues at coordinate 18,055,549 of JAOTQJ010000007.1, read as the reverse complement.
ATAATCAATAATAGATGCAAATCAATAATACCCAACTACATATTTTGATCTTGGGCTTTGGCAGCATTTATCATGCACTTCTGGGACCTGAGACACTTGAAAGTATCTATTTCTAATCCATAAAAATTGTTAGAAAAGTTGGACAAAATTTCGCCCGCGATAGGCTTGTATGAATGCACTACCACAACACAACATGTCCTGGAATTCGCATATGATTTGCACAATGCTGCATTTTACTTCAGTTTTTAGCATTTTGTTTTTCTTGGTTAAAATAATTTCTTTTGTTTATATATAGTAAATATTGAACCTCCTTCAACAAGTTCATGTGTTTATTTATTCAAATTTTGAACCCTAAATCAAAATTCTAACTTTATAAGTGAATATTCACTAAGCCTTCAAGGAGATGTAGAGAAAATTAGTCAAGCTAAGTGCATATTCGACGCATCACCAAAGTTCTCGGCGATGGCCAGCCTTGAACGCCGAGTGGCAACTTGGTGCACAAATTCTCATAATTTTTCACAAACTATTTAAGCAATTTGGAAAGGACATTGTATATATCATTCACTTTAGGATTTACATATATATATATATATATATATATATATATAGAGAGAGAGAGAGAGAGAGAGAGAGATTAAGGTACTTAGAATATTCTTGCCCAATAGTACAAAGGTTAGAGGGTTTCAAGCTTGTGGAGGCACAAATTGGAGAGCTTTGCTAGTTTAAATCAATTTTTTCCTTATAATCCTTGTTACCAATGTACTCAACTATTGAATTTGGTATTGAATCTTCATTTTCAAGTATGAGTGGCTAAAACCCTATGGGGGAGTGTAAATAATATGGGTCTTTGATTTCTATGATAAATTTTTAATATTTTGATTATATTATTGTTAATTTGAATGAATTTACATCTATTTCTAAGTTTCATCTATAATCCTAAGGTTGCAAACTTGGTCGGCTATGCGATTTCATAACCTGAGCTTTCCTTTCTCGGTCTCATCCGACGAATAACTTTTGGTCGGGTCACAAGCAGGGTTTGGTGGTGGGTGAAAGAGTGGGTAATTCTAATGAAAGATCGGCCTGCCGGCTATCTTACTCTTCCTTGGTCTCTTGATAGAGTTGCTTTTCGCTCCCACTCGAGTGAAAGGAGATCAGTGCTCTCGCAAGAAAAGGGAGGTTCAAATAATGGGCTACACGTTGGAACGCCTCTAATAAAGCCAGATAGAGTCAACGATAGCCCTTGGAGGATTTGATATGGAGGTCACTTGCTCTAGAATCATCAGTTTCCTTTCTAAATCCACTCCTGTTTCCACAGGTGCCCTTTTTCCCAATGGTATTATAATTCCTATTCCTATCCCTTCGGAAAAACCTCAAAGCGATGAACCTTTTCAATTATTATAATCTCCCGCAGTCAACCACCATGATCAAAGCTGAGATAGATCGACTAAATGAGAATGTGGCTGACATGGTAAAAGAATAGCCCGAAATCCTTCTCTCAAATTCGGAGATTCCTTCGGGACAGACTCTATTCCGAATGCTAATAAGACCATTTTCTCAATCCTGAGCATCATTTGGCTTGGCTGGCTTTTCTTATAGGAGGAGGATGGGGGGCGTTCAACCCTTCCCTTTCTAAGCCCCTTATCTACAGAACTCCTAGGACGAAGAGCTTCCCTTCAGAAGAAGAAGTGGTTTTGTTAGGTGTATAAGAAAAATCCAAATGGAAAAAAAGATACCAAAAGCTATCCAACCGACTCAAAGGCCTATGCTACAGTCAACAAGCCCTAGGTACCATCCAATTACGGTTAATGATCGAAGATCACGAACAAAGGAAAGCACTTTCTTGATTGGAAAGATATTTTAGATCTCTAATTATTGCTCTAATTTGAATAGTTAGAGTGTGAAATAGATGTATTAGGTGGAAACCTTCTAGGATTTCAATTGAATGCCACAACCATGGGTCCAATGGCTAAAGAATTAGGTGGTTTGCTGTGATTTCTTAGGCTAGGCATGTCCTAGAGTGATCCGCATATGATATCATAATTGAATCATACAAAACACCTTGTTGTCATAATTGAAGCATATGTTACCAGCATCCTAGCCTATGCACTCATTTTTAACTCAATATGTCAAATATTTAGATCCATCTTACTAGATCTACTCTAATATTTGAATATCCACAACACCTCCCTATCTCTATTGATTGTTATTTGTTATTTGTTATTTGTTGTTATTTGTTGAATCTCAATTTTAATTATTGTAACCCCAATTTGAACCTACAATTGCCTACTTCAACTCTCAATACACCATTTCTTATGGGATTCAATCCTGATTCTATTATTGGGTAATATGTTAATGACGATCATCCCTAATTCCTTTGAGTAGTAGGATTGAGTAATCATAAAAAATGGTGCCATTATCGGAGAATGGTGCTAGTTTGTGACTATAGTGTTGGTTGAATTTAGTTCTTGTAGTTAGACTTATTTTACTACTTTCTTGTTGTTTTTGCTGAGTGATAAACTAGGTTTTAAGATTGAGGATTACGGTAGTATTCATGGTGATAATGTCAGAGATGTGAATGGTTTTTAGAATGTCTACTGGGACCTAGTGGGGATTACTAGATCCATCCAGCTACCCCTATTGACTGGAGCTATATTTCATGTCACTAGCATGATGTTACAACTACTTCAGTTGAAAGGGTTGATTGCATGGCTCGCCCATGAGCATCTTAGGAAATTTATCAACCTGTGTTTACCTTTCAATTTCTGAGGAATATCTCAAGAGGCCATCAGGTTGAGGCTCTTCCAATTCTTTATCATTGGAAAAACTTTGAGGTGGCTAGCTAAGCTTCCTTTTGACTCAATCACTTTGTGTGAGGAACTCCAAGATGCATTCCTTGAAAGATTTTTCCCCCTTTGTAAGTGGTTAAGCTGTGAAAAAGCAATGAGGACTTTAGAAGAATTGATGGTGAGCTATTGCATGGACATGGCTGCTATTTCAAAAGCTCTTGCTTCAATGATCATATCATAGAGTCCCGAACCCCCTATTGTTGCAATACTTCTCCATAAATCTTGATGCAGTCAACAAAGGTATGGATGACCAGCTGGTTTGAGGTGGAATTATGAAAAAAACTTTTATTGATGCTTGTGAGCTATTAGATGACATGACCAAGATTAATCAAGCTTGGTATACAAGGGATGACCATGTACACTTTATGCACAGGTGTCTGTCCAAAAAGAAACTTGCTAAAGATCAAGAGAGAAACAAAAACATGGCCAAAATGATAACTCAGCTGTATTTCTTGACTAATTATGTAATTAGAGGAAATTGGAAAAGTTTTAATATTATAGTTGCTACTGGAAATATAGTGTATGATAATGTACCGTATGAAGGAGGATGTAATGAAGAGGTTCATTAAATGGGTGATCAAATAATGGATTCTCGGCCAGCTTTTTGAAGGTCCACCTAGGAATTAAGGTTAGAACAATGGTGTTGCATAGCGAGATAATGCATGGCCAGAACAACCTCAAGTTGGAGGCTGGAGAGAGCAAGATGGATCAAGGTATAGGTATGTTTCACACCATGATAGGGTGAAAACTGTTGACCCTGTGGTGGACTCAGAAAACTTCTATACTAAGGATATGTTGACCTAAATTTTGGACAAAGTTGAGGCCTTCGAAAAATTTCTAAAGGATATGAAGTCTAATTTTTCTCAACTGAATCAAACTGTGGCTTCACACTCAGCTTATATTAAGGACTTGGAGACTCAACTTGGTAATATCTAAACCATAAGCCGAAAACAGGATTACCCAGCAGCATAGTGGCCAACCCAAAGAGTGCGCACCAATAGTGTTTGACTATCATGACACATAATGGTAAGGTTGTAAAAGGTATTTAGCCTATACCTAGGTGGTCGAAGAGGGTGAGAAAGAATTGGAAGAAGTAGAAGGCACTGTGAGTGCTAATGATAATGATGATTTAGTGGTGAATGAAAGTGATGAAACTCTTGGCAATTCCAAGAGTAGTGACAAAGTGAAAGTTGGGGGTGATGTTGTCAATGCTAAAAGAGTGCCCCCCACCCCCAGGAATTTGAATTTGGATGTAAAGTTGAATGCTCCCCAGGTTAAGATCTCTATTCCCTCAAATAATTGAAAAAGAAAGAGGAGGATATAAAGTTTCAAAAATTTCTTTCTATATTCAATTCTCTGTCCATAAATATCCCATTAATTGAGGCAATAACTGAAATTCCAGTGTATGATAAATTCACGAAGGAGTTGGTGACCAAGAAATGGACCCTGAAGTGTGAGAAGATTGAGATATCTCATAATTGCAATGCCATGTCTCACAATTACAATGCCATCTTGACAAAGAACTTAGTTGCTAAGAAAGAGGACCCTAGTTCATTCATATTTCCTTGCACCATTGGAGCTTTCAAATATAGAAAGGCGCAATGTGATGTAGGCACAAGCATAAATCTAATGCCCTTAGCCATGTTTGAAGTGTTCAAGTGGACACACCTTCGCTAGTGAAGATGCGGTTGCTTATGGCTAACCGGTCTATCAAAAAGCTTGTTGAAATTCTACATGATGTTTCAGTGAAGGTAGACAAGTTAATACTAACAACTAATTTTGTATCTTGAATTATTAAGTAGATGTGGATGTATGCATTAACTTAGGAAGGCCAGTCTTGGCTACCAGAATGGCTCTGGTAAATGCTGATAGAGGGGACTTCAGGTTTAGAGTGAATGAGGATTAGGCAGTTTTCAACATTTATGGATTGCCTACAAAAGACCTCTAAGTAATATCAGTGATAGATCAATCATGGGTGACTTGAGGATAGGAGGAACTACGTCGTGCCATGACGTTAATTACGGTACTTCTTGGGAGGCAATCTAAGGTGAATGGGCAAACGTTTCTTTTTGAATGGGTGTTGCTTTGTGCAGATACATGATAAGGGAGAAAATTGATGTGGAATGTTGAAAGGTAAACCAGATAAATCAATTCAGTCGATTACCGAGTTGAGATGGTGATCACCTATTTAATCACCTTTTAAGTCATTTGATGACTCTTGAGATATTGTCAAAATTAGGCGGTCTAAGTTACAAGTCGGCAAATTGCCAAACCAATTGAGCAATGGTTAGTTTCACCACCTTTTATGACTGGTGTTAAGGTTTTATTTCTCTTAAAAAAGGCAATCACCAGCATGATCATCATACCGTCGAAAGTGTTTGGCAAAGTGAATTGACATCACCGATTCCTTACGTCTGACCGGTCCTTTAAAGGCTTTTCAAATGCCTTGGCTTTTAACTCTCTATATTACCTCATTTTTCACTTCCTTTGCAAGTCAACCTCTCTCATAGTATATTTTCTTGCATTTTGATTTGTATAAACACATTTCATCAACAAGAATTTCATTTGGGAAGCTCTCATCTCTAGTTCATCACCAAAAAGGTATGTTTTGGCCCTTTGCTTTGTTTTTTTTTGAAGAATGGTATTGATGAAGGTGTGAAAAGGGTTTTGTAAGCCCTTTAATCATAGTTTTTGGATGAAATCTTGTTGGAAATCATGTAGGTGATATGTTTTTGTGATTCTAGAACGCTACGCTTCATGTATGCTTAGTTTATATGGATTTTTGATTCATTTGAAAATCATGAAATTGAATGTGCATGTGTTGTGGGCTAGGGGTAGATTTGATAAATTTGTTGCCCATATGTTGAATGTTATGGTGTATTGTCTTAATTTTGACCTTGAATTCTTGATGGACAACCTTACGTTGAGATGATGTCTTGATCATGATAATGCCTTGATGAATATGCATGCTTGTTGTACTGTTTGTTCTTGTGCACTGTGGGTAAAGAGTAAACCCCAAACTTTTTTGAAAAAAGTGAACTTTCCCTGTGATAGATTGCGTAGCTTCACTCTTAAGGGTAAGTCGTCACTTGATTGAGGATGTAGCTGTGATGACCATGTGAAGGTTATAATAGATGAATGAGCATGTATTGATGTTGATAGTGGGTTAGTATGTGATTTTCCATCGCTCTTGTGCAAATTGATTGAAATTTTGAATGCATACGAGTTGGCCTTGCCAGTCAATTTTGGTGATGGTCATTTTGACCATTGAAGTGGGTTTGACGATACGCCGAAGTGTCACACAAACCGCTTTGTTTGACTGATTATTGAAGTTGGATTCTGGAACTTTTGGTGACAGTATTTTCCATTGCCAAATCAATTCGATAGAGCACTAAATTCGCACTACCATTACCCAAAGTAGTAGTGCCTGAATATTTGAAAATTGTGTAAAAAGGCAATGGTCTATTTGATTGCCTAATCAATTTGGTGGATCGCCGATCATGATTGGTAGTCAAGCAGACTTGTTTATGCAGAATGATTTTCTTATGTATAATTTTGAACCTAATTGTTTCATGATTGATTCTCACACAACATTTTGAGTTTGATTTGCAGAAATGGGCAAGCAAAATGAACCTATCACTCGAGATGGATCTCGGGTAGCTTGGGGAATCACTTTAGCCCCCGATTGGGCAGAGGAAAGATCTCAAAGACCTCGCAAGGAGGAGTGAGTTAAGGGCAAAAGGAAGGTGACTAAACACCAGAAGTCTGACAGTGATGAGGAAGGGTCCTTATATATGACTTGGACCAATTTAAAGGTAGAGGAAGAGAGGTTTGTAGGTCTACTTTAGCCAAGTCCCAAGAGGCATCAAAGTGACTCTAGATCCAAAGCCCTTCATGATCCTCTTCTCCAAACATATTAGAGGATCCAGGAGAGAATATACCCAAGAAACTTAAACAGACTCAGAGCAGAAGGGCAAAGAACAATTCTGGATGAGAAGCAGTTATCAATAGATGGAGTGGTTGACAAGTATCTCGAGATTTGGGATATTCTTAAATTCCATAATTCCTAGATATTCACCAAACCTCAGGACCCATATATTCCAAGCTTGGTCTGTGAATTCTATAAGGCCTATGGAAAGGCTATTGCAAAAAGCAAAAATATAGTGAAGGTGGTAATCAAACCTCTTGATGCAGTGGAAGTTCGAGGTGTTCAAGTCATTTATAGTGAATCAAAGATTAATGATATTTGGGGATGCATAATAGATATAAAAATAATATGGATGAGATGATGAAGGTCTAAACATTTGATAATATTAAAGCATGGTTGGCCCCTATGATCGAACTCCTTGCTCCCTCGTGGTTAGAGGGGGGAGCCATTATTAAAAAGAAGAAAATGAATATATCCAACAAGGTTTTTGGTTCAAATTTATTAGCAACAACCTAATGCCTTCACAAAATGAGTCGACCCTTTGATACTACAACATTGGTTGGAAGCATCATGGACTATTAAAAGTTGAACCTCAGTGCAATCATCGCCTTAGAGATCTTCACAAGGGCCAAGACAGTGCAGACCTGTCACGACCGAAGCCTAGGTCCTAGATGTGACTGGCAAATGGAGAACCCGAAAGAACTCCAAACAAGCCTCATAGCATATCATTACACATCCTTAGTAACAAAAGCAATTAGAATGACAAAAATAGATAAATTTAAATAAGGGGAAATTGGGACTAGGGATACACTTCCATATCATAAACATCAAGAGTCAATAAAGTCAAGCTCATAGCATATATACATAATATGTCCAATAACACCTCTACTACATAGATAAGAGCAGGGGCCAAGATAAAGCAACAAGACTCACCCTCATAGTCAATACATAAGTCAAAGAGAGAAAGTCTTAATACATAGCAATAGAGCATAAGTAATATCCCCGGAATGGAGGACTCACCAACAAGCTTGATAGAAGTCGTACTAGCCAGGTGGAGGCGAACGATAAATTGGTACACTAGTTCCTATATGGTGACATCATATATGCGTAGAGTATGCCTTAGTACATAATGAATGTACTAAGTATAAAGGATGCAATGCAACAAGAGATAGGCATCATAGGCAAAATGCATAATCTTAAGCAATAGATAGCATACTAACAATATGACATGTATGAATGATGCTTAAAGTAAAACCGTGCTTATATAGAACATATTACGAGTGTAAAGAGTGACCATTATAGTGAAAGCCAAGGCTTACCTCTCCCTTGGATAGGCACATGATGTATGTACTCCTTCATGTGGTTGATGGAGTACAAGCCCCCTATCGAGGTTGATGGAGTACAAACCCCCCACCGAGGTTAACAAAGTATGAACCCCCCATGAAGGTTGATAGGTACCAACCCCCAATAAGGTTACCCGATCCTACCACCCCTCGAGCTAAGCGACCAAGGTACTAACCCCTCAATAGGTTACTCGGCCTACAACTCCTCGAGCTAGGCTTGACAATCTCTAATACTATATAAAGATAATATCATATATATATACACACCTTTTATCACATACACATATATTCCTTTCATCATTATTGCATTATCATTTCATCATCATATAGTCATTCAACTCATAAGACATACATTGGAACTTCAATTCCTCAAGATATTATAATTGGATATTTTATCAAACACTTGGAGGGTATATAATACTAGTGTAAAACCATGTAATTCAAGAGTGAAATCATGCTAAAAATATCAGTGTAAAGCAATCAGTAGATACTTGGTAACACCCTCAAATAATATACATCTAGACCTTTCATCAATCCTCACCATAGACCTTAGATTCATAGCTCCAAACATAGTAAAACAGTCACAATTTCATAAACTCAACATATTGTGCAGTGATTTTCATAATAGATAAGTTCCATGAATAAATCAACTTTAAATGATGCAAGTTTTGAGTAAAGAGAGATTGGGTATCATGGGTGAAAGGAACCTGCAAAAGAAACCCACATATCTTAGCCTTAGAATGAACTTGATGAAGATTGGAGATGGAGACTTAAAGCTTGAGAGGAAATCCTTAGATCCGGAGAGGGTTTTGAGACTTGAGTTTAGGAATAAAATATTTGGCTAAGTATTTAAATAAGCATTGGGGAATGTTTAGAATGATATGAGGGCGAAAAATGGTTAAGTATAGGTATATTCACGTTTGGGGACACTTAGGCCCAAGACTTAAAAGCCTTGGGCTACACAAAAATAATTGGGCAGAATTTACATAGGTCTGCATCTGGTCTGCGATGTGGACCTATTGCAAATACTTAATTAACACATGTTCGCGAAGGAGGCACATTACAGTACCATCACATATAGACACTAGATAAGCAAAATTATGAAAATTTAAATTATTAATCATTTACTCTTAAATCGGGGTTAGACCCATTACACTCAAAATGACCCCTGATCAACGATATGAAGTTGGATTTTCAATATTGCACATGAATTTTGAGGTATATGAAAATTATGATTTCGGGAACTTTTTGGGGTCATTTTAATATCTCGCTTGGGAACATTTGTCTCCGAACGTCAAAGAAACGTATATGAGAGACATAAACATGACCAGTTCAGCCCATATAGAGATGCAATGATGCATTTAAATATCATTTCAAAAACTTCATCATAAGTGTAAAATCATCATGAACTTGTCAATTTAAACATGAACATATGCGATGACATAGGGCTAAACTTAAGACTTTGAGATCAAATAAAGGACTTAGGTTAGTACCTTAGGCTTGAGTGGAGTGGAAAAGGTAAGGATATCGCTTTTGCATGTTCGCTTCGGCCTCCCAAGTAGCACTCTCAACTTGTTGATTCTTCCAAAGGAATTTAATGGAAGCCACCTCTTTGTTTCTCAACCTCTTCACTTGCCTATCTAAAATTTGAACCAGAACCTATTCATAAGTCAAATTATCCTCAACAATACCCACAACATCAAAAGGTACAATGGCATTTTGATCCCCCACACATTTCCTTAACATGGACACATGGAACAACAGATGCACTAATTGCATCTCACTTGGCAACCTCAACTCATTAGCTACCTTGCCAACCCTCCTCATGACCTCATAAGGACTAACGTATCTTGGGCTTAACTTGCCCTTCTTACCAAAATGGATCACACCCTTCATGGGTAAAACCTTTAGATAAACCTAATCACCAACTTTGAGTTCAAGGTCTCTTCTTCTCACATCAGTATAGGATTTTTATCGACTTTGGGCCATTTTCAACCTTTCTATAATCATCCTAACCTTTTCAAAATCCTCCATAACCAGATATGGTCCCAACAAAGCTACCTCACCAATCAAAAACCAACCAACTGGTGATCTACAATGTCTCCGATAGAGAGCCTTGAAAGGAGCCACATCGACGCTAGAATGATAGCTATTATTGTAGGTAAACTCAATCAACAGAAGATGGTAATCCTAATAACCTTGAAGCTCTAATAGCCATGCTCTAAAAATATCTTTAAGGGTTTGTATGGTCCTCTCGGGTTGGACATCTTTTTAAGGGTGGAAGGCCGTAGAAAGCTTAATTCTAGTACAAAGACCCCTTTGGAACGATCTCAAAAAATATGAAGTGAATTATGCTCAGGAACCCCATGCGACCTTTCCAAGTCATGAATGTACAACCTTGCATAATCATAAGCCCCAAATGTGGTCTTCACTGGTAGAAAGTGAGGCGATTTTGTCATCCTATCAATGAAAAATCAAATGGAATCAAAACCCTTTCTAATCTTGGGCAAACTAACCACAAAATCCATATTTATCTTTTCCCACTTCCAAGTAGGAACCTTAATGTCTTGTGTTATGCCACTCGGCCATCGATGTTTGGCTTAGACTTATTGACAAGAAGGACAACCGAAAATGAATTTAGCAATATCCCTCTTCATGCCTCCTCACCAATACACATTCCTCAAGTCTCTATACATTTTGGTGGAACCGGGGCGGATAGAATAAGAAGATTTATGGGCCTTATCAAGGATCCTTTCTATCAAACCATCAACACATGGCATACAAAACCTACCTTGGTACCTAAGGGCGCCATCTCCTCCTTGGTAGAAAAACTCTACCTTGCCCTCTTTCACCAACGCCTTTAATTATAACAAGGATGGATCAAGATGTTGTTTTTCCATCACCTCATCCATCAAAGAAGACTTAGAGACATCAACAATAACCACACCAATATTACCATCCTCTTCCAACCTAACTCCCAACCTATCCAACCGATGCACCTCCCTAGACATATCCTTCTCACTACCATCAAAATGAGCTACGCTACCCATAGACACCCTACTCAAGGCATCCGCTACCACATTTGCATTACCTAGATGGTAATGCACACTCATATCATAGTCCTTAAGAAGTTCTAACCATCTCCTTTGTCTCAAGGAGATCCTTTTGAGCGAAGACATATTGGAGGCTCTTATGATTGGTGACATCTAAATGCACCCCATACAAGTAGTGACGCCAAATGTTTAATGCAAACACCACGATAGCTAACTCTATATCATGGGTAGGGTAGTTCCTTTTATGTACTTTGAGTTATCTAGAAACATAGACTATGCTCTCACCATTTTGCATCAACAGACAACCCAAACTAACTTGGGAAGCATCACAATACATAACAAACCCCTCAAGCCCTTGCGGTAGTGAAAATATAGGAATCGACATAAGCTTATATTTCAATGTTTGTAAGCTCCTCTCAAATTCATCGGTCCACACAAACTTAACATTCTTTTGAGTCAATTTTGTCATTAGAGAAGCAATAGAAGAGAATCTATTCACAAACCTCTGATAGTAGCCAGCTAAACCCAAAAAAACTCCTAATATTCGACAGGGTCAATGGTCTAGGCTAATTTCTAATCATATCAATTTTCTTTGGATCTACCTTAATACCATCCCACGACACCGCATGCCCTAGGAAAGCAACCTCCCTCAACCAAAATTACACTTTTCATATTTAGCATATAATTTTTCCTCCCTCAACCTTTGGAATACAACCTTTAAATAAGAGCTACACTCCTCCTCACCATGAGTATAGATCAAAATGTCATCAATGAAGACCACAACAAAGGAATCAAGGTAGGATTTGAATACCCTATTAATAAGGTCAAAAGAATCAAGGTAAGGTTTTAAGACCATTTTCATAAGTCTATGAAAATGGTCGATGCATTGGTCAACCCAAAAGGCATCATAACAAACTCATAATGCCCATATCTAGTCCTGAAAGCTGTCTTGGGAATATCACACTCCCTCACCTTCAGTTGATGATACCAGAACTAGAGATCAATCTTAGAGAAATGGCTATAACCTTGCAATTGGTCAAACAAATCATCGATCCTTGGAAGAGGATACTTATTGTTGATGGTAACCCTATTGAATTGACGGTAGTCAATACACATCCTAAGGGACCTATCGTTCTTTTTCACAAACAACATCGTAACACCCTAAGGTGATTACCTACGTCTAATAAATCCCTTCTCTAAGAAGTCCCTCAATTGTTCCTTCAACTCTGCTGGGCCATATGGTAAGGGAGAATAAAAATGGGTTGAATGTCGGGGAGAAGGTCTATGCTAAAGTCTATTTCTCTTTCGAGAGGAACACCAGGAATGTCATTTGGGAAGACATCAAGAAACTCATTTATAATCGAAACTGGCTCTACGAGAAGGACTTTAGGCTCTACATCCCTAACCTTTACAATATGGTAAACACACCCCTTAGATATCAATTTACGGGCTTTAATGCAACAGATGAATCTACCCTTGACCACCACAACTTGAATTTCCCACTCAAGGATAGGATCATTTAAAAATTAGAATTTGACTCTATGGGTTCTACAATCAATAGAAGCATAGTATGCATACAACCAATGCATCCCAAGAATAACATCAAAATTAACCATGTTTAATTCAAAAAGATCACAAGGTAACAATTTATGCGGGATGCAAAAGGAAAACTTCTATAAATTTTTTTGATCAATAATAGACACATCAATAAGAGTAGACATCTCATATGACTCATGCAACAACTCGGGGTCAACATGGAACTTTTGGGAAACAAAGAGGGTGATAAAAGAAAGAGTAGCACCCAGATCAATCAATGCATACATATCTAAGTCAAAGATTTTCAACATACTGGTAACAACATCGGGCAATTCATCAACCCTTTGCCTCCCACACAAAGCACTAGAACCGGTTGTGCCTTAGGGCACCATCTTGTTGGCTACCTCTCCCCAATGGGACCTCATTAGCACCTTGTGGACGAAACTCCTTGCCCTTGTTGCAGTTTTGATAGCAATGTATCGCCTTATGACCTATATCCCAACAACCATAACAAATACTAGTATTTCTCAAACATAGGCCACCAAGGCCCTTACCAAACTTCAGACACATATCAATAGGAGCCATACCCCTTACACCTTGGGCCCTTGGAATATCATTTGCAACCCTCTTATTAAATGCATGAGTAGGCCTTTGGCCTTGATGGAACCAGCACGCCTTTGAAACTTACCCTCAAAATAGGTCCTCTTGGCCTCATGCCCCCTTGTTTTCCTCAATTTCTCCTATTTCATTTTCTTGACATAGGTCATTAATCCTGACAAGTCCATGTCACTAATCATAATGGCAGACTGACATTCTTTACTAACCAAGTCAGAGACTCCCATAACAAATTTGTTCATTCTTGAACTTGGGTCGTTAATCAAATGAGGAGCAACTTTGAAAGTTGGGTGAACATGAAGGCATACGCCCTCACACTCATGAACCCTTGTCTTAAATTGATAAATTTCACCAACTAAGCTTCCCTAAGTTCAAGGTAAAAGAACCGATTAAGGAAGGCCAACTTGAAGTCCTCTATGGCTAACTCTCTTCTCATCCTTCCATTGGTTGTACCATATTTGTGCTATTCCTTTGAGTTGGTAGGCCGCCAACTCCACCTTATCCTTCAATCTCACACCTATAATGGATAAAATTTTGTAGACCTCATCAATGAACTCTTGGAGGTCCTCACTTACTTTTGACCCATGGAATTATGGGGGATTCATTTTCATGAAGTCTCTTACTTGAGAGGCCGGTGTATGACCATGAGGAGCTTTGGCCCCTTGGTTGGCTTGATTAGCCACCACTTGTGCAAGCAAGGTTAGAGCATCTCTAAGCTCTCTATTAGTCGGTTTCTCTTCGGGCTTATGGGCTCATCTTCCCCTCGTATTAGGCATGATCTAGCATAACAAAGATTAATTGTTAGGGGGAAAGCTTTAAATCTATAGTATGATTTAGGACATGAAGAAAGGAAACATTTCCTATAAGGTCTCATAGCCTCCTACTTATAGTTGGGGTGCACAACAAAACCATGAATAAGACTTTAATCAACGTGGTGTATTGGACTCTGAGGATCTAACAACCTAGTGCTCTGATACCACCTTTGTCGTTATCCATTCCTTGGGCGTAGGCATGACCAGTGTATGGGAAAACCAAAGAAACCCCAGACAAGCCTCATAGCATATCATTACACATCCTTGATCGCGAAAGCAATTAGAATGACAATAAGAGATAACTGTAAACAAAGGGAAATCGCAACTAAGGATACACTTCCATATCATAAATATCAAGAGTCAATACAGTCAATCTCATAGCATAGATACATAAAATATCCAACAACACCACTACTACATAGATAAGAGACAGGGCCAAGACAAAGGAACCGGGCTCACCCTTATAGTCAAAGCATAAGTCAAAGAGAGAAAGTCTTAATACATAGCAATAGAGCATAAGTAATGTTACCATAATGGAGTACTCACCAACAAGCTTGATAGAAGTCGTACTAGCCATGTGGAGGAGGAGGATCAATCGGTACACCGGTTCCTACATAGTGATATCATATAGGCATAGAGTATGCATTAGTATATTTGAATATACTAAGTATGTAAGATGCAACACAACAAGAGATAGGCATCATAGGCAAAATGGATAATCTTAAGCAATAGATAGCATACTAACAATATGATATGTATGAATGATGCTTGAAGTAAAATCATGCTTATATAGAACATAATACGAGTGTATGGAGTGACTATTATAGTGCAAGCCAAGGCCTACCACCCCCTTGGATAGGCGCATGAGGTACGAACACCTTCATGTGGTTGATGGAGTACAAACCCCTCACTAAGGTTGATGGAGTACGAACCCCCCCCCCTCTCCAATAAGGTTGATACAGTACAAAACCCCCATCAAGGTTGATGGGTACCAACCCCTAATAAGGTTACCCAGGCCTAACACCCCTGAGCTAGGTGACCAAGGTACCCACCCTTCGATAGGTTACCTGGGCCTACAACCTCCTGAGCTAGCCTTCGTCATTCCCAACACTATATAGAGATAATATCATATTTATATACACCCCTTTCATCATCATACACATACATTCCTTTCATCATCATTGCATAATCATTTCATCATCATATAGTCACTTAACTCGTAAGACGTACATTGGAACTTCAATTCCTCAAGATACCATAATCAAACATTTTATCAAATACTTAGAGGATGTGTAATACTAGTGTAAAACTATGCAACTCAAGAGTGAAATCATGCTAGAAAAATCAGTCTGAAGCCATCAATAGAGATTTGGTAACACCCTCAAAAATATACATCAAGACCCTTCATCAATCCTCACCATAGACTTTAGATTCATAGGTCCAAGCATAGTGAACCAATCATAATTTCATAAACTCAACATAGTCTGCAATGATTTTCATAATTGATAAGACCCATTAATAAATCAAATTTAAATCATGCAATTTTTGAGTAAAGCTAGCTTAGGTATCATAGGTGAAAGAAATCCATGAAAGAAAACCACATACCTTGGCCTTGGAGATGAACTTGATGAATATTGGAGATGGAGACTTGAAGCTTGAGAGAAAATCCTTAGATTTAGAGTGTTTTGAACTTGATTTTCAGGAGTAAAATATTTGAAGAAGTGTATGAATGAGCATTGGAGAATATTTAGAATGATATGAGGGTGAAAAATGGTGAAATATAGGTATATTCACGTTTGGGGACACATAGGCCCAAAACTTAAAAGCCTTGGACCGTAAGAAAATAATAGGTCAGAATTTACATAAGTTTGCATCTAGACCATGATGCAAACCTTTCGCAAAGGCTAAATTTATACATGTCCGTGAAGGAGGCTCATCGTGGTACCATCACGGGCAGACATTGGATAAGCAAAATTGCAAATATTGAAATTGCTAATCGTGTGCTCTTAAATCAGGGTAGAGCCATTGTCCACTCAAAATGACCCCCTGATCACAAATATGAAGTTAAAATTTTGATATCACGCATGGAATTTTAGAATATATGAAAATTACAATTCTAAGCACTTTCGAGATATATTTTCGAGTACTTTTTGGGATTGTTTCAAGACTTCACTGTCTTTCCCAACCTCATCATTGCTTTATGCAAGCTAACTAAAGTGCCTAGAAAGAAAAAGACTAATGTGGAGGTCACTTCAATAGTATCCACTAATATCCAGCGGATTGAGGCCTAGTTTCAAAGTGACGAGGAGGATTGGGTAAGAAAGAAGCCAATAGACAAAACACCAGTGGTTAATGTGATAGCCCTCGAGTCTGCCACTGCAGAGCTAGCCCTAGAGGCAGGTATAACTTCTTCCTCTCCCCCTCTACCTCTATTCTTTTCTACACTCCCTCGTATTCATGCATAGGATGAGCCTTAGGTCAAGAAAGACCAAAACCCAATCACTGAAGACACTATCTAGAGAATTAGATGGTTGGAAAATGTGGCCGACGTTAGCACCACTTGGGTTGAGTCTGTCATACCCAGGTTGATTGAGGCAGCCATTACCAAGGCATTAACCTCACACATTGAGGCTGAAAAGAAGTAGACGGAACTGATGGAAGCTTAAAATTGAGGATAGACAGGCTCATGGTGACACTTGAGTATCTTGGGAAAGAATTAACTAGTTTGAAAGAGAGGGTGGCAGCTATGAAAGATAACATTGACACTTTGAAGAAGGAGATGGCATCTGTAAAGCCTACAAACTTGAGTTCCTTTTGGGATCGGCTAGAAGAGCCATCAAGAGTTGATATAAATGCAACTCCCGATGATATGATGGATGTGGATGCCCTGGATGATGGTAATGATGAAGCCAATACAGTAAGCATCCCGGAGACCGATGAGGAAGAATTGGGAGTTGAGCCTAGCCAGGAAGAGTGTGAAGAGTTGGCATTGCTAGAAAGACAGATCATGGACACAGTAAAGAAAAGAGCTCACCAAGACACGTCTACGATAGGCACATTCGGTGTATATGAGCCCGAGACCAAGAGGCAACTATTGATATAGAGAGTGTACCACAGGATGAGGGTATTGATGCCCTCACGACCACTTTTTCAGTTCCACCACCATCGTAGGACTAATTTGGGTCAGGGGGTTCTAACACCCATTCCTTCCCTTTATGTATGATTTTTTATTCCTTGCATATTGAGGATAATGTTTTCTATTTAGGAGTGGATGAGAATTTCTATTAATAATGATATTTTTCTCACTAGTTTCTTGATGAGACATTATTAGGTTTTGAAGTTTTTATTGATGAATATTGGAGACAATTTTAATTTTGGTTTGTAAATAATTTTAATTTTCATTGTAATAGATTTGTATTTGTTTATCTATTTTTAATTTGGTTCTTTTTTAGATGAATGGATGAATGATTGTAAATGATGTCCTTATTATGTGGCAAACCCCATGTGTATATGAAAAATCATTCAAATGTGAATATTGTGTCTCTAGTCATTAGCAATCTGAGTATCAATAATCTATATCTTTGACTCAGATGGTGCCATGGAGGAGGAGCATGTACTATCTCACCAATTAGTCATTTTCTTAGTTAATTAATCCATGAATGGATTTGATGCATCTTGATTTGATCATGTGATTGTTTGATCTTGGATATACGATGATCAAAAGTTGTAAGTATGTTGCCATTGCTTGAATGAGAATCTATTTTTCCATTGTGAGATGAGGAATTTTCTTGAAAGACATGTTTTACAACATCTAGAACTTTCCTGGTTTGTTTTGATGAGTGATTTTGTTTATTCTAGATTAGAAAAGGACCTTAGGCCTTCTTTGGTTTTCGTTAATCCACTTTGACCATATTGAATTCCAATGACGATGAGTTGTTTCCTTAATGAAATCCTTTTGAGCCTTGGCCCATTCTTTAGTAAGTATGTACCCTGGACTTGTATTTGTTGAAAGACAATTTCTTCTTGTTCCTTACCGATCTCTCCTTGAGCTTAAAAATATCAAAGTGATGGTCAAAGTCTAAATTAGGGGTGTTGGTAGAAAGAGGGGGTATCTCCCATGTAAGAGTTGAGGAAAGAAAAAGGAAAAGAAAGAAAGGTGAAGAGTCCTAGAAGTAATACAAACAACAAAAATGTTTGAAAAAACTGAAAATGTTCAATTGAAAAAGAATTTCTTGAAAAAAGGGGACCCTCCAAAAAATTTATTGAAAGAAAGTGCAAAGAGAGGAGACGTCTAGGACAAAAGATCAAAAGCAAAAGAGGTATCAATAGAAGAGAAAAGAATGATGACAAACAGATCCATGAGCATGAAAAGAATGTATAAAGCTCAAGGAGGGATGAGCCACTAATACCAATATACTATCCTACCCAACCTTAACCCTACATTATAGCTCAAAACAAAGTCCTTTAGGATCTTAGTTTGGAATGAAATCAAATAAAGTCCTATTCAGAATAAGGGCAAGCCTATGGGTTGAAGAATACATGCTATTTCTTAATTGGGAGAGTGAGTATTGGAGAGATCCTTTGAAAATAATACTATACACTTTTATGTATATGATCTTCTTTGGCATGAGGATAAATGGTGATGCTTTTAAATAGTGAACAGTATCTACATGAACGACCGTGAGCGTAGACATGTTTTGATTACTCCTTAGTCACCTCTTAAGGATTCAAAATCATATAAATGATTTGTGGAAGTTTGAGGATAGATGAAAAGGTTGACTTGTATATGTTGCTCCCTATGGCTCTATTTGCAAACTTTGAATTAGATTGATTGGTGTTGATTTACTTGAGGAAAAGCAAAGGCTTAAGTTAGGAATGTTGATGAGTCCATATCTTGGACTCATTTTAGCTTAGAATGCAAAGAAATATTATCCTGGTGTGCTATTATGTTTCAAATACTAACAAATATGCATTTGTTATGTGAGGAATGGAGCTAAAAGGGCATAAGTGGACAACAATTAACAAACCCCAAAAAAGGAGCAAAAGTGTGAGAAAGTTGGACAATAGCGGCTTCACCAACTTAGTCGGCGTATTGCCAAATGCACAGTGAGATATACTAATATTTTTGCAAATAAGTCTCAAGTTCATTTAGAAAGGAGGTCAGAGTCAAAGTCACAAAACATATTCAGCGTATCGTCGAATAGCTAGAGAGATCATCTTATGTTGCAGAACGCAAGACCCTAAGCTTATACAAGAAGGGCGACATACAAGGAACTTCAAGTATCGTCGAACATGATCTATGTAGTAATGGACCATTTTTTAATCTTGCAAAGACTCAAGCCTTCAAAGAGATGCAGAAAAAAGTGGTCAAGTGCAAATTTAGTACATCGCCGAAGTGCTCAGCGATAGCCTGTCTTGACCGTCGAATGACAAGTTGGTGCACAAACTCTCATAATTTTTCACAAACTATTTAAGCATTTTGGAAAGTATATTGTAAATATCATTCACTTCAAGTTTTACAGATAGAGAGAGAGAGTGTGTGTGTGTGAGATTAGGGTACTTATAATATTACTCAATAGTATAACGGTTAGAGTGTTTCAAGCTTATGGAGACATAAATTAGAGAGATTTGTTGGTTTAAATCATCTGTTCTCTTATATTTCGTGTTACCCATGTACTCAACTACTAAAGTTTCTACTGAATGTTTATTTTCAAGTATGAGAGGCTAAAACGTCAATGTTGTAGTGTGTAAATAATATGGGTCTTTGATTTCTATGCTGGATTTTTGATGGTTTGACTATATTGTTGTTAATCTGAATGAATTTTATGTCCATTTCTAAGTTTCATCTATAATTCTAAGGTTGCAAACTTGGGGTTTATTTTAGATCTGTAATTATTACTTTAGTTTGAGTAGTTAGAGTATGGAATGGATGTATTAGGTGGAAACCTTCCGAGGTTTCAGTTGAATTCCACAATTATAATTTCAATGGCTAAGGTATTAGGTGGTTTGCTTTGATTTCTCAGGATAGGCATGTCCTAGAGCGATCCCTGTATGATATTGTAATTGAATCATGGGAAACACCTTGTTGTCATAATTGAAGCATATGTTACCAACATCCTAGCCTATTCACTCATTTTTAACTCAATTAGTAAAATTTTTAGACTCTCCTTAGGAGATCTACTCCACTATTTACATATCTGCAACACCTCTCTATCTCTGTTAATTAGTTTGCTAATTTAGTTGTTGTTTGCTAAATCCCAATTTTAATTATTGTAAACCCCCCCCCCCAATTCAGTTACCTAATTCAATGAATACTTCAACTCTCCAACCACCATTCCTTATGGGATTCGACCCCGACCCTATTGTTGGGTAATATATTGATGACAATTGTTCCTGCTTCCTTTGAGTAGTAGGATTGAGGAATCAACAGCTAACCATCAATCAGAAGAAACCTTGGCCATCAATCCACATGTTTCCTTACACATCTCTTAGCTGTAGACATCATAAGTATCAACACACAAGTAGTTAATATAATGTACACAATCTCAATATTATCACAATATCAACACAATAATTAATATCATCATAATCTCAATATCATCACAAGTATACAATATCAATTTCAATATCATTACAATCTCAATATTAGTGTAGCCTTAATATTAGTACAAATATCATTATTTGTAAAGTCTCGATATCAAAATGAGATAATTCATAAGTTTGTAAGTTTTCACAATTATTTTACAAATCAAGGATTCACAACATTTAAAATTACCCAATCCAAAATTCCATGATCAAACCAATAAAGTATAATTCAATCCCTATTTCATGCCACAAATCATCTAAACCCACTCACATAAGATAATACAAGGTTTAATCATACTTAACAAAAGGTTAGAAGTCCACTTGCCTTAATCGAAGTCTCAATCAACTCAAATCTAAGCCTTTTCCCAAATATAGAATCATAATTACATTATGAAACTAATGACACTAAACTCAAGCAATTCGGGTAAAAAGGGAAAAATGATCCAAAAATCAAATACCAAAAAATGTTCCCAAAATCTGAAGGTTTTTACATGAAAATGTTCTCCAAGTAATATGAAATGTAATGGTGAAAATCATTCCAAAAAAGGACTTGAAATGAGATAAATATCATCTTTTTTCTATCAAAAATTAATGTCCAAGATAATCTCAAATTTTGATGTTAAAATCATGAATTAATCAATGAAGATTGATGATATAAGTTAGAAATACGTTACCCAAATGCTTTATCTTGAAGTTCCTTGAAGATCTCCCCAAAATCGAGCTCAAACTGTTTGAAATGATGAAGATTCGAAGTTTAAAAATGTCACTATTCAGGGGACAAATAATCCTCCGCGATCATGACCTGTAGACTAAGAACTTGGAGGTCAAGGTCGATCAGACGTTCATGAATGCGGAAAGGAGTCAACGAACACAGAGGTCAAGGGACACATGCCTCCGCAAATGTGGTGCACCTCATGCCAATATGGAGCTCTAAATACTTGACTTTTGCGAATGTGGAATACATGTCGCGAATGCGAAGTGCATTGCACTAGACATCAAATATCAATAATAAAAAAGATATCATATTGTTAGAATGGATCTTTGAGATTTTTTTTGAATCCGATATAAATAAAAAAGATGTGAAACCCTATCAAAATCGACATGCTGAACTCAATGGAACCATCAGAATTCAAATTTGAAGCCTTCTTAGCTCAAACCCCGATAGGATTCAAAGAAACTAGTTAAAACTCAAAAATATCAAAAATATCCTCAAAAACTCTAAAAATTACAATAAGACCATTTATAGCATTATTTTCACCATTCAAAACTATTAGAACTGTTGGAATCCAATTTGAGCTTCTGAACTACTAATGTTGACCAAGGTAGAGCCAAATGCAACTAAAAATATAATTTTGGGTCCAAAATCTCCATTTTAACTGCAAATTCAATTCCATCGATTCTTTTGGAGAAAATTCCACATTTCAAAGTTGATGGAATATATCGACGAAACTGCATTTCAACATCTAAAACTGAAGATGACCTTAAAACTCAAAATTTCAAATTTTAAGCATTTAAAAATTCTTCTTTCGCAAAATTATTTTCGTCCTCGAATATGAGATAGGGAACATACCTGAAGGATCAAAGATTGAAGATATCAGACATGCATATCCACCTCCATCTCCCATGTAGCCTCACTCATGGGCTTATGGTGCCATTAGACCTTTACTAAGATAAAACCCCGGAAATGGTCACTAAGATCAAAACCCTTCAAGAAAACTTTGAAAAAGACATTTGCTCTGAATTTCCTAATGCATTTTGGGAAAGAAAAAGACATTCTATTAAACTCCCTTACACAATTGGATTTGACAAAAAATACATCCTCACTAAAGCCAAACCAATCCTGATGAATCACGATATGATGGAAATTTGCAAAAAGGAAATAAACCATTTACTAACAAATAGTATTATTCGTCAGTCCAACTCTCTCTGGAGTTGTTCAGCATTTTATGTCAATAATAGGCGTGAAAGGAAAGAGGAGCTCCAAGATTAGTTATAAACTATAAACCTCTTAACTCTGTCTTAAAATGGATTAGGCATCTAATTCCTAACAAGAGGAATCTTTTAAAAGGAACTTACAAAGCAAATCTGTATAGTAAATTTGATATGAAATCAGGATTTTGGCAGATCCAAATCGCCGAAAAATATAAATATAAGACATCATTCAATGTGCCTTTTGGATACTACGAATGGAATACTTTACATTTTGGCCTAAAAAATTCCCCCTCAGAATTTTAAAATATAATGAACCAGATCTTTAATCCTTACACTTACATGTCTATTGTCTATATAGACAATGTACTAATCTTTTCTGAGAACATTGATTCTTACTTTAAGCATCTCAACACTTTTTTCAAGGTTATTAAAGCTAATGGCCTAGTAGTAAATGCTAATAAGATGAAGCTCTTTCAGACTTCTATTAGATTTTTAGGCCTCAACCTTTGTCAAGGTAGCCACAAACCTATTTATAGAGCCATAGAGTTCTCCAATAAATTTTCCGATAAAGTCAAAGACAAAACAAATAGGCTCCGGATAGTATAGATAATTAGTTGCTCATGCTAAGTATATATACTGCCATCATGGCTCTGATACCAATAAATATAGGATCATATAAATAGTGTATAATAATAAATTAATATTAGAATAAGCATATGTTAAAATTCTTATTATTACTATTCCTATTTAATAAATACAGGATCGTATAAATAGTATATAATAATAAATTAATATAGTCAAAAATCTATTAAAAGAAAATTCAAAAAGTGAAGGCCTGCATCTAAAGAAGATGTTTGTTGGAACTACGGTAAAAAAGGTCATCGAGCTAATCAATGTAAATCTTCCAAAAAAATAAGAAAAGTAACCTATTAGGGACTTGACGAAAGTACCAAAGAGAAACTCTTTTCTATTCTTGAGGACAGTGAATCCTCTGAATATACTTCCTTAGAAGAAGACTATAGTGATGAAGAAAGTATCAATGTCACTTATGAAACAGATTAAAGTCAGTCTGGAGAAGATTGTTTGTGCAGCAACGTATTTTGTGATTGCATAAAGAATACAATCCAAGACATTTCAGAGGATTCGAAAGAGGTCCTTTTTGACATCATAGATCGTATTAAAGATAACAAATCTAGAACCAAATACCTCTTAGAATTAAAAACGATCCTCATTAATTCTAGAGGAGAAAGTTCTTCTAAGGTCATTAAACCTTTTAATATGAAAAATGTCATGATTAGGTTTGAAAAACCTCTTGAACCTTCCATTTCTGATTTAAGAGAAGAAGTTACTCTCCTTAAAAAGGAAGTTAAAGAAATTAAATCATGACTTTGTCATATAGAGTTAAATAATCTTTCTAACCAGGTACTCAGAAATGCTTCCTCTAAAGAAGAAAAGAACAAATAAACTTCTTCTAATAATTTAATTGAATCCAATTTTCTTGGCGAGTAACAGGACCATGATAATTCTCTCCAAAAAACAAGCCCATGATTTCTACGATTAAATTATTAAGTCAACATATTCCCATAAAATTAGTTATAGGGAAGGATCTGGTTATTAATAAGTAGCCCTTCTAGACAGCGATGCAGACTGTAATTATATTGTTAAAGGATTAATTCCTCTAAAATACTTGAAAAAAGGGACTACACGTCTTTACTTCGCCACTAGAGAAAGGATGAATATTAATTACAAACTTTCTAACGCTCATATTTGCAATAATAATATTTGCTTTACAAATAATTTTGTAATAACTGAAGATATCAATGAAGATATTATTCTTGGGATACCCTTTATTAACTAATTCAAACCTTATACGGACAATTTTGACGGGATTCATATGGTCATTCATAGTCAAAAGATTTTCTTTTCTTTTATAAAAACTCTTTCTCTTGAAGAAAGTAATTTGATAAAAGCAAAAACAGTTTTTAAACTAAATAGACTTTCTTACCATATTTTCTTTTTAAAAGAAGAAATAAAGATTGAGAAAATTAAGCAAATTTTAAAAACCCCGGAAATGGTCACTAAGATCAAAACCCTTCAAGAAAACATTGAAAAAGAAATTTACATTGAATTTCCTAATGCATTTTGGGAAAGAAAAAGGCATTCTGTAGAACTCCCTTACACAACTGGGTTTGATAAAAAAGACATCCCCACTAAAGCCAGACCCATCCAGATGAATCATAATAAGATGAAAATCTGCAAAAAGGAAATGAACCATTTATTAACAAATGGTATTATTCGTCACTCCAACTCTCCCTGGAGTTGTTCAGCGTTGTATGTCAATAACAACACTGAAAAGGAAAGAGGATCTCCTAGATTACTTACAAACCATAAACCTCTTAACTCTGTCCTAAAATGGATTAGGCATACAATTCCTAACAAGAGGGATCTTTTAAAAAGAACTTACAAAGCAAAACTATATAGTAAGCTTGATATGAAATCAGGGTTTTGGAAGATCCAAATCGCCGAAAAATATAAATATAAAACATCATTGCCTTTTAGACACTACAAATGGAATGTTTTACCTTTTGGCCTAAAAAATGCTCTCTCAAAATTTCAAAATATAATGAACCAGATTTTTGATCCTTACACTTGCATGTCTATTATCTATGTACTAATCTTCTATGAGAATGTTGATTCTCACTTTAAGCATCTCAACACTTTCTTCAAGGTTATTAAAGCTAATGGCCTAGTAGTAAGTGCTAAAAAGATGAAGCTCTTTCAGACTTCTATCAGACTTTTAGTCTATGACCTTTGTCAAGGCATCCACAAACCTATTTGTAGAGCCATAGAGTTCTCCAATAAATTTTTCGATGAAGTCAAAGATAAAACCCAGCTCCAAAGGTTCTTAGGATGCCTAAATTATGTACCTGATTTTATTCCTAACATTAGGCAAATTTGTGAGCCCCTTTATAGGAGACTCAGGAAGAATCCTGATCAATGGACTAAGGAACAAAGCCATAGTGTTAAAAGGATCAAAGAATTGGTCCAAAACCTCCCATGCTTAGGAATACCTAATCCTGAAGAATTCATGATAGTCGATACTGATGCCTCCTATATAGGATATGGGGGAATTCTTCAGCAAAAGCTTAGTCTAGAGAGTGAAGAGCAACTAGTAAGATTTACTTTCGGAGTCTGGAACTCTTCTCAAAAGAATTATAGCACAGTAAAAAAGGAAGTTCTTTTTATAGTGCTATGTATCACTAAATTTCAAGATGATTTAGTAAATAAAGAATTTTTACTTCGAGTAGATTGTAAATCTACAAAAGAAATCTTACAAAAGGATGTAAAAAACCATGTTTAAAAATACATTTTTGCTAGATGGCAAGCTCTACTATCTAGCTTTGATTTTCAAATTGATTTTATTAAAGGAGAAAATAATTCTCTTCCTGATTTTTTAGACCGAGAATTCCTACAGAGTAATGAAGCCAATAAGGCCTAACTCTCCATTCAAAGGAGACAAAGAAGAAAGGCAGATGCCCTCGGCCCGACCTTTCGCACTAGGCCTAGTACAACTTAGGCCCTCTTTTCCTCCCTTGCCCTCACCAAGTAAAAACAAATTCTCAGTCTTAGCTGACCTTCCCAAACTTGAAGGCCCAAAGCCTGAGTCAGAGTCCAGCTCCAAGAATCTTTCTATTCTATAGGATAAACAGATTATGAAATGAAAGTCCCCGAGTCTTTCTCCGAAGTAGTAGATTCTAGAGTCACTACCCTAAAATCACAAGAATCAGCCACTTATTCTAAAGAAGGAACCTTTGATTTAGTTACCTCAAAGGTAATACTCATCTTAGCTCTTGACAAAGACTACGAAAATTGCAAAGTAGTAAGATCTAGCCAAACTATGCTACAATAATAATAACTTTGTGGATAGCAAAGACCATCTACATATCCGATTGTTCTTTGAAGCAATTCTTGTCAATAAAGACTCCATTGAAGTAAAACATACTTACAGTGAACGATACCCCAATTTCATTTAGTATTCTATATGCACCATTAAGAGAATACTATCTCCTTTTGAATGGCCAGTAGACCATTTACTCACACCAATACTATTGAGTATGCTTCATAAGCCCTATACCTATAACTGGTATACCTACAAGGAAGCCTGGTTTAATTTCATGTACATTAGACCTAGTCATACTTGGTTTATCAGATACTGCCCCGAGTTAGTCAAAGCCATTATTCCTCGATGGTTCTATCAATGGGTGGAAGTACTTTGGAGGAACTCAAGGGATTCTTCCTAAGCAATTTCTGCAAAGGTTTTAAGAATTTCAAATTAAGCAGGAAATATCAACCCTACCACCACACATAAAAATGTAAAAGTACTACATCCAAAAAAGGATCTACTACATTGTCAGTTGGAATTTCTCGATTGTTAGAAGTAATCAGGTATTTATCCAAAGAGATAAAGATCAAAGGATGGGTTCCAAAGGCCAAACCACTTAGCAAATGAAAAGCAGTAGCTAGTCTAGCAAAGCATTCCAAGGAAAAGCTCAAGAAGAAGCTTAAGTAGGCCCTCTGAGATGTCGATAACCATGAGGAAAGTGCAATAATACAACTCATTACAGAAGCTACCTCTTCAGAAGAAACGAACAATGGAGATATGTGTTCTCCTAAAGGAATGGCACAGGCCTACCAAGATTCTATTATGAATAGGAAATTGACCCTTGAAGAAAAGTAGAGATTCAAAGAATCGGAATTACTTTTCTCAAAGGACGTTTACTACTCCAAAAAGGAATCCTGACCAGGGTACTGTTCCAAGTCAAAAGCAAGGAACATGCTACCCTACTATTATTACTTTTTCACAGTGGGTATGCCCAATAAGGTTTTATGAGTGCTTACTTTATCACTACCTTCCAAAAGGAGGAAACCTGATAAGCATGTGTCCACCAGGAAGGAATCTTATCCTTTACGCGTCCACTAAGGCCCTTGTTAATAAAGGCCCACTCTTACTCTGTCGGCAAAATCTTAGCCATCCACTTGTATGCACAAGATGCATTAGCTTTTCTTTTAGGCTCTATAAAAGCCTCCTCCTAGAACATTAGAGGCATCAGAAGATTACCTACTCAATTTTCTCTTAGCCTTTCCCTTTGTACTCTCCATTGTAATTCTCCTTTAATGCAAGTTTTCTTCTTCTTTTGAGTAAGCTTTTCTTTTAATTTTGAAGTATTTCAATTTATTAATTTATTATTATACATTATTTATATGATCCTGTACTTATTGGTATCAACAATTATTGGATCATATAAACAATGTATAATAATAAAAGTAATAAATTGAAATACTTCCTCATAAGAAGACTATAGTGACGAAGATAAAACTGATCAAAGTCAATCCGGAGAAGATTGTTCATGCAGCAATGTATTTTGTGATTGCACGAAGAATACAATCCAAGTCATTTCAGAGGATTTGAAAGAAGTCCTTTTTGACATCATAGATGATATTAAAGATGTCGAATTCAGAACCAAATAACTCTAAGAATTAAAAACCATCCTCATTAATTCTAGAGGAGAAAGTTCTTATAAGGTCATTGAACCTTTTAGTATGAAAAATGTCATGACTAGGTTTGAAAAACATCTTGAACCTTCCATTTCTGATTTAAGAGAAGAAGTTATTCTCCTTAAAAAGGAAGTTAAAGAAATTAAACCAAGACTTGGTCATATAGAGTTAAATAATCTTGTTGATGAGGTACTCAAAAATGCTTCCTCTAAAGAAGAAGAGAAAATATCAACATCTTCTAATAATTTAATTGAACCCAATTTCCCTAGCGAAGAATATGACCAAGATGATTCTCTCTAAGAGAACAAATCTGTGATTTCTACTATCAAATTATTAAGTCAACATATTCCCATAAAATTAGTTATAGGGAAAGATTAGGTTATTAACAAAGTAGCCCTTGTAGACAGCGGCGTTGATCGCAATTGCATAGTTAAGTGATTAATTCCTCTAAAGTACTTAAAAAAAAGTATTACCAGCCTTTACTCCGCCACGGGAGAAAGGATGAAGATTAATTACAAACTTTCTAAAACTCATATTTGCAATAATAATATTTGCTTTACAAATAATTTTGTAATAACTGAAAATATCAATGAAGATATTATTCTTGGGTTACCCTTCACTAACCAGTTAAAACCCTATACAGACAATTTTGATGGGATTCATACGATCATTCATGGTTAAAATAATTTCTTTCGTTTTATAAAAATTCTTTCTCTTGAAGAAAGTAATTTGATAAAAGAAAAAATAGGTTTTAAACTAAATAGACTTTCTAACCATATTTTCTTTTTAAAAGAAAAATAAAGATTGAGAAAATTAACCAAATCTTAAAACCCCCGAAAATGGTCACTAAGATCAAAACCTTTCAAGAAAACTTTGGAAAAGAAATTTGCTCTGAATTTCCTAATGCATTTCGGGAAAGAAAAAGGCATTCCATTGAACTCCCTTACATAAATGGCTTTGATGAAAAAGTCATCCCCACTAAAGCCAGACCAATCCAGATGAATCACGATATGATGGAAATCCACAAATTAAGCAGGAAATATCAACACTACCACTACACATAAAGATGTGCAAGTACTATATCCAGAAAATGATCTCCTACATTGTCAGTTGAAATTTCTCTATTACTGAGTCAGAAAGAATCAGGTATTTATCCAAAGAGATAAAGATCAAAAGATGGATTCCAAAATCCAAACCACTTAGCAAAGGAAAAGCAGCAACTAGTCCAGCAAAGCTGACACAAGAGAAATAGTTGTCATTTATCGAGTCTACTATAGGCTCATGGGTACCACTCAAGCCCCAAAAGATAAAATCGAGAGTGTTAAAGATGGTACTATGCTCTTGGTTAGCTTCCATTAATATAGTGACACCTTTAACACTCTCAATTTTAGCCTTTGGGGCTAGAGTGGTAACCATGAGCCTATAGTAGACTCGATAAATGACAGTTATTTCTCTAGTGTCAACTTTACTATTATGTTCTTGGTCTTAACATTAAGAGTCGAAGTATCCAATATGTTGGGATCATTGATATCTATAGAGAAATTAGGGTAGCAATTGAAGTAAATAGTCCCTTCAGCCAGGTTACTTTCAATTACTCCTAGAAGAGAGTCTTCGAAGTTCAAGAATCTGGCATCTCTAAGGAGTGCACAAATTGGAATATCTAGACCTTTCTAAAAGTGGGTTTTATGGCAACCTAAACAAGTCCTATATGCAGATAGTTAAACTGAGTTTTATATCTGCTTATATCTTGTTCATTTATTAACTTAATAATTTCTAATGAATTAGTAATGGCTACAGCAGACTCATAGGTCTTAATATTATGCTTCTTAATAAAGTTAACACTACCTGTTTGGAAGATCTTGTGAAAGGGTTCTTCTGGCATGTTCTAGTTCAATGGAGACTGTGTCGACAAGAATTGCTTCAAAGAATAATCAGGTGTGTAGAGGGTGTTTGCTATCCACAAAGTTATTATTATTGTAGCATGGCTTGGCTAGGTATGCTACTTTACAATTTTCGTAGTCTTTGTCAAGAGCAAAGATGGGTATTACCTTTAAGGTAAAAAAATAAAAGGTTTCTTCTTTAGAAGAAGTGTCCAATTCTTTCGATTATAGGGTAATGACTCTAGAATCTATGCTTGGGTGAAAGACTCGGGGACTTTCATTTTGTAACTCTTTTTGTCATGTAGAATAGAACAATTCTTGGAACTGGACTCCAACTCAGGCTTTGGGCCTTCAATTTTGTGAAGGTCAGCTAAGATTGAGATTTTATTTTTGCTTGGTGAGGTAAAGGGAGTAAAGGAGGGCCTAAGTTGTACTAGGGTTGGTGCAAAAGGTCGGGCCAAAGGCATCTGCCTTTATTCTTTGGCTCCTTTGAATGGAGTGTTAGGCCTTATTGGCTTCATGACCCTGTAGGAATTCTCGGGTTAAGAAATTAGGAAAAGAATTATTTTCTCCTTTAATAAAATCAATTTGAAAATCAAAGCTAGATAGTAGAGCTTGCCATCTAGCAAAAATTTGTTTTGAAACATGGTTTTTTACATCTTTTTGTAAGATCTGTTTTGCATATTTACAATCTACTAGAAGCAAAAGTTCTTTATTAACTAAATCATCTTGAAACTTTGTGATACATAGTACTATAGAAAGAACTTCTTCTTTTTTACTCTGCTATAATTCTTTTCAGCAGAGTTCCAGACTCCGAATATAAATCTTACTAGTTGCTCTTCACTATCTGGACTAAGCTTTTGCTTAAGGATTCCTCCATAACCTATGTCGAAGGCATCAGTGCCGACTATCATGAATGCTTCAGGATTGGGTATTCCTAAGCATGGGAGGTTCTGGACCTATTCTTTGATCCTTTTAACACTACAGGTTTGTTCCTCAGTCCATTGATCCGGATTCTTCCTGAGTCTCCTATAAAGGGGCTTCTAGATTTGTGTAATGTTGGGAATAAAATCAGTTACATAATTTAGGCTTCCTAAGAACCTTTGGATGTATGTTTTATCTTAGATTTCATTGGGTAATTTATTGGATAACTCTATGGATCTAGAAATAGGTTTGTGGTTGCCTTGACAAAGGTCGTGGCCCAAAAATCTCATAGAAGTCTGAAAGAGCTTTATCTTTTTAGCACTTACTACTAGGCCATTAGCTTTAATAACCTTGAAGAAAGTGGTGAGATGCTTAAAGTGAGAATCAATGTTCTTAGAAAAAATTATTACATTATCTATATAGATAATAGACATGTAAGTGTAATAAATCCCTTCTGCAAGGTGATTGCCTACGTCTAATAAATCCCTTCTCCAAAAAGTCCCTCGATTGTTCCTTCAACTACGCTGGGCCATATGGTAAGGGGAAAGAGTAATGGGTTGAGTGTCGAGGAGGAGGTCTATGCAAAAGTCTATTTCTCTTTCGGGAGGAACACTAGGAAGGTCATTTAGGAAGACATCAAGAAACTCATTTACAACTGAAACTGACTCTACGGGAAGGACTTTAGGCTTTACATCCCTAACCTTTACAAGATAGTAAATACACCCCTTAGAGATCAATTTACGAGCTTTAATGCAAGATATGAATCTACCATTGACCACAACATCTTGACGTTCCCACTCAAGGACAGGTTCATTTGGAAATTTGAATTTGACCCTACGGGTTCTACAATCAATAGAAGCATAGTATGCATGCAACCAATGCATCCCAAGAATGATATCAAAATCAACCATGTCTAATTCAACAAGATCACAAGGTAACAGTTTATGCAAGATGAAAATAGGACAACTTCTATAAAATTTTCTAGCAATAATAGACACATCAATAGGAGTAGACACTTCATATGACTTATGCAACAACTAGGGGTTAACATGGAACTTTTGGACAATAAAGGGGGTAATAAAAGAAAGAGTGGCACCAAGATCAATCAATGCATACATATCTAAGTCAAAGATTTTCAACATACCGGTAACAACATCGGGGACTTAATCAACACCTTACCTCCCATGCAAAGCACTAGAATCAGTTGTACCTTAGGGCACCATCTTGTTATCTACCTTTCCCTAGCACCTTGTGGACAAACCTCCTTTCCCTTGTTGCAGTTTCGATAGGCAATGTATCGCCTTATGACCCATCTCCCCACAACCATAACAAACACCAGTATTTCTCAAACATAGGCCACCAAGACCCTTACCACACTTCAGACACATATCAATAGGAGCCATACCCCTTACACCTTGGGCCCTCGGAAGATCATTTGCAACCATTTTATCAAATGCATAAATATGCCTCTGGCCATGATAGAACCAACATTCCTTTGGAACTTACCCTCAAAACAGACCCTTTTGGCCTCATTCCCCCTTTTTTTCCTCAATTTCTCCTCTTTTATTTCTTGACATAGGTCATCAATCATGACAAGTCCATGTCACTAATTAACATGGAAGACTGACATTCTTCACTAACCAAGTTAGAGACTCCCATAACAAATTTGTCCATTCTCGACCTTGAGTCGACAGTCAAATGAGGAGCAACTTTAAAAGTTGGGTAAACTTGAAGGCATACGCCCTAACACTCATGGACCCTTGTCTCAAATTTATAAATTCCACCAACTTAGTTTCCCTAAGTTCAAGGTGAAAGAACCAATTAAATAAGGTCAACTTTAACTCCTCCCAAAGTACCATATAACCAACTCCCTTCTCATCCCTCCATTTGTTGTACCATATTTGTGCTATCCCTTTGAGTTGGTAGACCGCCAACTCCGCCTTATCCTTCAGTCTCATACCCATAATGGGCAAAATTTGTAGACCTCATCAATGAACTCTTGGGGGTCCTCACTTACTTTTGACCTATGGAATTCTGGGGGATTCATTCTCATGAAGTCTCTTACTTGAGAGGCTGGTGTAGGAGCATGAGGAGCTTGAGCCCCTTGGTTGGCTTGATTAGCCACCTTGTGCAAGCAAGGTGAGAGCATCTCTAAGATCTCTATTAGTCGGTTGCTCCTCGGGTGTATGGGCTCATCTTCCCCTCATATTAGTCATGATCTAGCATAACAAAGATTAATTGTTAGGAGGAAAGCTTACTTCAACTCTACAGCATGACTTAGGATACGAAGAAGGTAAACATTTCCTAAAAGGTCTCATAGCCTCCTACTCATAGTTGGGGTACACAACATAACCATGAATAAGAGTCTAATCAACACGATGTGTTGGACTCCGAGGATCTAACAGCCTAGTTCTCTGATACCACCTTTGTCATGATCCATACCTTAGGCCTAGGCATGACCAGTGAATGGGGAACTCGAAGAAACCCGAGACAAGCCTCATAGTATATCATTACACATCCTTGGTCGCGGAAGCAATTAGAATGACAATAAGAGATAAATATAAACAAGGGGAAGTTGGGACTAAGGATACACTTTCATATCATAAACATCAAGAGTCAATAAAGTCAAGCTTATAGCATAGATACATAAAATGTCCAACAACACCACTACTACATAGATTAGAGCGAGGGCCAAGATAAAGCACGTAGAGGAGGAGGATCAATGAGTACACCACGTGGAGGAGGAGGATCAATTCGTACACCAGTTCCTACATGGTGATATCATGTAGGCATAGAGTATGTATTAGTACGTTTGAATATACTAAATATGTAGGATGCAATGGAACAAAAGATAGATATCATCAGCAAAATGCATAATCTTAAGCAATAGATAGCATACTAACAATATGACATGTGTGAACGATGCTTGAAGTAAAACTGTGCTTATATAGAACATAATACGAGTGCAAGGAGTGACTATTATAGTGCAAGCCAAGGCCTACAACACCTTTTGATAGGCGCATGAGGTACGAACCTCTTCATGAGGTTGATGGAGTATAAACAGACCACTGAGGTTGATGGAGTACAAACCCCCCATCGAGGTTGAAAGAGTACGAACCCCCCATTAAGGTTGATGGGTTCCAACCTCCAACAAGGTTATCGGGGCCTAACACGCCTTGAGTTGGGCGACCAAGGTACCCACCCCTCGAAGGTTACCTGGGCCTATAACCTCCCGAGCTAGTCTTGGTCATCCCCAACACTATATAGAGATAATATCATATATATATACACCCCTTTTATCATCATACACATACATTCCTTTCATCATCAATGCATAATCATTTCATTATCATATAGTCACTTAACTTATAAGACATACATTGGAACTTCAATTCCTCAAGATACCATAATCGAATATTTTATCAAACACTTAGAGGGTGTGTAATGCTAGTGTAAAATTATGCAACTCAAAAGTGAAATCATGCTAGAAAAATCAGTGTAAAGCCATCAATAGAGACTTGGTAACACCCTCAAAAAATATACATCAAGACCCTTCATCAATCCTCACCATAGACTTTAGATTCATAGCTCCAAACATAGTGAACCAGTCATAATTTCATAAAGTCAACATAGTCTGCAGTGATTTTCATAATTGATAAGACCCATTAATAAATCAAATTTAAATCATGCAATTTTTTAGTAAAGCTAGCTTAGGTATTATGGGTGAAAAAAATCCATGAAAGAAAATCACATACCTTAGCCTTGGAGATGAACTTGATGAATATTGGAGATGGAGACTTGAAGCTTGAGAGAAAATCCTTAGATTTAGAGAGTGTTTTGAACTTGATTTTAGGAGTAAAATATTTGAAGAATTGTATGAATGAGCATTGGAGAATGTTTAGAATGATATGAGGGTGAAAAATGGTGAAGTATAGGTATATCCACGTTTGGGGACACTTAGGCCCAAAACTTAAAAACCTTGGACCATAAAAAAATAATAGGTCAGAATTTACACAGGTCTATATCTGGTCCATGACACAGACCTATCGCAAAGGCTGAATTTATACATGTCCTCGAAGGAGGCACGTCGCGGTACCATCGCGGACAGACGTTGGATAAGCAAAATTGTGAAAATTGAAATTTCTAATCGTGTGCTATTAAATAGGGGTTAGATCCATTTCCCACTCAAAATGACCCCCTGATCACAAATGAAGTCAGAATTTTGATATCAAACATGGAATTTTAGAAGATATGGAAATTATGATTCTGAGCACTTCTGAGGCATGTTTTTGGGTACTTTTTGGGGTTGTTTCAAGACCTCACTATCTTTCCCAACCTCATCATTGCTTTATGCAAGCTAGACAAAATGCTTAGAAAGAAAAAGACTAATGTGGAGGTCACTTCAATGATATCCACTAATATCTAGCGGATTGAGGCCTAGTTTCAAAGTGACGAGGAGGATTGGGTAAGAAAGAAGCCAATAGACAAACACCAGTGGTTAATGTGATATCCCTCGAGTCTGCCACTATAGAGCTAGCCCTGGAGGTAGGTATAACTTCTTTCTCTCCCCCTCTACCTCTATTCTTTTCCGCACTCCCTCGTATTCAAGCACAGGATGAGCCTCAGGTCAAGGAAGACCAAAACCCAATCACTAACGACACTATCTTTAGAATTAGATGATTCGAAAAAGTGGACAATGTTAGTACAACCACAGTTGAATCTGTCATCCCCAAGTTGATTGAGGCAGCCATTACCAAGGCATTAGCCCCACACATTGAGGCTAAAAAGAAGTAGAGGGAACTAACTGAAGCTAAAAATTATTCTCATATCACTTTTTTAGTATTCTCATAGTCATGATAGTATAACATAGGACTCTGGACAGTAGTCTTCCCCATGACTAGCAAAAATCTTGTTAATAGTGTTAACATTAGTTCTAAGGTAACCGAGATTGCTAAAACAGAAAGTAGTTTAGAAAATTGGAATATACCAGAAGAACCCTTTCACAAGATCTACCAAATAGTTAGTTTTAGCTTTATTAAGAAGCATAATATTAAGACATGTGAGTCCACTGTAGCCATTAATAATTCATGAGAAATTTTTAAGTTATTAAATGAATAAGATATAAGTAGATATAAAGCTTAGTTTTACTATCTGAATATAGGACTTGTTCAGGTTGCCATAAAACCCCTTTTTAGAAAAGGTCTTGATATTTTCATTTGTGCACTCCTTAGAGATGCCAGATTCTTGAACTTTGAAGACTCTCTTCTAGGAGTAATTGAAAGTAACCTGGCTGAAGGGCCTGTTTACTTCAACTGCTACCTAATTTCTCTGTAGATATCAATGATCCAAACATATTGGATACTTTGACCCTTAATGTTAAGACCAAGAACATGAATAGTAAAGCTGACACTTAGAGAAATAGCTGTCATCTATCGAGTCTACTATAGGCTCATGGGTACCACTCTAGCCCCAAAGGCTAAAATCGAGAGCGTTATAGGTGTTACTATGTTAATGGAAGCTAACCAAGAGCATAGTACCATATTTGTTCCCAGACTCCTCAAATGGATTGATATCCTAGGAAGTACTGACTGGCACTTCGAGGCCATTACCCAGCCTAGACCCTCTTTTTCTAAAAAAAGACAGATAGAAAGAGTAGTACAAAATCCTGATGGTTCTATTGATCTTAAGTTCCACGACTACAAGTTGATTCAAATATCTAGATCCACCTCAAAAGCCCTGGAGGAATCTAGCAGTATTAGGTCCAACAGCGACAAAGGGGAACTCATAGGAGTTGATTTCTCTGGCAAAATTCCTAAATTTTATTACCAACCCAGAGTCCATGAACCTAGTAGTCCGACTGACACTGACATGGAACCACCTAGGCATTATTCTAAGCCCAGTTTTGGAATCATCAAGGCAGAAGATAATAACTCTCCTAACTTTAAAGCCCTCAAACATCTTTGGGCTGATCCAAAAAACAAGATAAAAGTCGAATGGTATGTCAACACCTATTCCCAAAACTAGAGAGCTCTATTAGGAAAAGAGTGGATAGCTGATATGAAAAGAATTAAATGTGATATCGAATTCTTTAAATGGTTTGAAATCACTGGAAAACTTGATGACTAAAGAGATTCTCTTAAAGTCTTAGTTAATAAGTGGTAGACTCAATAACTTTGTTGGATTGAGTATACCATTTATCAAATAAACTTGATGACCATAATGCAACTCAAAAGAGATGAAAAATCTTCAAACAAAGAGTTAGGAAGTTTTTACTGAGACTTTGGGTTCGCCAAGGTAGACTCTTCTCCTTCAAAAAAGGATAAAAAATTATCTAAAAAATCTTCCCCAAAACTAGGACAAAATTTCATTAAGTATTCTAGATGCACCATTAGGAGAATACTATCTCCTTTTGAATGACTAGTAGACCATTTGCTCACACCAATACCATTGAGTATGTTTCATATGCACCAGACATATAACTGGTACACCTACAAGGAAGACTGATTTAATTTCATAATACATTAGACCTAGTCATACTTGGTTTATCAAATACTACCTCAAGTTAGGCAAAGCCATTATTCCTAGATGGTTCTATGAATGGTGGAACTCAAGGGAATCTTCCTAAGTAATTTCTGCAAAGGTTTAAAGAATTTCAAATTATGCAGGAAATATCAACCCTACCACTACACATAAAAATGCGCAAGTACTACATCCAAAAAAGGATCTCCTACATTGTCAATTGGAATTTCTCCATTATCTAGTCAGAAAGAATCAAGTATTTATCCAAAGAGATTCAAATCAAAGGATGGGTTCCAAAATCCAAATCACTCAGCAAAGGAAAATCAGTAGCTACTCCAACAAAGCAGTCCAAGGAAGAGCTCTAGAAAAAGCTTAAGCAGGCCCTCCAAGATATAGACAACCATGAAGAAAATGCAATAATGCAACTCAAAAGAGACGAAAAATCTTCTAACAAAGAGTTAGGAAGTTTCTACCGAGATATTGGGTTCACCAAGGTAGACTCTCCTACTTCAAAAAGGGATAAAAGATTATCTAAAAAATCTTCCCACAAAACTAGGAGAAAAACTTGTAAAGATAATCCTGAAAAATCTATTAGAAGAAAATTAACGAAGGACTGCATCTAAAAAATATATTTGTTGGAACTGTGGCAAAAGGGGTCATTGAGCTAATCAATGTAAATCTTTCAAGAAAAAGAAGAAAATTAACCTCTTAGGACTTTATGAAAATACTAAAGACAAACTCTTTTCTATTTTTGAAGATAGTGAATCTTTTGAATATACTTCCTCAGAAAAAGACAATAGTGACGAAGAAAATATCAACATTGCTTATGAAACTGATCAAAGTCAGTCTGGAGAAGATTGTTTGTGCAGTAATGTATTTTGTGATTGCATGAATAATACAATCTAAGTTATTTCAGAGGATTCAAAAGAGGTCCTTTTTGACATCATAGATCCTATTAAAGATAACGAATCCAGAACCAAATATCTCTTAGAATTAAAAAAGATCCTCATCAATTCTAAAGGAGAAAGTTCTTCTAAGGTCATTGAATCTTTTATTATGAAAAATGTCATGACGAGGTTTGAAAAACCTCTTGAACCTTCCATTCAAAGAAGTCAAAGAAGAAAGGCAGATGCCCTCAATGAAAATTGAGAGTGTTAAAGGTGTTATATGTTAATGGAAGCTAACCAAGAGCATAGTACCATCTTTGTTCCCAGAATCCTCAAATGGAAGTACTGACTGGCACTTTGAGGCAGTTACCTAGCAGCCTATACCTTCGTTTCCTGAAAAAAGACAAATAGAAAAAGTAGTTCAAAATACTAATGGTTCTATTGATCTTATGTTTCTTGACTATAAATTGATTCAAATCTCTGGATCCAGCTCAAAAGCCACGAAGGAATCCAGCAGCATTAGGTCTAACAACAATAAAGGAAAACTTAGAGGAGTTGATTTTTGTGTTTAATGTTTGTGCATAACTCAAGGCCGACAGTATGAATGAAACTGGCTATGTCACCATACATCATTTGATTGTATGGAATTTTTCCTTCACATCTATCTTTGATGTTGACCCTTACCTTTTCTGTAAATAGTGGAGGTAGACCGTTAATGAAGCGTTCCTTCCAAAAATCACTATCATAGTCAAGCCTAATCATAACTTTGACAAAAAATTTATCTTTATACCATTTGAAATCGATTAATTTTGGACAAGATAGATTGTTAAGAATTTCTAAGCTCTTGTCGTGAAATAATTTATGCTCTCCCACAAAATGTTTAACCATATGGTAAAGAAGTGTAGCGCAAGCATCTTTTTGGGGTTGTTGAGTCGAGATTTCTGTACCACTTTTAATCTTTACAACTGTTTCAATTGTGGTGGAATTTTAAATAGTATTCTTGACATTATCTGAGAAATAATTATCCCACTAATGTCAAAGCATTTCGATAAAACCAGATGTTATCATGGTAGCAGCTTCTTTATCAGACGCTCCTCTGATTTTGTAGGATGTTATAGCGATGTCTATTTCATGGAGTTTATTGTAGATCTAGTGTTCAGCCAGACCATCAATATTCCATTATATCATACTTCTTCCTTCATGAGAAGAGAATGAAAGAAAAGCATTTTCTTTGAACTGAGTGTTCGGGAATGAGGGTCTCCTATAGTAATTTTTTCGATTATGGTATCGATCATTGGAGAGTTTAAGCAGAGTGTCCTCTTTAGTAAGAGTTTGATACTCTCTTTCTCTTTGTTAGAGATGCTAAATTTAGCTAACTTTTCGTTGAACTGTTTAATGATTTTACCTTAAACTTCAAAATTGTCACTGAGTTTAGGAAATTTATCTTTCGAAAACTCTAGGGGTTTGAAGATGGGATTTGTTTTAAGGGTACTGTTAATATTGCTAGTGCTAGCTTTTTGAGGACCATAAAAAATGGCTTTTTCTTTGGACTCTTCAATCTATTGAAAGAGGATGTATAACAATCTATTGGTATAGTCATTTTGTTCTATGACCTTGTCCAAATCCTTGTTAAGAGGAGATAGATGAGGTTTTTTGCTTTTTAACTTGAAAAGGGATAGAAGGATGATTTCATTAGGGTGAGGAATTTTTATTCCATCTAAAGGAGGGGTAGTAGACTCAATAACTTTGTTGGATTGAATATACCATTTATTAACTAAGACTTGAAGAGAATCTCTTGGTCATCAATTTTTCTAGTGATTTTGAACCATTTAAAGAATTCGATATCATATTTAATTCTTTTTATATCAGCTATCCACTTTTTTCGAATAGAGCTATCTAGTTTTGGGAATAAGTATTGACATACCATTAGACTTTTAGCTTGTTTTTTTGATCAGTCCAAAAAAGTTTGAGGGATTTAAGGTCAGGAGAGTAATTATCTTCTGCCTTGATGACTCCTAAATTGGTCAGAACAATGCCTAGATTATTCCATGTTAGATCCCTTAATTAATTCAATCGAAGTAAATCGTTCAATTGGAAAAGTTATGACAAACATGGTAGAATTTAAATTACGTAAGTTCGTAGTGCTTATTTATAATTGGAGCATATATTTTAAGTTGGAGTCGAGAGTCCTCAATTGGATTAAAATAATAAGGTTCAGGGACCTAATTGATCAATGGGCTAACTAGGAGCCCTTAGTGTGCAAATTTTAAAAGTATGATTTCTATATATACCCCCTTAGCTCAAAAAAATGAAGACCATTTTGCTCTTTGTCTTGTAAGCTTGAAGAAGGGAAGGAGAG
>JAOTQJ010000007.1:17954428-18014674 GCA_025642045.1 Solanum sejunctum | reverse complement strand
CTGCAGGTACAGGTGCTAGTAGATCTCCCCAGTAGGAGTAAAGGATATTCAGATACTGTCATCAAGCTCCAGGTTGCTTCAGAGCTTTGTCATGTCCAGATCTAACATGTTTTTACTGCACAGTTTGTTGAGGCGAGGCCTGTTCCAACCCTTGTTAGATGTTTTTCTTTATTTAGAGGCTTTGTAGACTATGTAACAGTGAAGTCATTTCTCGCGCTTTAGATAGCGTAGCCCCAACGGCCTAGTCATATGCATTTCCTTTTGGCTTGATATCACTATTTATCTATTTAAAGACATGTCAAATATGGAAAAACCTTATAATTTGGACAGAACGCATGTAATTATACATTGGTTCTCCTAAGCCCTATCGGCAATGGGTGTCGGTCCGCCCTACGGGACTTTGGGGCGTGACAGAAGTGTTGAGGGGTTTTGATGTATATTTCTTGAAGGTATTGATTTTGATTAATGCTTTTACTATGAATTTTCTTGCTTGATTTCATCTCTAATTTCAATAAATTTTTTCCCCCATTATACACCCTCAATGTGTTTGATATAATGTCTGGATGTAGTTTCTTGAGGAATTAAATGTCCAAAGCATTAGTTATGATATGAATGATATTGTGATGATTACATGATCTTATGCATTAATATACTCTATATAAAGTGTTGCATTAGATCATACCATTCTAGGGGGACAAGAGCCCGGGTAACCATGTTGGGGGTTTATATTCATCAACCGTACGAGGGGTTTATACTATATCACCGTGTTGATAAGGTATGATTACCATTAACCATGTAAGGGTTTTATACAGACAACCACTAAGTGGTTTATACCTTAAACAACTAGCTTGTTCTCTTCTTCACATATGATATTCTATATGAGCATGAATGACATATGCATTAATCATGCATGCCATATTGTTATATTATGCCTATTTCCTAATGTATTTTGATTGTGATACTTATTTCTTATTTATTTTACATCCTGCATACTTAGTACATTCAAACATACTAACGCATACTCTATGTCTACATGATGTAACCATGTAGGAACCGATGAACAAGTTGATCCTCCTCCTCCTCCACATATCTAGTTAGTGTTATTTAATCTAGTTGGTGAGTACTCCACTTAGGGTACTTAGTCTATGCTCTCTCAATATGTATTGAGACTCTTTTTTTTATGTTTTGTTTGACTATAAGGGTGAGCCTGGTTGTTTTGTCTTGGCCCCCGCACTTATCTACGTAGTAGAGTTGTTTGTTGGACATGTATTGTATCTATGATATGATTTTATATCTTGTCTCATGATTATGATGTTAAGAAATCTTATCCCTTAGCCCACGTTTCCCCATTCATTTATCTTTGTTGCTTGATTTATTGTTTCTACGACTAAGGATTTGTAATGATGCTTTATGAGGCTTGCTTTGGGTCCTTTTGGGTTCCCCATATGCTATGTCACGTCTAGGCCATAGGCTTAGATCATGACAAACTTGGTATCATAACACTATATTGATATATCCTCAGAGTCCAACACACCACATCGATTAGAGTCCTATTCATAGTTGTGAAGCACGCCATAACTATGAATAGGATGCTATGAGGCATTTTAGGAAATGTTTCCCTTCTTCATGTTCTATGTTATGCTATAGAGTTGTAGTGAGTTTCCCCCTTAACAATTGTTCTTTGCTATGTTTGATCATTCCAAACACTCGAAGATGAAGGGCTCAAACTCCTAAGGAGCAACCTACAAATGGTGAGCTCCTGGATGTTATTACTATGCTTTCCCATGTGGTGGCTATCCAAATACAACAAGGGGCCCAAGTCCCTCATGCTACTACCTTAGGAGATAGGGTAAGAGACATCATGAGGATAAATCCTCCGCTTTTCCAAGGGTCAAAGGTAGATGAAGATCCACAAGAGTTCATTGTTGAGGTCTACAAAATCTTAAATAACATAGGTGTTGGCCAAATGAAAAGGTGGAGTTTGCGGGTACCAACTCAAAGGGGTAGTCCAAATTTTGTATGCTCGATGGAAGGGTGAGAAGGGGGTTAGTAATGTGATGCTTTGGAAGGAGTTCAAATTGGCTTTCCTTAATTGGTTTTTTCCTTTCGAGCTTAAGAAAGCAAAGTTGGTAGAGTTTATGAACTTGAAACAAGGAGCTATGAGTGTGAAGGAGTATACCTTCAAGTTTAATCAACTTTTAAAGTATGCTCCTCATTTGGTGGCCAATGTTAGATCTAGGATGAATAAGTTCATGATGAGAGTCTCCGACTTGATAAGTAAAGAATGCTAGTTCGCTATGCTAATTAGTGACATGGACTTATCTCGGTTGATGACCTATATTAAGCAAATGGAGGAGGAAAAATTGAGGATGAGAAGGGGGCATGAGGCCAGAGGACCTGATTTGAGGATAAATTCTAAAAGGGTGCTAAATTTTGTCAAGGCCAAGGGCCTTCTCGTGCTACTAATAGGGGATGGCCAATAACTTGCCTAAGCCTCAATGTATTTTTAGGATATCTTCTATTAATGTGTGTCCTTGATGTGAGAAGGATCATAATGGCCCATATTTGAAGGGTTCTAATGCATGCTATGAATGTTGGGAACTTGGTCACAAGAAGGTACATTGTCCAAGAAACCGTGGCAAGTTCTGAGTTGCTAATGCGGTCCCATTAGGGAGAGGTGGTCCTCAAGGTAGTACCCCAAGGCACAATCAATTTTATGCTCTACATGGAAGGCAAGGGATTGGTAAGATCCCCGATGTTGTTATTGGTATGTTGAAAATCTTTGACTTTGATGTTTAGGCTTTGATTGATCTAGGTTCCACTCTCTCCTTTGTTACCCTTGTTGCTAAAAAGTTTCATGTTGCCCCCGACTTGTTGCATGAGTCATATGAAGTGTCTACTCCTATTGGTGCCTCTATTATTTCAAGGAAAGTTTATAGGAGTTGACCTATTTGCATTTTGCATAAATTATTACCTTGTGATCTTGTTAAATTAGACATGGTAGCTTTTGATGTCATA
The DNA here is from genome assembly GCA_025642045.1 of Solanum sejunctum. Lineage (NCBI taxonomy): Eukaryota > Viridiplantae > Streptophyta > Magnoliopsida > Solanales > Solanaceae > Solanum > Solanum sejunctum. Next base: position 18,011,656 of record JAOTQJ010000007.1, on the reverse strand, counting down.
CTTGGGATGGATTGGTTGCATGCCTACTATGCATCTATTGATTGTAGAACCCATATGGTCAAGTTTTAATTTCCTAATGAACTCATCCTTGAGTGAGAAAGTCAATACATGATGGTCAAGGGTAGATTTATTTCGTGCATTAAATCCCATAAGTTGATTTCTAGGGGGTGTTTATATCATCTTGTGATGGTTAAAGATGTGGAGTCCAAAGTCCCTTCCATAAAGTTAGTTCTGGTTGTAAACAAGTTTCTTGATATCTTCTCAAATGACCTTCCTAGTGTTCCACCGGAGAGAGAGAGATTTTGGCATAAATCTCCTTCTCGACACTCAATCTATCTCCACTCCCCCTTACCATATCACCCCAGTAGAGTTGAAGGAGTTAAAAGAGCAATTGAAAAAATTGTTGGAAAAGGAATTTATTAGACCTAGTCAATCACCTTAAGGTGCTTTGGTATTGTTTGTGAAAAAGAATGATGGGTTACTTAGAATGTTCATTGATTATCGGTAACTCAATAAGGTCACTATCAAGAATAGATATCCTCTTCCAAGAATTGAGGGCATGGTTGACCAATTGCAAGGGGCTAGCTTCTTCTCTAAGATTAATCTTCAGTCCGGGTATCATCAAGTAAGGGTGAGGGACTATGATATTCACAAGATGGTTTTTTGGATTAGATATAGGCATTATGAGTTTGTTATGATGTCATTTGAGTTGACTAATGCGCTGGCCATCTTCATGGACCTAATGAATAGGGTCTTCAATCCTTCCCTTGATTCTTTTGTTGTGGTCTTTACTAATGATATTTTGATCTACTCACATAGTAGGGAGGAGCATATGGGTCATTTGAGGATTGTGTTGCATAGGTTAAGGGAGGATAGATTGTATGTTAAATATGATAAGCATGATTTTTTGTTGAAGGAGGTTGCATTCTTAGGTCATGTGGTATTTGGGGAAGGTATAAAATTGGATCCTAAGAAAATTGATGTGATAAGGAATTAGCCTAGACCATTAACCCCATCGAAATTAGGAGTTTCTTGGGCCTTGCGGGTTACTATAGAAGATTTCTGAATGGGTTCTCCTCCATTGATTCCCCTATGACCAAATTGACTCAAAAGAAGGTTAAGTTTGAGTGGACCGATGAATGTGAGAGAAGCTTCCAAACATTGAAGGATAGGCTTGTGTCTACTCCTATATTGTCACTACCGAATGAACTTGAAGGTTTTATTGTGTATTGTGATACATCTAGAATTGGCTTGGGTTGTGTGCTTATGCAAAATGGTAAGGTCATAACTTATGCTTCTAGACAACTCAAGCTACATGAGAGGAGCTGCCCTACCCTTGATCTAGAGTTAGCTGCCATGGTGTTTGCATTAAATATTTGACGTCATTACTTGTATGTAGTACATATTGATGTCTTCACCGATCATAAGAGCCTTCAATATGTCTATACTCAAAAAGATCTCAATTTGAGACAAAGATGGTGACTAGAACTTCTCAAACATTATGACAGGAGTATGTATTATCATCCAGGTAAGGCAAATGTAGTGGAAAACGCTTTGAGTTGGGTGTCAATGGGTAGCCTAGCTCATGTGGATGGTGGTGATAGGTAGATATCTAGGGAGGTGCATAGATTAGCTAGATTGGGATTAGGTTGGATGAGGTTAGTGATAATGGTATTGTGGTTATTGATGGGTCTACGTCTTCTTTGGTTGATAAGGTGATACCAAAACAAGATCTCGACTCCTCTTTGCTTGAATTGAAAGCCTGGGTAAAAGAGGGCAGAGTGGATATTTTCTCCCAAGGGGGAGATGGTGCCCTGAGGTACAAAGGTAGCTTGTCTGTTCCTTGTGTTGAGGGAGAATATCCTTGATGAGATGCATAATTCTTCTTATTCTATTCACCCCGGTTCCACCAAAATGTATGAATACTTGAGGGATACGTATTGGTGGGGAGGCATAAAGAGGGACATTGCTAAATTTTTTTCCAGTTGTCATAGTTGTCAACAATTCAAAGCCGAACACCAAAGGTTGGGTGACCTAACCTAAGACATATGGTTATTAATATGGATTTTGTGGTTGGGCTGCCAAAGACTAGAAGAAGTTTTGATTTGATTTGGGTTGTGGTTGATAGGATGACAAAATCGGCTCACTTTCTACCGGTTAAGATTATATATGGGGCTGAAGTGTATGAAAGGTTCTATATCCATTAGTAAGGTTGCATGGGGTTCCTTTATCCATCATATCGGATCATGGTGCATAATTTACTTCACACTTTTGGAGGTCTTTTCCAAGGGGTCTTGGTATAAAAGTTCACCTTAGTACGACCTTCCACCCCAAATGGATGGACAACCTGAAAGGATAATTTAAACCCTTGAAGATATGCTTAGGACATGTATAGTAGAGTTGATGGGTAGTTAGGATGACCATATTCCTTTGATTGAATTCGTATACAGCAATAGCTATAACTTTAGTATCGATATGGATCCTTTTGATGCACTTTATGGGAGGCGATGTAGATCATCAGTTGGTTGAGGTTAGAGAGGTGCCTTAATTAGGGCCGGATCTGGTTATGGAGGCTCTTAAGAAGGTTAAGACAATTATGGAAAGGTTGTTGATGGCCCAAAGTCATCAATAATCTTATGTCGATGTAAGAAGAAAAGACCTAGAGTTCCAAGTGGGCGATTGGGTCTATTTTAAGGTTTCTCCAATGAAAGTTGTGGTCCATTTTGGTAAAAATAGGAAGTTGAGTAAAAGTATGTTGGTCCTTGTGAGGTGATAGAGAGGATTGTCAAGGTATCTTATGAGTTAAAGTTGCCTAGAGAAATGAATTTAGTTCACCCGGTGTTCCATTTATCTATGTTAAGAAAATGTGTTGGTGATCCTAATGCCATTTTGCCTCTTGATATTGTGGGCATTGTTGAGGATAACTTGACTCATGAGGAGGTGTTGGTTCAGATCTTAGATAGGCAAGTACAGAGATTGAGGAACAAAGAGGTGGCATCCGTTAAGGTTCTTTGGAGGAACCAACAAGTTGAAAGTGCTACATGGGAGGCTGAAGCGGACATGCAAAAGCAGCATCCTTATCTTTTCCTATCCACTCAAGCCTAAGGTACTCATCCTAAGTCCCCTATGTGATTTCATGTCCCATATTTTAGCCATGTTTAAGTTGGTAACTTATAATGATTTTACACTTATGTTCAGAATATGAAAATGGTGTTTTACATGTTATGTTTCATTCTTGTTGGGGCTGATTTGTTGATAATCATTCTTGTCTTGTAAATCTTTTTTACATTCAGAGATGAATGTTCCCAAGGGGGATATATTGTAATGACCCCCAAAAGTACCCAAAAACGTGCCTCAAAATGCCTGGAATCTTAATTTTCATATATCTCAAAATTCGTTCGTTGTTTCAAAAATCCAACTTTGAGTTCTTGTTTAGGGGGTCCAAATTAGGTGGAAAAGGGTCTAATATCAATTTAAGAGCAAATATTTAGCAATTACAAAATTCTAAAGTGCAATTTCCAGTGGCCTTTTTGCGATGCCTTCGCAACGCGCCACAGTCTTAAATTGGACACTATTTTTCAGCTTTGGTCCAAGACTTTAAGTCTTGGGCATAAAAGCTCCATTAAGTGTTTTTACCTAAACGTAGTCATATTTCACACTTATACTACCCTAAGCATTTCCCAATACTCACTCAAAAACTTTGTCACATTTTCACTCCCTAAGCTCAAGTCCCAAACCCTCATCCAAAGCTAAGGTTCTCCTTCAAGGTTCTTCTTCAAGGTTCAAGTCTCCATCTCCAATCTTCACCAAGATCATCTCCAAGCAAGTATATGTGGGTTTCATTCATGGATTCCTTTCACCCATGATATCCAAGCCTCCTTTTACTCAAATTACATGATTTAAAGTTGATTTACAAATGGATCTTAATTATTATGAAATTCATTGCACACACTATGTTAAAGTTATGTACAGTTGTGACTATTTTGCCATGTTTTGAGCTATAAATCTTGGATCTAATATTGGATTTGATGAGGGGTGTTGATGTATATGTCTTGAAGGTGTTAAAGGTGTTGATTGATGATTTTACTATGGATTTTCTTGCATGATTTCATCCATAATTTGCATTGTCTTTTACTCCCATTACACACCTTAAAGTGTTTATTAAATGGCTGGATGTGGTTTCTTAAGGAATTAAATGTCCAAAGCATGAGATATGATATGAATGATGTTATGATGATGAAATGACGTTATGTAAGGTGTGATTACCATCAACCATGTGAGGGGTTTATACCACACAACCACCAACAGGTTTATACCTTGAACAGCTAGCTTGGTCTCTTCTTCACAAACGATATCCTATGTGAGCATGAATTACTTAAGCATGTTTTACTTATGCATTGATCATGCATGCCATATTGTTATATTATGTCTATTACCTAATGATATGCATTTTTATCATGATGCTAACTTCTTGTTTACATTACATCCTACATACTTAGTATATTCAAACTTACTAAGCATGCTCTATGCCTACATGATGTCACTATGTATGAACTAGTGCCCAAGTCGATCATCATCATCATCCACGTGGCTAGTCGGTGCTATTCAAGCTAGTTGGTAAGTCCTCTACTTTGGGGACCGAGTCTAAGCTCCCTTAATATGTATTGAGACTCTGTTTTTATGTTCTATTTGACTAGAAGGGTGAGCCCGATTGCTTTATTTTGCCCCCCACTCTTATCTATGTAGTAGAGGTGTTTGTTGGATATGTTCTATATCTATGGTATGAGTTTAACTCTTGTATCTTGATTATGATGTTTATCAAGCTTTTCCCTTAGCCCTGGTTTCCCCATTCATTTATCTTTGTTACTTCATTTATTACTTTCGTGAACAAGTATATGTAATGATGATTTATGAGGGTTGCTTGGGGTCCCTTCAAGTTCCCCTTGTGTCGTGTCACATCTAGGACTTAGGCTTAGGTCGTGACACTCATACTCATCAGTCCACAAAAATTTCACCTTCTTAAGGGTCAACCTAGTCATAGGAGAAGCAATAGAAGAGAAGCCATTTACAAATCTCTGGTATTAACCTGCCAAACCCAAGAAACTTCTAATGTCTGATGGAGTCAAAGGTCTAGGCCAATTTCTAGTCACCTCCATCTTCTTAGCATCTACCTTAGTGACATCACCCAACACACCATGCCCTTGAAATGCAACCTCTTTGAACCAAAACTCATATTTTTCATATCTTTCATACAACTTCTCCTCCCTCGTGATTTATAACACCACCCTCAAGTGATCTACATGCTCCTCATCATTATGGGAATGACTCAAGATATCATCGATAAAAACCACCACAAACAAATCAAGGTAGGGTTTAAAGACCCTATTCATAAGCTCCATAAATATAGATAGCGCATTTGTTAACCCAAAGGATATAACCATAAGCCCAAAGTGCCCATACCTAGTTTAGAAGGTCATCTTGGGAATGTCACAGTCCCTCACTTTAACTTGCGGATACCTAGACAGAAGATCAATCTTAGAGAAGTGACTAGCCCCTTGAAGATGGTCAAAAATATCATTAATCCTTGGTAGAGTGTACTTATTTTTTATGTTAGTGTACTTATTTTTTATGTTGACCCTATTAAGTTATTGGTAATCAATGCACATTCTAAGAGCGGCATCCATCTTCTTCACAAACAACACCGATGCACGCCAAGGTGATTGACTTTGCCTTATAAAACCCTTCTCCAAGAAATCCCTCAATTGCTCCTTCAACTCCTTTAACTCAGCTTGGGTCAGATAATAAGTGAGAATAGAAATGGGTTGAGTATCATAAAGGAGGTCTACGCCAAAATCTATTTCCATTTTGGGAGTAACATCAGAAAGCTCATCGGGAAAGACATCAAGGAACTCCTTAACCACCAAAACTGACTCTATAGGAAGTACTTTGGATTTAACATCCCTAAACCTGATAAGATGATAAACACAAACCTTAGAAATCAAATTTGGGCTTTAATGCAAGAAATGAATCTATTCTTAACCACCACATTATAACTCTCCCACTCAAGGACGGGTTCATTAGGAAATTTGAATTTGACCCTACGGTTTGTACAATCAATAGAGGCATAATATCCATGCAACCAATCTATCCCAAGAATGACATCAAAATTCACCATATCAAACTCAACAAAATCACAAGGCAATATTTTATGCAAAATGAATCTGGGACAATTTCTATAGACATTTCTAGCAGCAATGGATGCACCAATGGGAGTAGACACTTCATATGGCTCACACAACAATTCAGTTTTACATGAAGCTTTTTGGCAACAAAAGTAGTAATAAAAGATAGAGTGGCACCCAAATCTATTAATGCATACACATCAAAATCTATGACTTTTAACATATCGGTAACGACATCAGGTAACTCATCTACCCCTTGTCTCCCTTGAAGAGCATAGAATAGATTTTTCCTTGGAGCACCCCTTGTTGAACTCCTCTTCCCCTAAGGCCCGTATTTGCACTTTGGCCTTATGGACGACCATCTGTAACCTTGTTTTGATTATGAGGTCAATCAATCATCTTATGACCCACTTCACCATAACTATAACAAGCATTAGTGTTCCTCAAACATGAGTCGTTATTCCCTCTAGCATATCTTAGACACATAGCATTATTCACCACACCAACACAACCTTGGAATCTTTTATTATCATTAGTGACACTTCTATTATTAATATTTGAAGAACTTTGGCCTTGGAACTTGTGTCCTTGAGGAAATCAGCCACCTTAGGATTTTGGAATCCACCTTCAAAATGGGCCCTCTTGGCCTCACTACTTTTTCTCTTCCTTAATTTTTCCCCCTTTAGTTACTCAGTAGAAGTCATGAGTCAGGAAAAACCCTTATCACCTATCAACATGGCAGCACAACACTCCTTATTAAGCAAGTCAGGCATACCCGACACAGGCTCGTTCATTCTAGAACTCGGCTCGGCCACCAATTGTGGAGCATACTTGGAGAGTTGGTTGAACTTGAGGGAATACTCCCTCAAACTCAAAGTCTCTTACTTTAAATTCATAAATTATATTATTTTGACATCTCTTAGCTCACGAGAGAATAATTGATTGAGAAATGCCGCCTGAAACTCCTCCCAAAGGATCACATTGTTGTTCCCCTTCTCCACCTATGATTGGGTAAACAATATTTGGGCCACCCCTTTGAGTTAGTAGGCTATCAACTCTTCTTTCTCCTCCGAGTTAACCCCTATAATAGATAACACTTTGTACACCTTGTTAATAAATTCTTGACGGTCCTCATCCATTTTAAACCCATGAAACTCCAGTAGGTTTTTTCTTGTAAAATTCCTCATCCTAGAAGCCAGAGTAGGAGGATGAGGATTTTGAGCCCTTTGTTTGATTTGATTAGTCATGGCATGGGTCAACATGGTTAGAACATCTTGAAACTGTTCATGGGCCAATCCCCTATCTTGAGCACCTTAAGGAGTGGGAGAGGATGGATGCTACTCTGGTGAACGGGATTTTTTTCCTCTTGGAATAGGCATTATCTAAAATAGTAAAGAACTTTCGTTAGGGTAAAGCCTTACCTTAACTTTCATTCCACAACATAGATCAAGAAGAAGGGAAACATTTCCTAAAATGCCTCATAACCTCTTACTCATAGTCACGGTACACTTCACAACCATGAACCAAACTCTAATTGATGTAGTGTTTTGGATTCTAAGGACCATTAACAACCTAGTGTTCTGACACAAAGTTTGTCATAGCCCAAGCCTAGGGCCTAGAGGTGACATGGTGAATAGGAACCCAAATGGACCCAAACAAGCCTCTTAGTATATCAATCACACATCTTTGGTCGTGAAAGCAAATTAAATAACATTAAGAGATTTAAATAAGAATAAAAGGACTAAGGAAAGTATTAGATAACCATAAGCAACCAAGAGTCAAGAACATAGCATAATTACATCACTGGTCCAACAACACCTCTATCATAGGTAGTGCGGGGGACAAGACACTTTTCTAGTTCACCCTCATAGTATCAAGAGTTTAACATAAAGAAGTTACATAGGCAAGTATAGCATAGCTAGTGTCTCTGAACTTGAGGACTCACCAAACTTATCTTCAAAATGTCCAAAACTAACCACGTGGAGGATAATCATGAGAAGCTCGGGTTTCTACATGGTAACATCATGTAGGAATAGAGTATGTGTTAATACATTTGAATGTACTAAGTATGTAGGATACAATACAACAAGTGATAGGCAACATAATAAAAATGCATAAGTATAAACAAGAGATAGTATAATATCACTATGGCATGCATGATTAATACTTAAAGTAAAACATACTTGCATAGAACATACTACGTGTGTAGGAAAGGACCATCATCATAGACCAAGAAAACTATTACTTGGAATCCAAGGCATGTTACCCCCTTGGAAGGTGATTGAGGTATCTATCCCTCAAAGTGGTAGTATGGACATATCACCCCCCTGACAAGGTGTTCAAAGTATATACCCCTCAATGTGGAAGTACGAGCATGTGACCCCCCAACAAGATGGTCCTGCTGCATACCTCTCAAAGTGATAGTATGGGCATGTCACCCCTGGACAAGGTAGTCAAGGTACATACCACTGGACATGGTAGTACGGGCATGTCACCCTCCGACAAGATGGCCAAAGCATGTCACCCTTTTATAAGGTGGTAAGGCATATCACCCCTCCCCCCAAAACAAGGTGTGGTCAACTTGTAACACTATAGATACTTCTCAAGAATTCAACACATATAACCATTCCCTTAATCATCATAAAGTCATTTGACCCATAAGCCATGCAATAGCTCATCAATAACTCAAGAATTTATGTCAAGACATTTTATCAAAAACTTGGCCGGTGAGTAATGCTAGTTCAAAATCATGCAATTCAAGAGTGACATCATGTGAGAAAACTCAAGGTATATCAACCCACCAATACTTAGTAAAACACTCATGCAATATAGCTTTATATCCCTCATCAAATCTCATAGAAGATCATAGTTTCATAGCTCAGAACATACATAGTCACAATAGACCAAACTAACTCATAGTATAAGCTTAAGGGAGACAAACATGCATATTTAATCAATATTTCATAAAACCAAAACATATTTCATTCTTGTAATCTATAATAAAAGATTTTCATAGATAATATAACTTTAAAATATGCAATTTCATAAATTATAAAGATTATGGGAGAAAGGACCTAATAGTTGAAACCTATATACCTCAAATTTGGGGATTTCCTTAATGAATATTTAAGTGAGAACTTGAAGCTTGAATGAAGTTCTTGAGATCCGGAAATGAGTTTGGGACACTTGAATTTCGATGGAATATTTGGCTAAGTATTATAGAGGGTTTTGAGAGTATCTTGAGTGTTATAGAGTTGAAAATGATTAAATATAGGTGTTTTTATGCATACAAGGGTGTGGGTCCAAGATCCCAATACCTTGGGAAAAAACAGGAAAAATAAAGAAGTCACAACACAGCTTTGCGATAGGTTCGCATTGCGGAGACAACGCGGATACACATTGGAAATTGCAAAGTTGGGAAAAATGAAATTATACCTATTTCCAACTCAATTTTGCCTTCCAATCAAGAATATGAAGTCATATGTTTGATATCATGCATGAATTTTTAGATATATAGAAATTATGATTATGGGCATTTTCGAGGCATATTTTTCAGAATTTTTAGGGCATTTCTGGAGTCATCTGTGGCATGATGCTCCCATGCTTATCACTATGTTCATCTTTAGACTGGGATGCTCTATCAACTAGAGTATGAATCCACCTAGCTTTGGTGGTTACTCTGCTTTGTGACACAGAAGTTGCTGGGTCTGGCTGAGCATCAAGTATTTCTAATAAGCCACTTAGCTGAGGGGACTGCTCCTCACCAAAATGCTCTTCATCTGAAGTATCAATCCCGAGCTTTCTCCTCAGAGCCTTAATCTCAATATGTCTAAATTTTGGTCCCATAACACCTAAAACATAGACATTAATGTACCATGGTTAGCCCCAAGAAATAAGAAATTGAATACAAAAGTCATTTGAGTTCAGTTACAGAAGGGCTCTATGAAAGACCCTTTACGAGTTGTAGTGAACAATACGAGTCATAAAGTACTCTCATAGACTAGAAGTTCAAAATAATTTTTGTCACAGGAAAAGTCTACAAAACGTGGTACAACTCATAAAGTGACATACAAGTTGTAGACTGGATCATAAAGAACTCCAGTGAATAATTATATTCAGGTAGTGGTTTGTGGATCTATCCATGAGTCATAAAATGATCTACAACTTATTGAAGGTCTCGTTTGATGGATACTCAAAAGTATCAAGTGTCTAGAATTTTACACGAGGGGCAAATATAACTTGTAGATTGCTCTATGGGTCATAAAAGACACTCGTGCACCAGAAATCTCAGTCAGCTGAGTTTCTAGGTTGATCAAACGGACCCCTAAAGACATTTTCAACAACTAATTCCACTAACATCGAAGCAAGAACACACTTACCTACGTGATTTCAGCATACAACCCTACCCCTAACAATTTCAACATATATTCACCCTATCAAAAATGATTAAACATGAATAAACTTATGGTTCTGACCATTCCTATTGGACATACATAAAATCATGTACCCATATATTAACCTATCAATTCATCAAACTCAAACCATTTAACATCAACTAGTAACAAATAAGGTGAATGATTCAATGGGCATAACAATTAACAATCACAAGTAGACAATACCTAATTCTGGATTTAAGTGATCAATTAAACCAAGGGCAACCCTATTTCAAATAATCGCAATTCAAATTTATAAAAAAAAATTACATGTCTAAACACCAAATCCATCATAATCAACAAACTAATCAATTAATAACAAGGCTAATTAAGGATCAAAATTAAATCATGAACTTACCAAAAGTGGAGATTAACTTGAAGAGAACAGAGGTGGTGAACAAGCACAAACCCTAGGCTAACCAGAAATCTCGCCGAAAAATTTAGTGTTAGTGGTTGGAAATCAGATGGAACTAGAAAGCTTGGATAGGTTTGGTAAATTTAGGTCAAAAAAATTTGACCCTTCCTTTTATACTTTTACTAGGTCAACTTATTAAATCACTGGGCCTAAGTCTACGAAACTATGACTACGAGTCATAGATGGAACTACATCTCATAAGTCATGGTTTTGTAAAACTCTAAACACTTAGTAAAATTTTAAAAACTTACCTGAGCAACCTATTCATGACTCGTAGTTTGATTTATGATCGTATAACTGGCTCATGGAATGACGTGCACAATTTTCCTACTTACTAGAATTTTCTACTAGATGGGGTACAAGTCGTAGACTACTCTACGACTCATAGACCCAGTTGTAGAAACTGAACCTAATGCTTTTCTCAGGCAAATTTACTAACATAATCTTGTACCTACATATTCTCCATGAAATACTGATGATGGTCGCGCTCAAATAAGAAAGCAGTCGCTATTAGTAATTAACCTAACCGAGGTTAGGGTCAAATCCATAGGGAATATAGGGCTTGACTATAGGATTTCACTACTAATCATTCCTAGCATCTATAACTATAATCTTTAAAAAAGCAGGGTTGTGATTCAAATACAACATAAAATAAATGCTAACTAGATTATGGGAAAATGCTCAATTTTGGGAACAACTTGGGAATTCTGTTCCACATGGTTCGTTGACTCAATTACGCTAGATAACATCACTATTATTAGTAAATTGCATGCAGGATGGTAACTTAGGTTCTTCCAGCCCTGTTGTGAAGGTGAAGGTCGAATTTCACCATGGCGCTTGTTCGGCTTCTATGGCGTGCCAACTAACAGTTACCTATTGTCCCAGTCAACCTCTCCTTAGTCAAGTTTATTCGATTAGATGGGAAAATATTAATTGAATCTTGTCGTCTACTTCCTTTTTCCTATTCATCACTACCTTGGTCAAGATCGTGATAATAAGCAAGACCCCATTCATAAATATGCATAAAACCTAGGTCATCTCAAGTCAACTATACATGGTCCCCATAACCCTAAGTTGTGGGTCCTTAGCTACTCATGGCTAAAGCAAAACACATAAAAATGCAAATAAGAGACATAGTTGAGAGTTTCACCAGTAACAATGAAGTAAATAGGCACCAAAAGCTTCAAACCCACAAGCTTGGTTGACTAACAATACGTACAAAAGCAAGTTTTGCAATTTCCTAAAATGCGTCTTTAAGCAAGGAACAAAATAAACTACTCTAAAACTTAAGAAAAACTTCAAAATTATCTTTGAGTAGTGTCTCTGGTCAAACTCTCTCAAAATAACCTAACTTAAACTATTTATAGTGTGTACAAAACAACCCTTAAATTTATTTAGAAGAGACATCTGGAATCTAACAAGTTTTGTAGTTACGAATCGTAGGAGAACTAGTGAGTCATAGATGGGGTATCGTATGAGGATCTTGGTATCTTGGACTGAACTCGTATGACCTATACGTATGAGTCATTTCTTGGGCTATGACTCGTATGTTGATCTCATAGTCTTACTCTTCAGTTTTTGTTACAATATTTTGGTGGTCCAACATTTTGGCTCTCTGATTCTCCCTATTAGTCCACCCGTATGAGTCGTAGAGTATCTTACGACTCATGGGCTGGGCTCATAGAAGTGACCTTCACTTGGCAGATTTTAAGCTTATTTCCCTTTTTTTAAACTTTTTCTTAGGTTTATTCTTTCACTTTTCAACAGTGCCTTCATTTTGAGCTCATTTTTGCTAATCTTTTCAACTCAAGGCACTATTTTCTTAATTTTTCTTCACCCTGTTCATAGTTATTCATTTTCTTTCTTTTCACCTTAACTAACTACCTCATTTTTGTTACTTTACCACAATAAGGGTGACCATCAACTTAGACTTTTGGCCTAAAGTGAAGTACACAATATCTATACCTCAAACCAGGGCCACCAATGCAACCACCCTCAACTTAGTCTTTTAGCCTCAATCAAGATTCATATGTTCAAGGATAGATCAAGGCCAATATTAGGGTATTTCATCAAAGGACGTTAGGTTAGAAAGGTGTCAAGAAAAAAATATGAGTACATGAGAAGCTCAACCATTTGGAACAAGGGAGTCATTATTTCATTTGGTAGGTTATTTAAGCAAAAGTGTGCTTACTGTCAGAACAAAGGCCTAAGATCACTTCTAAATCAACCAATTCACCAAACAAATCTTAGAGTACTACGGAAAAGTTCTGAGTCCAGACAATGATACATGAATGCATCAAAATAAGCTTACAACACATATGACATTTGCATCCACAGTCAAGGATAGACACATAGGTCATGCTTTCAGTCTTATCTTACCTTCACAATATCAGAACAAACATTGCCATATAACCCAAAAATGTATGAATGCATCAATAATCACAACCTCAAAAATTTTGAGAGTACCCAATTTTCCATAAAAAATTTAAAGAAAATTTAAGATATATATATATATGCCATAAGATAACATGACTATGCATTTACAAATTATCTATACTTTCTAAAATATGCTGGTTCAATAGAAAATTAAACATCCACAAGTGAAAAGAAACACAACAAGAAAACCTTGGGATCAAAAATACGGGAAGTTATGGACTTGAGGCTATTCAGACTTCACCTTAATCCATAACTTCCACCACCCCACCAAAAGATGATACTTTATCCTCAAAGTAAAGACAAAACAAGAACAAAACATTATAACATAGATATATATATATGCATACATTCATTAAAAACCAAAATAGACATTCAGAGTAAAAGTAAAAATAACATCCGATATGAACATAATTAAAACACAACCAAAAAACACATGTAAACAAGATTGCCTAAAAAGAGAACAACATATACAAAATGTCAGGATAAAACTGGGATCAAAAGAAGTCAAACATATTGTTGCTCATGCACTATTATTGGTCTGATCGGTGTGGTCCTAAGGCTGGCTCTCCTCTTCTGCTGTAGTGCCATAAGTACCCTCTCTAAGCGGAGTGTGTTGTTCTCTTTCTTTCTGCATAACTGCCAACATAATCTACTCCTGCACCACCTCTATTGGCATGGCATCCTCCTCCTATCATGGCTTCTTCGAGGCTAGCTCTGGGTCAGCATGTTCAAGGAACCTCTTTGCTCGGGTGTCTAGACAGTGAGCAAGCCAATCAAAAGCCTTGTCACCTCCCTGTGCTACCTATGGGGCTGTAATGGGGGCTACCAATAGCTATAACAAATTAGCCTTGAAATCGTAAAACTGATCAATCACCGCACTCATATCGGCAGGCCTAGGATCCTCGAGCCTCTTCTATAATGTAGCCTCGAAGGCATCAACCCGTGCATCAACTTACTCATAGGCAAATGTCTTCATCCTCTCCTCGGAGTCTAGAATAGTTTAATCAATCAACCGTTAGACTTGTGTTGACAACTTAAGAAGCCTCCCCTCTGCTACAGTAACCCTAAGCAATAAAGCCTGGAAAGCAACGGCAGAGAAGAGAGGGTCAACCCATAAAGAAGGAGTTGCTGGTGCTAGAATACTTGATAAAGGTGTCAAATCAATCTTCATTGTGGATGTGGGCTCTGTAGTAGCCAAAGTCATGCCTATGGTAACTACAGGGGAATTTGTGATATGCAGCTCTATTGGGAATGGCTTTAGGATAAAAGATGGGATAGTTCACTGTAGGGCGATTGGGTTCTCATCAGCCTTGATTAGGCTGGGGTTCATTGTGCACAAAGCCTCTACATGAGGATCCAAGTAAAGAGACACCATCACACTAGCTTGCTCGCATAATCTATGATTCAGAATGGGGAATAGCAACACTTGATGGGTGTGGACTACTGACTCATGGATTTGTTCTGACAAGATGCGAGACCAATAAATTTCATACCTTGCCAAGATGATTGCTAACAACACGACCCTCTCTAATGTCATCACATTATTCGTGAATATTGTCCTAATGAGCATCCGGATAATAAACCACCAAAACTTTGCTCTAAATGAGTGATGGGCATTTAGAATGTTCTTGGCATGGTCTGTAACCCATATTGGCTTGACACCTTCCTCGTAAATTTGGACTGCTATCCACCTTAGTAATTTTGTTCTCATCCCAACATCATTCTAATTAAATATTTTTCTTAAGTCTGCCATCCTATGGTCATATTCTACTATGGAGTGTGGGGCTCTGAAATTCGGCCCGAATTACACCGTTCGAATAGTCTCTGTTGAGATGTCAAATATCTCACCCCTGACCATGACTTCACTTAACTGTGGTGCCTTAATAGGCTTTATAAGCCTTGGAAGGTTGTTGCGTACAGTAGCATAATATGAAGCATAGAATTCCTAGACCAAGTAAGGCGCTTACTTTCCCAGCACTTGTGATAACCATCCTAATCCATAGAGATCAATATCCGCTTCTAAACCTGGAAAACCCTTCAGCCCAGAATCCTTCAACCTTACCTCCTCATGAAATCTCCAGACTGGCCTCCCTTGACCCTTTAGCTCTAGCCCTTTGTCATATATTGCTTTCATGCCTAGAATATACCACCTTTTATATTTTGAGGGTCGATGGAGGTGATTGTGTATGCTGAATCATCAGGCTGTAGAGACACAGCCTCTTCGAAATGAGCCTAAAACACCTCAACAAAATTTGTATTAGGAGTGGAATCATCATCATCTGACTCAGTTTCTTCACCCTCCTCATCATATTAGGATGAGCTGCTCACTTCCATCGGCACCCTAATTGATTGTACTCGTACCAAAGGCACATTCGTTGATGGGTCAGGGTGCACATGCATCTCTTTTGTTGACTGTTCCTCCTCGGAAGGGACTCATCTCTTAGGGGATGACCTAAAACAGAAGCAGGACCCCATCATTTTCTTTAAGACATTTTCTCTGCAAGTATGTTAAAACGTGAGTGCCAATATGTTGTATTCCAACTAACAAGTAGCAAAAGAAATAGTTACATAAGAACATTATAAGTATTAAGATTAAAAGTTGAACCAAATGCAAGGCTATAGATACGAGTTATAGATACAATTCGTAGGATGACCTACTGGTCGTACTTCAGCTTCATAGAACCATCACATAAAATAAAAAGCATTCTGAAATAAGCTACGAGGCATTAATACAACTCATAGGGTGGGCCTATGAGTTGTAGCCTTGGCTTGTAGCTCATTTCAAATTCAATTATAGAAAGCAGAGTAGGCCTACGAGGTCACCTTTACGACTCGTAACGGATACTATGAGTTTTAGATATTTCTCACCTGGAAAATGATAAGGCACCCTAGATGACTATTGCCTTCTATGAGGAGTCACTATGACTCATAGTTAAGACTACAACTCGTGGTGAGTCTTTGTAGCAGAAAACAGAAGGCATCTCAGATGTCTCCATCTTTTCCATTAAGAATAACAATCACTCAAGCAAGCATAGAAATTTGCAACACAATGGCATGGATGACACCGTAGCAAATCTAAACTTTCTTCTTCACTAGACAGAACAAAGCAAAACAAAAATCAACCCTTAACAGTTCTAAATTCTTTCAGAGGCATCAGTATAATCACATATTTTAAAGTAACATAATAACACTCCTCAACCCAAAATTTCAGTCCCACATGATCTTCAATGATAACGACTAATAAAGTACACGACAAAGAACAAGATCATCATATCAAGGAAACAATCATATTGGTATCACATTCTTCTTACTATTACAATTACCTTTACATGTCTATGCTCCTAAGGAATTTAACCATGCATCCATTAGACAATAGTTTATTCAAGATGAACCAATTTTAACCAGGAAAACATACCAGATGAATGAATGAATGAGAAGAAGAAGAAAAAGTTAGCAAAGTTCTTCGTGCACACTTTTAATTTCTGTGGAATTCTATTTGGTGAAAAATATGAAGGGGTATGAAATAATAATTGGGGAAGATAGGGGAGTTATCAACTGGAAGGGGACGCTTCATAAATGGGCATGAAGAGACAAGAGATGCAAGTCTCCTAAAATTCACAATGGTTTGTACTTTAAGATTCTACAGTTTGGCCTTATGAGACACCGACTATGAGTCATGTGATGTCTTATGGCTCATAGGTCCCAGCCTGGTATTAGTCCTAACACTTGGAAAAATTTTGATTTCATACCTGAGCACTACGAACCCCACTTACGACTAGTAAGGGGTCCTACTAATCATAAGGTTGGCTCGTAGTGTGGGTGCCACCTTCTGATACTTATTGTTTCTCTTTACTTGGCATGACTATGAGTCTTAACTGTAACTATGACTCATAGCTCTACTCGTAGAAGCTACCTCAAAGCATGATTCATCGATTTTTCAGCTCTTGGCTTGTTTCTGTAAGCTATCACTTAAAATGCACCAAAATACCAATTGATGCAACTGGTTCAAAGTCTCAACAATTTCAAATACATCTTAACTTAGTGATTAATAGTTAAAATATGATAAAGTGTCTAAAAATAATGCAAAAACAAAACAAGCTTGTGTTGCCTCTCAAGAAGCGCCTAGTTTAATTGTCATGGCTCGACTCAGTCATTCATGAGTACTCAGACTTCCTCATGAGCTCCATCCCTATTCCTTCTACTTTTTCTTTGTTCATCTTGCACTATATCTATTTGGTCAGTGAGTTTTTCCATCCTATCACCCAGACTTTGCATTTATATAGTTTGTTGTTCCACTTTGTAATTACATTTGAGGACGTCAAACTTTATCTCCCTGGCGATGTCATCTTGCTCATTCACTTTGGTCAGGACTTGTTCAAGAATATGCTCTATCTAGGATAGTTAATCAGTGACACAATGCTGGTGGGATAACCTTATCAAATATGCAGCATTTTCGCTTTTGGTTTTACTAGAGGCTTTCATAGATGCACTAGTGGTTGGTTTTGCTTTCCCCTGAAGGGGTTAGTAGACTATAACAACTGCTTTCTAATTATCTCATTAAATAGCTGCCTTAAGAAATCCCATCACTTTTCTCCGAACAATGCATCAGCCTACCCTTGTAGTTTAGAAGTTAGAGCTCAATAGAAGCTAACTGCCAATTCATCATCAGTTAGACCATAGTTCTGATTTGCAGCCAAGCACTATTTGTATCTCTCCCAAGCCACTACTAAAGGTTCTCCTAGCACTCTTTTGAAGTTACAGATGTTGTTTTAAAGCCTTTGGATGTTGGTTTCCTTATAGAAGTTTCAAAGGAAGACTCTTTGTACCTTTCCCCAGTTTGAGAAAACATCTGGTGGGAGGATTGATCACCATTCTGCAACTTCATTCCGGAGAGTCATAGAGAAAACTTGGAGAGCCCATAGCCTCCCAAATAGGATGTCTTGTCCTAAGGCCCTCCCTTAACATTTGATTAAAATTCTGTATGTGAATATGGGGATCCTCGGACTTTTTCCCAAGAAATAAGGCAAGCCTCTATAAAGCTTCCAACAAATCAGTTGCAATGTAAAGCTTCTGCTCAGCATAGTGCCAGCAAACCTATTCCTAGAATTAATAACAAAAATAAGAAAAACTATAATACAAGAGACACTATAAAATAACACTAAAATTAACTAATAGTGAAATCAAATCAAACCTGGTTGTATTCCCTAGCAACGGCGCCATAATTTTGATGATGGTCACGCTTCAATAAGAAAGTGGTTGCTATTAGTAAATAACCTAACTAAGGTTACGGTCAAATCCATCAAAAATATAGGGCTTGACTATAAGATTTCAGTTAATCATTCCTACTACCTATGACTACAATCTCTAAAAAAGGGGGGGTTTGTGATTCAAAAACAACATAAAATAAATGATAACTAGATTATAGGAAAATGCTCAACTATGGAAATATCTTGGGAATTGTGTTCCCCTACATAACATAACAATGATTAGTGAATTGCATGCAGGATGGTAACTTAGGTTCTTCTAGCCCTCTTGTGAAGGTGAAGGTCGAATTTCACCATGGCGCTTGGTCGGCTACCATGGCGTGCCATCTAACCGTTACATATTGTCCCAGTCAACCTCCCCATTAGTCAGGTTTGGTTAGACGAAAAAACATCAACTGAATCTTACCATCTACTTCCCTTTTCCTACTAATCACTACCTTAGTTAGGATCGTGATAATAGGCAGGGTTTGGTATTGGCCACCACAAAACAACATTAATCATGAAGGAAAATAAACAATATATGCAAAACCCCAATCTTAAATATACACGAAACCTAGGACATCTCAAGTCAACTACCCATGGTTCCCACAACCCTAAGTTGTGGGTGCTTAGCTACTCATGGCTAAAGTAAAACGCACAAAAATGGAAATAAGAGACATAGTTGAGAGCTTCACTAATAACAATGAAGGAAATAGGCACCACAAGTTGCAAACTGACAAGCTTGGTTGATCAACAATATGTACAAAAGCATGATTTGCAATTTCCTAAAATGAGTCTTTAAAAAAGGAACAAAATAAACTACTCTAAAACCTAAGAAGATCTTCAAAATTATCTTCGAGTAGTGTCTCTAGTCGAACTCTCTGAAAATAACCTAACTTAAACTATTTATATTATGTATAAAATAACCCTAAAATTTATTCAGAAAAGACAGCTGGCCTCTGATAAATTTCATAGTTATGACTTGTATGAAACCTACAAGTTACAGTTGGGGTCTCATATTAGGATCTTGGCATCTTGGACATAATTACTACAATCCATAGGTACGAGTTATTGCTTGGGCTACGACTCGTATGTTGATCTCGTGGTCTTGGTCTTCAACTTTTGGTCCAATATTTTTACTCTCTAATTCTCGCTACGAGTCCACTTATACGAGTCGTAGAGTGTCTTACGACTCGTGGGCTAGGCTCGTAGGAGTGACCTTCACTTGGAAAATTGTTGTTTAGTCTCTGATTCCTGCTACAACACACCCTATGACTCATAGTGTGAACTATAACTTGTAGGTGGGCTCATATAGCCTATGTTTCAGCAAAATCTGCAACTTTTCTTTAAAATCATGACAACCTAACTTTTTTGCAAGATTAACACAAAAACATATCAAAACACTAAAAAGTCGCTTTAAGAACTCACAAAATCCTTTATTTCAGGCACCAAATATGTTGTATTTTAATGCGCATCAAATACATTATTACCTTAGATGCAACCAACCCAATGTCAAAAATTGCAATCAAAACAAATAAAAACAACTACCTATGAATCCAAAAAATTGAAAATAAACCTATAACTATGTAATAACATCAAAAACCTTAGGCTTCCTCCCAAGTAGCGCCTAATTTATTATTATGGCACAACTTAGGAAAATTGGTTACTCAGACTTCACCATTTGCCTAGACTTCACTTTTGAGCTCATCTGGATGCTTCATGAACTAGTGGATATCAAAGACAACTTCTTTATCATTCAATCTAAATCTGAGTTGACCAGTTTCCATATCCACTGGAGCTCATCCAATGGCAAAGAATGGTCTTTGCAAGATGTTTGGGATGTCGAAGTCAACCTCACAATCAAAAATCTCAAAATCTACTAGGAATATGAATTTCTCCTCTTTAACCAACACATCATAGAATATCCCCATAGGTTTCTTCACTGTTCAATCCGCCATTAATAATCACATGTGAGTAGGAGTAGGGGCTCCTAATCAAAGCTTCTTGTAGACCACAAGGGGCATCAAATTGATACTTGCACCTAAATCACATTGTACCCTTGTGAACTCCACATCATCTATAGTGCAAGGTATGGTGAAAGTACCTAGATCTTCACGCTTCTAAGCTAAGGATTTTGTTGTTGAAGCTCTTGGGAAAGCTCCTGACTCACAGTGTGATTTTTGGAGATCAAGTCCTTCAGATACTAGGCATAGCCTGATATATTCTCCAAATCCTTAATAAAAGGAATGTTTATAGATAGTTGCTTAAGCATGGAGAGAAAGTTCTTGAACTTTCCTTCCTCATCCCTCTTTTTAGTTCTTTGAGAGAAAGGATGAGGAGGCCTAGGGACGGGCTTAAACTTCTGTGGCTTTTTAGCTGCTTCACTAACCCCATCCTTACCATGATCATCTCCTTCATCCACATCCTTTGCTGCAACCATCTCCTTACAAACATCTTCTTTATCAACCAGCATAGGAGGATAAATAGTGCTCCTACCACCTCTAGTAGTAACTGCCATACATTGTCCTTCATTTTTAGGATTTTGCATCATGTTGCTGGGAAATATACCCTTCTAAAACTGATTCAACTAAGTTGACACTTGACTATATTATGGCATTGAACTCCTGAGGTTGTGGAATGTCCTCCAGAGGAGTTGAGTTCTCATTCCTATCATCATCATTATTACTCTGATTCAAAGTTGATTGGGCCACGTTGTTGACATTTTCTTGGGCCATTCTTCATACAATTTGTTGGATCTATAGATCAAATAGAGTTGAGGGAATGCCTTGACTCCTAGTATTGGGCATACACTACTCGTATACCCTTTAAAGGAATAAAAACAAAAGTAAAACAAAGGAAATTAATGATTAACACTAGAATTACAATTACTAGTAAATTCAACTAATTCTACTTGTATTCCCCAGCAATGGTGCCAAAATATTTGATGTTGCCCAAATTAAATCTCTCTTTTAGATGATAAAGTGGTCATTGTCAAGATATAAAACCTAACCAAGGTTAGGGTCGAACTCAAGGAAATATGTAGACTCAAGACAAATTCACCAATAAGCAATTCAAGTAGTTAACCAACTCAATTACCCAAAGAGGGACGGGGGGAGTTCACAATATTCAATAAGAAAGTAAACCAAACTAACTATCATTAGAGATAATTAATAATAGAGAGCAATTAGGGTATCGTGTTCCCCATAATTCCCTAACTTAGTTCACCGAATAATCTAGTTATTGTCTAGTGTATAGCATGTAGGACGGTAATTTAAGTTCACCAACCCCTTTGCTCAAAGGTAAGAGGCAAGTTTCAGTATGTGGCTTGTCCCATTACCATAGTGTGCATTACTAACCATTACCTATAATTACCAATCAACCTCCCCTTGGCCCAGTTCAGTTAATTAGATAAGAACATATCATCAAATTCTATTAATCAATTTCTTTTCATATTTATTACAACCTTGGTCCAGTTAGTAACGCTAGGTGAGTTCTAATATTTCCTACCATTAGAAAACAATGCAAAACAAATAGAATTGATTAATACATGCATAAACCATTCTAAGAATTGCAAATTACCCGGGTTTACTAAGTTAATTTTTCATGATTCCCACAACTCTAGTTATGGATTTAGCTACTCATGTTATGGGTAGATGAAGAAATTATGAATTGACAAAATATAATTAAACACTTACCTAATTGAATTAAGATCAAGCAAATCCAAGAAGAATGAGAATCACAAACGTCAAGATCAAATTTACCCATAAATGTTTTCTTAATATCTTCTCTTCCAAGTATTGAGTTATCTAAGTACAAACCCTAAAAGTACTGAATAATGGCGTCCCTTTGTATACTAATATAAATGTACTATTTATAGTAATTATATTTAAGTCCTTCAAGAAATAGAAAAACTAGTTGGTGGACAAAATGAAAGGTCTCTACGACTCGTATTATGTGTTACAACTCATAGTTAGGGTATCGTAGTCAGCTCCTGGGATTTTGCACTTCTCTTCTATGACACAACTTCACAACTCGTAACTAATTTGTGACTAGTAATGCATGTTCATAGACTTTAGGTTCATTAACTTGTCCCTCACTGTAGATCTTAACATAACCCATTAATATGACTCATAGAATGCTCGAAGACTCATATGCCCATCTTGTACAGCTGTCTTTCTGATTTTATCCTTCACTAAACTTTGCCACAAAACTGCTTGTATGTCTCTGAGAATGCTCTATGATTCTTAGAAGATCTTGTAAATCATAAAAAACCAACAATCTACCATAATTTTGTCCAAATCATGGCCAACCTTTCTTCCTACAAATCTAAATACAAAAACAAATAAAACATATAAATATCGCATTAAGAATGCACAAAATCATATGGTTTAAACATCAAAAATGTTGTATTTTAATAGCACATCATCTTATGAGAAGACATTTCTCACGACCCAAGCCTAGGGCCAAGATGTGACTGGAAATGGGAAACCCGAAGGAACACCAAACAAGCCTCAGAGCATATCATCACACATCCTTGGTCGCAAAAGCAAAATAAATTAACATAAGAAACATAAACAAGGGAAATTGTGACTGTGGGAGAGAGACTTATATTTAAATAGATTGAATATCATAAGTGAGTCATAGCTCAAGCATAATACACATCTCGTCCAACAACACCTCTAACATAGATCTAAGCGGGGACCAAGACAAGCAACCTAGCTTACCCTCATAGTCAAAGTATACCAAAAAGGAAAGATTGTCTTTATTATATAGCATAAGACCATAGATATTTCCCTTGGACATGAGGACTCACCATCTACCTTGAATGGATGCCAGTAGATATCTGAAGGAGGAGGATGACCAAATGGAGCACCGATCTCTACATGGTAACATCATCTAGGCATATAGTATACGTTAGTACATTTGAATATACTAAGTATGTAGGATGCAATGAAACAAGAGATAAGCATCATAAGCAAAATGCATAATTATAAGCAATGGATTCGCATAATAATAATATGGTATGCATGATCAATGCTTGAAGTAAACATGCTTGTAAGTCATTTCAATTACATAGAACATAGTACATAAGTGTGGGAAGAGACTCCAACTGATACAGAATAAGACCAAGGGAGCTATAACTTGGAATCCTGATGATTACCCCTCATCGGCAAAGAGGTGGTCTACATGACAAGGTTAACCATACTTCAAACTTATGGGAACATGCACCAATTTTGTATGAAGTAACCTTCCTTAGGGGATCTTGACATAATTATGGAAAGGATTTCATTAAGAACTTCACCTTATAGGAACATGACCCAATTTTGAGAAGAACGTCAGGAGAAAGTGTACTAAGTGGATCCACTAGTATTGCAAGGGTATACATAGTCCTATTGGGGCACATAATTCAAGAAAAGAGAGCAAATCCTCCATCCATCAGTGCTAAGTTTAAATCCATGGAATACTTATAATAATCATACTGTAGTAACTTACGAGAAACATAGAATCATCACATGAGTAGCTCTAAAACATCCTTCGCCTCTAATGGTAAGTACAACTTCAAATATAAGAATAGTTCATCATCAAACATTACCCTTGCATCAACATTAACACTAAAGGGCTCACAAGATGTAAAATCTTTGAGAAAGGGCTTAAACCCGAGTTTACAACATCATTAACATTTTCATGAGTTAAACATATCTTTAGAAAGCTCATAATCATCATAAAGTCACTTGGATCATAAATCAACTAATAGATCATCAAAACATAAAGAATCACTAAAAAGACATTTTATCAAACACTTGTGGGTGTATAATGCTAATGTAAAATCATGCAATTCAAGACAGAAATCATGCAAGAAAATCTATTGTAAAACTATCAATCAACATCTTGCAACACCCTCAAGCAATATACATCAAAACCCCTCCTCAAATCATTTAATAGATCCAAGATTTATAGCTCAAAATATAGCAAAATAGTCAAAAATTCATATAGCTTTTACATAGTTCATAGACAAATTTATACTAGTATATTCATTTGTACAATCAACTTTTAATCATGTAAATTAAATAAAAAAGAGGTTAGGGAACCATGGGTGTGAGAACCCAATGGTTAAACCCCACATACCTTCATCTTAAAGAATTTCCTGAAAAGGATTTTAATGGAGACTTGAAGTTTGAAGGAATTCCTTAGATCCAGATGAGGGATTTTGGACTGGAATCTTGAAAGAAATATTAGTCTAAGAGTTTGAGTGAGTATTAGAGAATGTTTAGAATGATATAAGGGTGAAATAAGGCTAAGTAAATGTAATTTCAAGTATGGGAACCCTTAGGCCCAAGACTTGAAAGTCTTTTACTAAAGTAAAATAACTACTACCAAAATAACACTGCTCCACATCATGGAAGCGATGCAGATTACTCACTGGAATTTACATTTCTACACATATGACTTCTACAAAAATGGGCATAAATTCTTCATCCAAACGCGAAATAAGGTGAAACCAAGTGAATTGGAAAGCTAAGTCAAAGAGCTTTAATTTTATAGGTCATGGGCCATCTAGCTCTTTATATGCTAATAGGTATGCCCCTTTAAATTTGACCATCCTAAATTGCGTTTTTGCGATTTTTGGATTTTGATACAGTTTCTCTAAAATTTAGGTTAGACCTATTTTCCACTCAATTTTGCCCTCTAAACAAGAATATGAAGTCAAATTTTTAGATATATAGAAATTACAATTCCAAGCACTTCTGAGGCTTATTTTCGGGCACCTTTTTAGATCGTTTCAACATTGGGGGTAGAGTAGAATCAACAAGACCAAGAGGAGCTAAATTGATTAGAAAGTAAGATCATCGATGTAGTGAAAGTGACATCTATTCTAGACCATTCAATGATAGGCACATCTGGCATGAGAGAGCCTGAGTCTACAAGGTCTGACATTGATCTCAAGAGCATATCGGTATATGAGGATATTGATGCCCGTACAACTATTTATCCAGCTCCACCACCACCATAGTAGGATTGACATGACAGCGGGATTCTCATACTCACTACTTTCTCTTATGCTTACTCTTTTGTTGTCTCTTACATATTAAGGGCAATCTTTATTCTTTTAGGAGGGGGTGAGCTTGAGGAATACCCTATCTTTTGGATGACAGATACATCTTTTTATTTTGCATGAGACAATGATGTTTTATTTTGATATTGATATAGTGTTGGATATTTAGACTATCCTTAATCTTTTGGGTTGCAAACAAATTTCAGTTTGGGTTGTAATAGAGTAATATTTATTTTAGGTTTTCATTCTTCTAGAGTTGAATGAATGTGCAAAAGATGTACTCGAATTTTGATCTTTGGCAAACCCCATGCATAGATGACAAGCCATACAAATGTTAATATTATGTTTCTAGTCCTTAGAAATCTAGGTATCGATGTTCCATATGTCTAATTCTGATGGTGCCATGGACGAGGGGCATCAACTCACTAATTAGCCTTTTCTTGATAAATCAATCCATGAATGAAACTTACAAATCTTGAGTTGACTATGTGAGCAATTGATCTTAGATATGCGTTGATCAAAAAATTGCAAGTGTGCTGCCATTGTTTGAATGCGAAGCTATTTGCCAATATAGCATTAATTATTTTGTTAAAATGTTTATTTTGTGACATCTAGAACTTATCCAGTTTTGTTTGGAGAAGTGACTTGGTTAATTCAGGATTAGGAGAGGACCTTGGGCCTTTTTTTGTTCTATTATTCCAGTTGACCATAGTGACATCCCTTGACAGTGAAATGAATTTATAGTGAAGCACTTTTAAGCGTTGATCCCTTCTTTTGCAATAATGAGACCTTGAGTCATATTTGTAATAGACAGTTCCTTCTCGTTTCCTATCAATCCCTCCTTGAGCTTGAAATATGGAGTACTGGCCAAAGGCTAAGATGGGGACGTTAGTTGAAAGCGAAGTATCTCCCATGAAAGAGTCGGAAACAGAGGGACAAGAATGAAAGAAAGACATTAAGGATTCCTAGAAATGAAAGAAAGAAAAACTGAGAAACTATGCTTTAAAATTGAGGACCCAAAAAATTTACTGGGAATAAAAATGCAAAAGGGAGACACTTAGGATAAAATCAAAAGCAAAGGAGATGTCAAAAAGGAGATGAATGTAAAAGGAACCAAAAGAACTTTTCAGCCTGAAAAGAACATGTAAAGTTTAAGGAGGCATGAGCCACTATTGACCATTTGCTACCCTACCTGACGTTTACCCCACATTGCAGTCCTAGTAAAGTCTTTTAGGATCCTCATCTAGAAGAAATTCAAGTGAACTCTGATTTACAATAAGAGCAAGCCTATGAGTTGAAGCTTACATGTTATTTATCATTTGGGAGAGTGAGAGTTGAATAGATCCTTTAAAAAAATGTCATAATATTGAGTGCTCAGGATCATCTTTGGAGTGAGGGCAAATGGTGGTGCTTTTAGTCAGTGATTAGCAGCTATATGAGCAATTGTAAGGATAGCCATTTTTTATTACTCCTTAGTCATCTCTCAAGGCTTCAAAGTTATGTAATTGGTTTGTGGAAGTTTGAGAAGGGATGTAGAAGATGAAGATATATGTGTTGCTCCCTGTAGCGCTGTTTACAAGATCTGATTTGGATAGATAGATGTTTGATTTGCTTGATGGCAAGAAAAGACTTAGGCTGGGGGTGCTGATGAGTCAATATTTTACACTCATTTTGGGGATAGATTGCAAAGAAATATTGACCTTAGGTTGCTATTACTTCCAACTTCTAACAAATATGCATGTGCTATGACAGGAAATGGAATTAAGTGTTCTTAAATGGACAATACTTGGTGAAATCTTGGAAAGTTAGTACAAGTTTAGAAAGGTAGTGAAAAGTGGTACCGCTAATATACTCCATGATCTGCTGAAAACTCAGGGAGTTTGCTTATCATTACAATAACTTAGGTTCCAGGTCAAGTCAAAAAGGCGATAGGATTCGAAATCACAAAGCATGTTCAGTGCATTGCCTAATTACATAAGTGATCACCTAAAGTTGCAGCACCCAAAGCTCTAACACACTGACAGAAAGGCAATATGAAGATATTGCAATGCATCTCCTAATTGGAAATGCATAGCAAATAGTCATTACCTAATGTTTCAGTGGAAGAAGTCTCATAAAGATGCACAAGATAACAGTCAAGTGCACATTTGGCACATCACCAGAGTGCTCGACAATGGTCGGCCTTGACCGCCGAATGACATTTTCCAGCACAAACTTTCACACATTTGCATAGAGTATTTAAGCAATTTTATAAAGCATATTGTACATCATTTGTTCATTCCTTATCAGAACAATTACTATATACTAGTACTACACAGAACTTTCCTCTTAGAGTACAAGGAAGGCTAGGGTTTTCAAGTTTTTGGGCATCAAATTGGAAAAGATTAGCTGGTGATAACCAACTGATTTGTACTCAATCTTCTTACCCATGACTTTTTATACTATGTATGCTATTCAATCTTTAATTTCTAACATGTGCGGCTAAAAACCTCATTTTGGAAGTGTGCTTTTGATATGGATATTAATTTACTTAATGGGTATGCAATATCTTGACTTCTTGTAGTTAATTTGGGTAAGTTTATATATATTCCTATGTTTAATGTATAAATATCAATGTTGCAAGCTTTGGGTTTGGATTTAGATCTCTTACCTTAGCTGGAACTATTAGAGTATGGAATGGATATAATGGTCAGAAACCTTATGGGCTTTCAGTAGAAGTCCACAATCATGGATTCAATGGACAAGATAGTAGGGGGTTTGTTGTGACTTCTTAGGTCAAGCGTGTGCTCAGCGGTCTATGTGTTATATCTTAGCTGATTCATATGAAACACCCATATATCATAGGTGATTTGGGTTACAAGAAACCCAACCTGTTCGGTCAACATCAACTTATGTAGTCAAGTATCTAGACCCATTTTGACTATATTTACACATCTCGAACATCTTCCCTTAATAGTTTAATTCATTAATTAGAACTTGCTAGCCGAAGTTTGTTTTCATTATTGCAACCCCTAGATCCTACAGTTGCTTTGTCCAACGAGTCACTTCTAGCTTGAATAATGATTTCTCGTGGAGTCAACCCCAACCTCTAAAGTTGGATTAGTATGCTGATGATGACCACCCTTTTGGCTTTTGAGTAGTTGAGTTGAGCACTATTAGTGGGATACAATGAAACAATGGAATTAAACGTTATAATAGAAAATATTCATATCCATAATGAAGGATCAAGATCAATATGAAATATAATGTAAATGCATTATTTAAAAACATGCTAGTGAGAATGACCAAAACATCATATATACTATGTGGGAGTAGACCTTAATCAACACTAAGTCCATGCGAGCTACTATATGGAATCCGATGTTGCCTTCACACCGGAGAAGGATCATCTACTTTCCAAGGTAGACTATACCCCACTATACAAGTGTCGTGAACATAGTGCTATATATGGACCTACTAGCTAATAAATAATCCTATGGAAATATGTAATTATGAGGCAAAATACTTTATATAAGGACTCTTGGGGATAGGCCCTCACCCTAGGCCTCATTTGGTGCTAAGTCTAGTCACAGGGAATACATAAACAAAATTATACATTTGTAAGCTTATTAAGATAAACATATCATGATAGGAATAACTCATTTACTTCATAACCCCTTATGTTGAGCGTTGTCCTTTCACAAAAGAGTTTTTCATGAACAAGTAATAAAAGGTCTTCATAAATAAGTACATAGTTTCATAGAGGTTTCCACAGATTTCATAACATGCTTGCAAGCCCTTATAATACATAATATATTCCATTATAGGAATTAGTTTTAACTTAGTGGACTCATGCGTGTGAACTTCAAAACATGCAATTTCAAGAGTATCATGCATTAATGAAAAAAAATTCATCACTCAAAAGCATTCTCAAGATAGTTTATTAAATTAGTCAAAACCCTAGGTTTGGGTATCATAGAATTCATCTTGTATTCCATCATAAATCATAAGGTATCATGGTATTACATTTTATTTTGCTCATATATACCTCAAAATAATTCATAATATCAATATTTATGAAGAGTTCATACGATTTCATGAAATATTCATAGCTTGGAAATTTAATGTATGAAAGATATACTTGAGCATTTGGAGGGAGTGACCCCACAAATCAACCCACATATCTTGACTAGATGACAAAAAGAGAAGGGTTGAAGTTGACAAGGAAAGCTTGTGAAGCCCTAGCATCACTTTCTTGTTCTTGTGAGAGTATCCTTGCCTTAGAAAATATTTTGGGTGAGTGAATGAAGAGTGAAGGAGAGTAATGGGGGGGAAAAGGTTCTGCTATGGGTAGTATAGGGCCTACAACTATGTAGTTTAAGGAATGAGGCATGGGAGAAGGTCAAAATTCCTTCCTTAAAATTGCCATGACCTAAATTACGAGTCCCATCTGCGAGTTGTGGAACGGAATAAGAGTCTTACAAATGGGGTACCACATTGTTGCATTTCGAACCCTCTAAAAAATATCTCAAAAACACAATCTATGGGTCCCATCAATGACTAACAGATTACTTTATGAACCATAAAAATGGCTTGTGGAAATGCCCAACATTTCAATAGATTTCCACCTTAAGGTGTCCTTCAGCGATCCGATCTATGGGTCATAAATAGGGGTACGACTCATTCTGTTATTTGTGCTTCACACTTTAGAAACCTAAAACATGATCAGTCGAAGCCTGTCAATTACGAACAAATAGTACCATATAGACCATATTTTTCACTTGTAAACCCCACCCAATTTTAGTCAAATTCTCAACCCAGTGTCCCTAAACCTAGAGCCTTGTCTATGACTCATAAGTTAAATCATGAGCCATAGATAAGGCTCGTACTTTGCACTGCAAATTTTTAGATTCCCCTTTTTTGCTATATTGTCATACTTTCTTACTTTCAGGACATTAAAATATCTCCCCCTTGAGAATATTTCTCCCCAAGTGTTGCATGATCTAAAGGATTAAATAAGTAGCTAACAACTTATAATGAATGCACAAATGCAACTTACAGACTTTTTAACAAAATTTTCTAACTTATGCTGCAAATATCACTCAAATGCAACTTTATAAACATGTAAATATGCATTGATGATATGAAAAAATGAAATGGAAGGAAATTGAGGTTTGGGGCAAGAAGACTTAATACCTTCTTCGTGAGTAGGGTGAAAAACATAGGGGTATCGTTTCTTTATATATGCTTTCACTTCTCACGTGGCACTTTCAACTACTAGATTCCTCCTAAATACCTTGAAGGATATCACATCTTTGTTAGTCAACCTCATGGCTTACCAATTCAATATTTTAACCGGTACTTCCTCATAAGTCAAGTTCTGTTCCACATTTACAACTTCTAAGGCATAGTTGACTTGGGTCACCCACACATTTCTTCAACATGGACACATAAAAGACTAAATGAATCATATTTTTCTCCATAGGCAACTCTAATTCATAAGCAATATTGCCAATCCACCTCAAAATCTTATAAGGCCTTATAACCTAGGGCTATACTTTCCCTTTTGCCAAATTGAACCACACCCTTAATGGGTAAGACCTTCAAATACACTCAATCATCAACTTTGTACTCAACATCTCTACTTCTATCAGAATAAGACTTTTGCCTACTTTCTGTCATCTTTAATTTCTCCACTACAAACTTCACCATCTCTAAAGATTCTAAGACCAAATCTAGACCTATCAAGGTCATCTCCCTCACTTTAAACCACCCAACAGGGCTCTACATCACATCCTATACAAGGCCTCGAATGATGCCATCCTAATACTAGAGTTGTAAATAGAGTGGGATATGATCATTCCAACTACCCTTGAACTCCAACACGTAAGGCCTAAGCATATCCTTAGAGGTTAGCATGATCATTTCAACTTGACTGTTTGTTCGTGGGTAAAACATCATGCTAAGCTTGACTTTAGTACCAAGACCTCTTTGGATGGATCTCCATCAATGAAAAGTAAATTGCACCATGATCCGAAATGATCGATAGTGGAACACCATGCAACCTAACCAACTCATGAATGTACAATTTAGCATACTCACTAGCACCATAGGTTGTCTTGGCTGGTAGAAGGTGAGTTAACTTTGTCTTTCTATCAACAATGACCCAAATTGAGTCAAAATGCTTCTTAGTCCTAGAATACCCAATCACAAAATCCATCCACTTCCAAGTAAGGATCTTTATGTCTTGGGCTATGCCACCCAACCTTTTGTGCTTGGCTTTGACTTGTTAGCAATTGTAATATTTGGCTACGAACTTTACAATATCTTGCTTCATGCCACCCCTCCAATGTACTTAAATCACTATACATCTTTGGGGATCTAGGATGAATAGAATTAGAGGAACTATGAGCCTATTTCAATTTCAAGTTTCTCAATCCATCACAATTTGGCACACACAACCTACCTTGGTATCTAAACACACCATCTCATGTATGGGTAAAAACCTCCAGTAGCACTCCTTCACCAATTCCCTCAACTCAACCACATGGAACAAAAGTTCTTGTCTAGATTTGATATATTCAATGAAAGAAGGTTCGGAACCATTTAATACCATCACACTATCATTTGCGACCTCCCTCAACTCAACTCCCAACCTTGCTAATCGATGAACTTCCTTGGCCAACTTCTTATTTCTATCATCAATGTGAGCTATACCCCATGGACATCCTACAAAGTGTATTGGTCATAATATTAGCCTTGCTCAGATGGTAATGCACGCTCATATCACAGTTCATAAGGATTTCCAACCACTTTTTTTGCATAAAATTGAGGCTTTTGTGATTGGTGAAGCTATTCACATGATCCATTAGATAATAATGCCATATGTTCAAGGAAAATACCACGGCATCTAACTCAAGGTCATGTATGGGCTAGTTGCACTTATCTACCTTTATTTGCCTAGAAGCATTAGCAATGACCTTGCCGCTTTGCATGAATAAACACTCTAAATTGACCCTTGAGGGATTTGAATAGACTACAAACCCATCTAAGCCTTCGAGTAGAGTCAATATTTGAATGGATGTTAACCTATTTTTCAAAGTTTGAAAAATCCTCTCACATTCATCTGTCAAAAATAAATTGCCTTCTTTTGTATAAATTTTGTCAAAGGAGATGCAATTGAAGAAAATCCTTCAACAAATCTCTAATAGTACCTCACTAAGTCCAAGAAATGCCTAATACCAAAAGGAATCAAAGGCCTAGGGTAATTTTTTACTACTTCTATCTTCTTACAATCTACTTTAATCCCTTTTTCCGACATTACATGCCTGAGGAAGGCCACTTCTTTGAACAAAAATTCACATTTTTCAAATGTAGCAAACAACGTTTCATCCCTCAAGGTTTGTAAAATCACTATTAAATGCCTCATATGCTTTTCGTAAATCTAGAAACAGACCAAAAAACATCATCAATGAATACCATAACAAACATGTCAAGATAAGGTTTGAATAACCTATTCCTGAGATCCATAAATATTATAGTAATGGTTAGACCAAAAGACATCACCATAAATTCACAATGGCCATACCTCACCAGGAATGCAGTTTTAGGAATGTTAAATTCCTTTATACTTAGTTAATGATAACCGGAACAATGATCGATGTTGGAGAAGTGGCTAGCCCTTTGCAATTGATCAAATAGATCATCTATCCATAAAAGTGACTTGTTTTTTGGTGACTTTATTGAGTCGCTAGTAGTCGATGTAGATTCTAAGTGAGCCATCCTTTTTCCTTAGAAACAAAACCAGTGCACCCAAAGGTGACTTGCGAGGCCTTATCAGGGTCTTCTACAATAAAACTCTTAAATGATCCTTTAGTTCCTTCAATTCCTCCGGGGCCATGCTATAAGGATGAATGGAGATAGGTTGAGTATCAGAGAGGAGGTCTCTACCAAAATCAATTTCTCTATTAGAAGGAACATCAGGATGGTCATCAAGAAATACATGAGGAAACTTATTGACCACGTGAGCCGACTTAATGGGAGGAGTATTGGAGTCAATACCCCTAAATATTACAAGATAGGTAGATGCAACCCTTCATAATTGATTCCTTAGCCTTGAGACAAGAAATGAACTTACCCTTAACTACCAAATGGTGACCCTACCACTCAAGAATGGGTTTATTAGGAAATTGAAACCTAATCTTACCGGTTCTATCATTAATTAAGGCATGATACACATGCAACAAGTATATCTGAAGAATAGTGTCGAAATATACCATGTCAAGTTTAATAAAATCACAAGGCAAGGTTTTATGCAAAATGGACACAGAACAATCCCTATAGACTCTCTAAGCAATAATAGACTCACCAACAGAGGTACGTACCAAAAAGGATTCACGTAGTATTTTGGGACATATGTCAAACCTATTAGGAAGAAATAGGATAATGGAAGACAAGGTGGCAATCAGAATAATTAAAGCATATACATCAAAATAATAAACCTTTAACATACCAGTAGCAACATTGAGTGCCTCCTCTAGCTCTTGTATTCCTTAAAGAGGAAAGAACTCATTATGATGTAGCACACCCCCTCGTTGACCCCCTTGACTCCATTGACCTCAATGAGTTCCATACCCTTGAAGATGGGTATCTCTTCCTTTGATTAAAATAGTTGGACAATTAGAAAGTTTGTGGCCTAGCTTGCCATACCCATAATATGCACCCATATCCTTGATGAATTTGGCACCATGGTTCCTCCCACACTTATGTTATTCAGGGATGTTGGTCCACCACTACCACCACCACCTTGAGATTTGGGTTTGGCATCCTATCATTGACGAACATTTTACTTGCGTAAATTTACAACCCTTAACCACTTCCACCACTCTTAGCACCTTGGAATCCACCTTAAAAATGCATACTTTTGGGCTCCCCTATTTTCCTCTTCTCGAGATTCTCACCCTCAATTTGTTTAGCATATTTCATGAGTTGAGATATTTTTATTTATCCCACAAACATGGCAGTACAATATTTTTCATTGCTCAAATTAGACATGCCCAACATTAATTTGTTCATCCTTGCTCATGGATCAGCAACCAAGGTAGGAGCATACTTCGAAAGTTTATGAAACTTTAGGGCATACATCCTCACACTCATGAATTCATGTTTGAGATTTATGAATTCCACCATTTGGGCTTCCCTTACCTCAATAAGGAAGAAGTAGTCAAGGAAGGTGTCTTTGAATTCGTCGCAAGGAATGGGATCATCATCCACCCACTCCATCATCAATTAGGTGAACCATATTTATGCTAGGACCTTGAGTTAGTAGGCTACTAGCTCCACTTTCTCCTCCAAGCTCACCCTCAATATAGCCAAGATTTCGTACACTACATTAATGAATTCTTGAGGTCTTCCTTTATCCGTGGGTCATGAAATTCTAGAGAGTTCATCCTAGTAAAGTCCCTCCACCTTCAATATAATTTAGGAGCATAGGGAGCTTGGGCTCCTTAGTTGGCACATCTTATGCCAACAAGGTGATAACATTTCGATACACTGCTTGAGTGACCACTTCTTCTTTGGGAGCCCGTGAGACCAAAGGAACTTGGTCCTCATCAAGGATAAGAGCCCTTGGTGATGGCACTCTTGGTGGGGGCATTATCTGACAATGCAAAGAAAAGGTCGTAAGAAATAAAAAATCTTAGGTCAATTTTTAAGACACAATATAGAGTATGATAGAACTTAGTCATTTTCAAAATGTCTCACAGCATTCAATTCATATTTGTGGAGCTCTTTATAATAATGAACAAGACTCTATTCAATGTGGTATGTTGGTCTTCCGGGGACCATTTACTACCCAAATGCTTTGATACCAAGATTATCACGATACAAACCTAGGCCTAGGCATGACATGGCAAGTGGCAAATTTGAAGTTACCCTAAACAAGCCTCATAGCATACATAAAACATATCATTGGTATAATAATAAATAAGAGGAAACTTAGGGTTAGGGACTAAGGGGCAATCAACATAATGTAAGATATAGAACTAAACCAACATATACATAATCAAGTCTCCAACAATACCTCTAAACCATAAAGAGGATGGGAGGCTTAGACTTGTCCTAAGCTCACTCTCTAACATATATAAAGTGAAATTAAAGTTTCATAGTCATAAATATCAAGCTAGATTGAAAAGGGCTATTAACCTTGAAACAAATGGACTCACTAATGAAGCAAAGACTTCAATCTGATAATCAATCATGCGGTTGAGAAGGAGGAGGAAGATTGTCAGGCCCTACATGGTGATATCATGAAGGCAAAATATGCAAAGTACTATGGAATGTACTAAATATGTAAGTGTAATTCAACAACAGAATCATACATTATAATCGACAATATGTATACCCAAAATTGAGGATCAAACTCAGTATGCAATGTATGGTAAATGAATTATTTAAAAACATGCTTGGGAGAGAGGAATAAAAATTATATAACATCATATAAATAAACAAACAACAACAAACAACATTATTGCAATGCCTCAAAGGCTCCTGCCCATTGCGGGATAAGGGGGGTCGGGTGTACGCAGCCTGACCCCTATGTTTAAAAACATAGCGCAACTATTTTTGATGACCCATTATGAGCGTCAAAAATTGCATTGACTAACTACTACTTCACAACTGAAAGAAGCGCAGACAGTTTAAAGAGCCAGTTTGCTTTATTCCATCATACTCCAAAACCAAAAAATAGTGAATCTTTGGCTCCATACAAGATTTATGGAAAAATAACATAATATACATACTACATGGGAATAGACCTTAACTAACTCTTAGGCCAAGCGAGTTACTACCTGTAATCTCGATATTAGCTACATACTGAAGGAGTAGTCTACTTAGCAAGGTAGACTATACCGCACTTTGTGAGTGTCATCAACATAGTCCAACACATGGATTTACTAGGTAATACATAATCTTATGCTGACGCATAATTATGAAGCAAAAGGCATTATATAAGGACCCAAGGATAGTCCCCCACCCTAGGAATCATTCAGTGCTAAGTCTAGTCCCATGGAATACATAAATATAATCATACATTTGTAAGCTTATCATCATAAGCATATTATCATAGGAATAGTTCATTTACTTCTTAACCCCTTCAAGTGAGAGATATCCTTTCACAAATGGGTGTTTTACACATGAGTCACAAAAGGACTTCATAAATTATAACAAGCTTTCACAAAATTTTTCCTTAGATTTCATTACATGCTTGCAAGCCCTTATCATACATAAACATGTTCCATTAGAGAACTTAGCTTAAACTTAGTGAGCCTATGCAAGTGAACTTTAAAACATGCAAATTCAAGAGTATCATGCATTAACAAAATGAAATTCATCACTCAAAAGAATTCTCAAGACAATCCAATAGTTTAGTTAAAACCCTAGTTAGGGTTATCATGAAATTTATATTGTAGTCCATCATAAATCATAATCTATCATGACATTAAATTTTACATGGCGCATATTCCTCAAAATAATTCATAATATCAACATTTAGAAAGAGTTCATACAACTTTATGAAATATTCAAAGTTGAGAGATTTAGTGTAAGAGACAAATACTTGTGCTTTGTAGAAGGAAGGACCCCACAAATCAACCCACATACCTTTATTAGATGACTAAGAGAGAAGGGTTAAAGTTGAGGAGGAAAGCTTGTGAAACCCTAGCTTCTCTTGTTTGTTCTTGAGAGAGTATCCTTACCTTAAAAAATATTTTAGGTCACGCTCATGATACACCTCTTCTTGAAGTAAAAGCGATTATCAAATTAATAAACCTAACAAAGGTTAGGGTTGAATCTCACAGGGAATACGGGACTTTACAAGTTGGTTCACCAATAATCAATTCAAGAATTAACTAACTCAATTCCCTAAAAGAGGGGGGTTGCAAGGATTGATAGGAAATTAATCTAAACTGACTAAAATTGGAAGACAAGCAATAATAGAGAGAAACTTGGATATTGTGTTCCGCATGATTCACTAACTCAACATTCCCAGATATCACAATTCTCAACTAGAATATTTTATGCAGGATGGTAATGTAGGACGGTAATTTAGGTTCTTCCAACACTTTGGTCAAAGGTAAAGGTCAAATTTCAGTATAGTACTTCGCCCATCTCCATAGTGTGCTCAACTAACCATTACGTATAGTCACAGTCAACCTCCCTTTGGTCAAGTTCAATTGATTAGATAAGAAAACATCATTGAATCCTATTAATCGCTCACTTTTCCTATTCATTACCACCTATACTGAGAAGGTAACAATAGGCAAGCTCTAATGTTAGCCACCACTAGAAAACATTCAAAATGAATAGAATGATTAATACATGCAAATACCCATTCTAAGAATTGCAAATAATTCGGGTTTTCTATGTTAGATTCTCATGGTTCCCACAACTCCAAGTAGTGGATTTAGATACTCATATCTTGGACAAATAAAAAAATGAATAGAGAATACATGGTTAATCACTTACCCAAAAAGATTGAAGAACAAGAAAACCCAATATGTATTGAGAATCAGAAGATTGAACGATGAATTTAATCGACAAGTGAATATCTTCTCCAAAATGTAGTCTCCCAAACTAAAACCCTAAGAATATTCTAATTTTTGGTCTCTACTTTATTCTCAGCTGCTCTCTCTGTGTACCAACTGAAAAACTTAAAAACTCCTTAAATGACCTTGTATTTTCTATTTATAGTATTTACAAACAAGTTCCTACAATAATTAAAAAACTGGTCAGTGCACTCTATGACTTCCAGTTACGACTCGTAACTAGGTTCACGAATCATAATCAGGCTTTTGTGTTCATCTATTGGATTATGGACTTCACTACTACGAAACATGTTCATAGTCACACTCTGATCTACGACTCATAATGTCCTTTCATAGCACAGAGCTACAGCACTTGGTCCAAAACTAGGGAACACTGGAAATTGGTGTGAAACCCTCCAATATGGCTCGTAGACTGGTCTACAACTCATAATTGTGTTTCATGTGGCTGTACTTCTATTTTGGCTTCAACAATGGAAATCTCCATGAGGCCACCTCTATGACTCATAAGCTAAGATACGACTCGTAGAGGGTCTCTTATGTCCTGAAAATCAGAAAAACCTACAACTTTTCCCAAAATTGTACTAACCTGCTTTTCCTGTAAAATCAAACATAAAAACACATAAAAACCATAAATATTCCATTGAGAACACACAAAATCTCAAGTTTTAGGCATCAAATGTGTTATATTTTGACAGTACATCAATACCCTCAACTTATGATTATTATTTGTCCTCAAGCTATGATTCAATCTAGCTAGATAACACAGCAACACACAAAACAAAACTAATGGCATATATCTTGCAAAATTCAGGCTCAGGTACCTACACCAACTTTTCAAAACAAGATCAGATAGCTCTTTTGGCAAACCAAGATATAATGATGCATCTGACAAACAACTACGACAAGAAAGAGAATATCCTTAATCTACAATTTCCGAACAAGTCAAATGCTAACATTGCAATGCAGATGCCCTCACAGAAAGAAGTCTCAAGTAACACACTTAATGATGATTTCAAGATTACCACTGGGACTATGCAAATTTAGTCACACTTAAAAAGATATTCATGCACATTAACTAATATCATAGGTATGCTCATGACTCCAATTTTCAACTAGCCAGACTAAGATTACTCTATGACTCTTTAAGCTTGTAACATAGGCTCATGGGGCTTTGGTATGACATTTTTTGTAGTCATAGTGACTGAAGACCATCCTTGAGCCCCGATTTTCATCAATTAAACCTTACAAACTCAATCATTTCACCGTATTCTCCCTTTTTCTTCATATTCAAGCTTTTTCAGGTATTTTCTTCTCAATTTTCAGCTTTTGTCTCATTTTCATACATTATTTTGCTTCTATTCTCAATCTAAGTCATCTTTTTCTATTTTTTTCTCCCGATACATAATCTTTTTATACTTTTTTTATTCCTAACTCACCACCTTATTTTGGTGATTACACCTCTACACTAGCCACCCTCAACTTAGGCTTTTAGCCTATTTTGAAGTACATAATATTCATTCCCCAGA
Organism: Solanum sejunctum; assembly: GCA_025642045.1. Lineage (NCBI taxonomy): Eukaryota > Viridiplantae > Streptophyta > Magnoliopsida > Solanales > Solanaceae > Solanum > Solanum sejunctum. Next base: position 17,971,786 of record JAOTQJ010000007.1, on the reverse strand, counting down.
CTAGGGCCATTTTTGGTAGCCACCCTCAATCTAGGCATTTTGCTTCAGTCAAGGTTCACAATGCTCAAGGATAGACTATGGCCAATCTCAAGGTACATCACTAAACAAGGCTAGGCTAATTAGGTGTTTAAGAAAGAATTGGTTCATGTAAGGCTCAAATATTTGAAACAAGGGATAAAACATAATTTAGTTAGTTATTTAAGGCTAAAGTGGTTAAGGAATAAAGGCATAGGATCACCTCCTAATCCATTTAGTCTACCATCCAACATAGAGTAACAGGGCAAGTTCTGAATTAGCACAAAATAGTCATGAATCTGGCTAAATAAGCTCACTCACAGATGACATTGCATACATTATCAACAAGAAACTCACATATCATGCTTCATAATTCAATTAACGTCACTCATCAAGACAAATATTGTCAAACACCCAAAATACACAAGGTTCCAATTTTAACTTCTAATCAACTTTTTTTGTGGGTACCAATTTTAAAATATTTCAAAATAATCATCAAAACATGTACATGCCATAAGTTGAAGTACTATATGCTACAAATATTATCTAAAATAATCTAGACATGTTGGTTCAAGAAAAAATAAATATCCACGAGGAAAAAGAACACAGGCAAGAAAACCTTGGGATCTAAATTTAGGGTAGTTATGGACCAAAAACTACTCAGACTTCACCCTAGTCCATAACTACCCACACTCCATCAAAAACTTTGTACCTTGTCCTCAATGTACAATATCAAAAATCAAAGTAAATACAATGGGTCAAAACAAATATATCTTGGTGCTAAACACTAGTCTCAGGCTGCATTTGATCATCTCCTTTCTGCATGGTAGTCTGTGCAGTAGCTGCATTGGATGAGCTAATACCCATCGCTCTATCACTCTCTTGGGCTACTCTTAGCTCATCTTCTAGCCTTGACATCCTCAAGACTCACCAGAGCTTATCCTTTGTCTCCTCATCATCAACCTCAAAGATCTTCGATTGCACATGCCTATCCTTTGTCTCATCACCCTCCATAAGGGGTATCTTCCCATGGGAATGATATGGAGTATCCTATATGGGAAATAGATCAAATAGTGGCTTCGAAGGTGTAAAATTTGGAACTGTGACTGGTATCGCTAATGAAGAAGTCCCATTAGCCTTATGTTTTGCAATCTCATCATGTAGGGCTGATAGATATTTTGTACTCATTCCTCAGATGCATCAATACAGGCATACCCCATAGAAATATGCTCCTGAATAGTAGAATTGGTAAATGTCATTAATTGCTCCTCTGAGTCCATAATAATTTACCAGACCCATGGCCTGAGCTGCTAATAAGCAGAGACAACTGTGCCTCAATCTGTGATAACTGATGCACCATGGTCTAAAAAGAAACTGCAGGCAAAAACACAGTGTGGAAGTCTATGATGTAGAAGCCTCTGGTGCAGGAGTTGCTATAGTGGGACCCCCTCAATATCGACTGCCTCAGGCTTGTAGGGTCTCTCATCAGTACTAATAGTTGGAGTAGTGGTAGGAGTAGTCGTCGAACCCTCCTATGGTAGCTCTAGAGCAAACATCTTAGGCATAGGAGGAGGTTGTGTCTCGAAGTGCCACAAGGTTCTTATTAACCTTTATCAGGCTGGATCTAAAGTGTGTAAGGTCGATACCAACTGGTCAAGATAAAACAATATCTGAACCCTCAACCCTATACAGAGTCTGTAGATTAAGACCAAAAATAGAATGCACGTGTCCCCTCTAGAGTGTTGACTAATGAATTTTCTTCGCTGTGAGTTGGATCTAATAAATCTCATAGCTATCCAAGATGTTGGAAACCAGTACTACTCACTCTAGTGTGAGTATGTTATCTACTAATATAAGCTAGATGTGAGATCTACTAATATCCCACCAAAACTTTGCAGGAAAATAAAGAAAACCCTTGACAATAGGCTTCGTATGTGTGGTGACCTAAGGAGGCTCTGGATATTACTGGCCACCTATCTCAGTAGCTTGGTCATATGTACCTGATCCTTTGAAATTAATGTTGTTTGGGCCTGCCATAATCTGTCATCAAACTCAGTTGTTGACCTCAGAGCTCAGTACTTATGACTAAAAAGTAGACGGAGAATTATCTCCTCCAAAATATCAACCCACCGACCTCTCACTAGTACCTCTTACAATCTCAGTTATATGAGAGGTCTCTTTCCTTGGGAAGATCATGAAGAATGGTAGCTGCATAAGCTACATAGAACCGCACCATAAGCGAGGCAAATCTTCCAAGCTTATCTACTAGCAAATCAAGTCCATATCAGGTTATAGTGTCCTTTAGTCCTGGGACACGGCTCAATCCATTGCCAATGACCCAGGGTCCATATATCGACCATGCGGTCTTGCCTTGCCCATTTGGTTGTAAACCCTCTATGAATATAGTCTCCATTCCCTTGACACGCCACCGATTAGTAGGATCCAATGTTTGAGAAGTTGATGGGGCAACAGAGGACGGGGCATCTCTTATATCCTAGGGTCCATCCTCTAGACTAGACTACGTGCCTGAAGGAGTCATCTGGGGTGAACCATTATCAATTTCATCATCGCCTTCCTCATCACACTTGGAAGGACTATTACCATAAGCTTAAGTTTGCCCAACTCTGGCAACAACTCCTGTTTGTGGTCAAAGTACTGCTGGATCAGGTTGGGTGTTATAACACTCCATTGACCCACCTAACTGGGATTGCTCATTACCCGAATGCTCCTCGTTTGTAGGCTCATCAAAGGATTTCTTTGTGAATGCCTCAATTTTTGATCGTTCTCCCTTCGGGGACATAGCACCTAAAGAGTAAACACAAACAAAACAACATAAGCCCCAATAATCAACAAAAGAAAACAAGAAAAATGCATTAGATCAGTTCCTGTTTGGTGCCACGAGGACCAGTTATGACTCATAGCTGGAACTACGAGTCATAAAGTAGTTTTGTAAACTAAATGTGCAAAATAAAATAAAACACTGGAACATCGTATAAGACCCAGTTATGATGCATAACTTTGGTTATGGGTCGTAAACAGGTTTTACATAAAGTTCCAAGGAGCAAAATTAGGACAGGCATGAGTCTACAAGACACATCTATGACTTGTGGAGGGATCTACGACTCACAGATGGTCTCGTATGATGAATTATTCAAAACATCACATCTCTATAACTTCTCATGAGAGGCAATTACAACTTGTAAACTCATCTATGAGTCTTAAAGGACTCTTGTGACTAAAGATTTCCTAATACCTGATGTACCTCAACTTATCACACGAACCCTACAAACAATTTAAACATTATTCTACCAGTATCGAAGCAAGTTCATCAATACTCATATGCCAAGCACAAATTAACCCCTACCTTAAACATGATTCTAAAATAAATTTACCCCATCGAATAGGGTTTAGCATTCAACACCATATCATCTAAGCCTTCCCCCAAATTCATTCCAAACACTACCTATAGCATCACCCACCAAGTAACACATAACACTTGCTTAATCGCAGTCAAATTCACTAGGGGGTACAGATTAATAGGCAACACAAACATTAAGTATCCCATAATTCTGAGTAAATCAATATAACCCAAACACAATCATACCCCTGTGCATTTGATAATCAACATTCATGAATAAATTGCAAACATTCACTCAAACAAGGGACATGATATCATGGGCATTCAATTAGAAATCACAAGGTCATAACACCAAATTTGAGGCATAACAATCAAGTACATCAGAAACACCCCCAACCTCACATACCTTATTCATTCAAATTAAGAATTTGAGGTTTAAAACTCAAATAACTCTCCATCATCAAAGCACACAATAAAGATTAATGGGAATTTTAAGCTTATAATTTAACCAAGAGATATACCAGAGATAATGAGGGTTGTAAAGAGAAAAAGGAATGTGAACAGGTGAAACCCTAGGTTTGCTAGAAATTTCTTCCCGAAAATACGATGAAGTGATTGGAGAAATGATAGAAAATAATGGGGGAACAAGGTTTGGGAAATTTTTTAGTAATAGGGTTTAAACTGGGATCAAAATAATTTTGACCCCTTTTTATACTTTATCAGGTTTAAGCTTTAAAATAACTGATTTGGGTCTATGAAACCCACACTACGAGTCATAACTTGGTCTATGACTATAAGTCCTGATCTCATAGACCACTTAAACACTTAGAAAAATTCAAAAAACATACCACTCATAGTGTGGACTACGAGTCAAAAAGTTGGCTCGTAGATGGAGTGCACTTTTAACCTACTCATTATAACTCATTACGAGACAGGGTTATTTGACTTGTGAAACTGGTCGTAAAGACTATATCAGATGCAATTCTTAGGAAAACTTACAATTTTTTCTTGAACCTGTATGCTCCTCACAAAATGCACTTGCACCTTAAACGCAACAAATCCAATCATCAAAAATATCAATCAAAACACAAACAAACAATCAACATAAAAATTTCAAAAACTTAAAATGAACTCAAAAATATGCTAGAACATCAAAATGCTTGGGTTGTCTCCCAAGTAGTGCCTGATTTATTATCGCGGTATGACTTAGTCATCTCGAGTACTCAAAATTCCACAACTTCCCAAACTTCACTTTTCTGTCATCTGGATGCTTTATAGATTGATGGATATCAAAAATCACTTCCTCATCATTCACCCTAAATCTAAGTTGATCAAAATCCATATCCACCAGGCTCTCCCTGTGGCCAAAAATTGTCTACTAAGGATAATAGGGACCTCAAAATCAACTTCACAATCAAGAATCACAAAATCCGCTGAGAATATGAATTTATCAAATTTCGCCAACATATCAAAAATTATTCCCTCTGATTTCTTCATAGTTCTATCCACTATTAATAACCTCATTCTCATAGGAGTAGGAGAAAGCTTTTTGAAGATTTCAAGAGGCATTAAGTTTATATTGGCATTGAAATCACATAAGGCTCTTATAAACTATACATCACCAGTGGTATAAGGGACAGTGAATGTACTGGGATCTTCCCTTTTCTTAACTAAGGATTTAGTGGTAATTGCACTTCAATTTCAAGCTGTTGCAAAAGCTCTTAGCTTACCATGCACTTCTTCGTCACCAAATACTTCATATATTTAGCATAACCAGGCATTTTCTCCAATGCTTGGATAAGGGGAATGTTGACGAATAATTTCTTTAACATGGAGTGAAAATGTTTGAATTACCATGCTCCTCCTTTTGTTTGAGTCTTTGGAAAAAGGGACGAGGAGGCTTTGGGATGGTCTTACACTTCTATAACTCCTTAACCACTTCACCGCTTGCCCCATCTTTATTGTCTTCTTCTCCTTCATTCACAACCTTCTCTGCAACTATGTCTTCATGTACATCACCCTTATCTACCAGCATTAGAGGATCAATGGTACTCTTACTTTGCCTAGTCATGACTGCCATAAAATGTCCCTTATTCTTTAGATTTTGAGCTATATTGATTAGCAATGTCCTGTCTGGGGTTAATTCAATTGAGTAGACACTTAGCCGAATTATTCCTCAAGTTTCTTAATGGCTACCTGTTATAGAATGAATATAGACTTAATTCCTAGTGATATACAAGCCTTATTTAGGTAGATTTATAGGAATCATCTTTTGTATCTTCCTAAGTTAGTTTATTTCTTTCCTAAGTTAGCATATAATCTATTGTATTTATACATTGTTTTCTATTAGAATGAAATAACTTTTTCTTCCATCTAATTTACATGGTATCAGAGTTTATAGACTCAATTCATATTTAGAAATAGGGAATTACGAACTCTTCCCTGATCATTTGAACTCATAATTTGGGTCACATCTACGAAGTGACTGTTTTGTCTCACCACTACCATAGGAGGAAGTAGAACAATATATTAAGTCTGGAGAACCTTCACTAGCTTTAGGGTGGGCAACTAGTGTGTCAAATGTGCTGCCCCAATCTCTCACGCTCTAGCACGTGACTCGGTAGAACTGATTGTGTGTTTCACTTTTCACGTTGCCTTATCAGTTTCACTTTGGCAAATTCAATTTGGTATACATCTTTTATGCTTCTATGGCAGCTTATTGTTGTTGGATCAGTGGTTGCTTGTGGTGGTCATCCCTGGTTTTTTTGTTCTTTGTTAGTTTATTGATTTACATCCATGACTCTAGGCTACACTACTTGCTTGGAAATTTTAAATTTTATTCTATTTCAAGTTGTGATATTGAAAGGTTTCTAAACATTGACTTGGCCCCTCTATGATTAGACTACTTGTGGAGAAATTCGCTCAACAAAAATAATCACTAATGGGACCCACTTATGTGAATTCATTTTTCGAGTCAAATAAGACATGCCTTTTTACCTCTTCAAATAAATGGGTGATTGATTCAGGTGCCACAAATCATATGAAAAGTAACTCTAATATTTTTTTTATCTTTCAACCACATAATGCACCATCTTGAGTTACTGTAGTTGATGGTTCAACTTGCAATATTGTTGGATCTGGGACTATTAAAGCAACCTCCTTCATTACAATGTCAACAGTGTTAAGTTTACCAATGCTGGCCTTTAATTTTATTTTTGTTAGTAAAGTTACTAGAGATCTAAATTGTTACATATCGTTCTTTCCAGATTATTGTTTGCTTCATGATCTTACAAACAAATCAAGTTATTGGTAAAGGATATATATATATATGATGATCTCTACATCCTTTATGATTGGGAACCTCAGTTTGTTTCCTGCTCTAGTGTTGTGTCCCTATTTGAAGCACATTGTCGATCAGGAAATCCTTCTCTACCCTTGTTAAGGAAACTTTGTCCTCAGTTTCACAATATTGTTTTGTTGCAATGTGAGTCATATCAATTTGCAAAATATCATCACACCTCTATGTCCAAGGATTAATAAGCGAGCTGAGTCAGCTTTTGAATTAGTTTTTTCTGATGTTTGGGGACCCTGTCTTGTTGTCTTCAAAACTAGCATAAGTATTTTGTCACTTTTGTGGATGATTTCTCTCGGATGACTTGGATATATTTTATAAAGATTTGCTCAGAAGTGTTTACTCATTTTTGTGCCTTTTGTGTTGAAGTTAAAACTGAATTCAATGATTCAGTACACATTTTAAGGAGTGACAATGCTAAAGAACATATGTCACAATCATTTCAGTCATACATGAGACAAAATGGTACTCTCCACCAATCTTCTTGTGTTGATACACCCTTTCAAAATAGAGTTACTGAGATGAAGAATAGGCACCTACTTGAGACAGCTTGGGCACTTCTATTTCAAATTAAGGTTCCTAAGAATTTTTGGGCCGATAAAGTCTCTACGACTTGTTTTCTGATAAATCGGATGCCATCTACTATGTTTGTTGGTAATATGCCTTACAAAGTTCTCTTTCCCAATAATTCACTATTTTAGATGGAACTTGAGGTATTTGAAAGCACATGTTATGTTCGAGATGTTAGGCCATCTGCTTCTAACTTGGATACAAGGCAATAAAGTGTGTTTTTCTAGGCTATCTCGCCTTCAGAAAGGATATCGATATTATTTTGTAGAACTTGGCAAATATCTTGTGTCAATTTATCTGGTATTTCTAGAGACTACACCATTTTTCTATGCACCTCCCATTTCTATAAGTCAGGAGGAGGAAGCTGAGTGATTGGTCTATCAGGTTGCTCGTTCTATGACAAAACAATATGGTGATATCGCTCTACCATCTTCTAGGTTTTCTATTGAGCAAGAATCAACTATTGTGCCTTCAACAACTCTAGTAAAACCACTAATTATTCATGTTTACTCGAGGAGGAAAGAGACCGAGGATACATGTCCATCACTAGTTACTTCATCATCAGGTCTTAATCTACCTATTGCTCTTTGCAAAGGTACTCGGAGTTGTAAATACACATATTACATAGCTAATTTTGTTTCCTATGACCATTTATCCTCTATATCTAGATCTTTGATTGTTTCTCTAGATTCTATTTCTACGCCTAAAATAATGGGAGAGGATTTGAATCATCCTGGATGGTCTGATGCGATGCTTGAGGAAATCCATGCCTTAGAGGAAAATAGTACATGGGATTTGATGGATTTACCCAATAGAAAGAAACTAGTGAGATGTAAATGGGTGTTCATGGTCAAAGTTAATCTAGATAGTTTTATGGCAAGACTTAAGGCCAGGCTTATCGCAAAAGGGTATGCTTAGACATATGAAGTGGATTATTCAGACACCTTTTCTTCAGCTGCTAAACTCACTTCTATTTACTTATTCATTTTTGTAGTTGCTTCAAATAATTGGTTGTTACATCAGTTAGATATCAAGAATGTTTTCCTTCATGGTGATCTTCAAGAGGAAGTATATATAGAGCAACCACTTGGATTTGTTGCTTAAGGGGAGTATGGAAAAGTCTATCTTTTGAAAAAGTCCTTGTATGGCTTGAAGCAAAGTGCCTGGGTTTGGTTTGGAAAATTTAGTGAGGTAGTTCAAGAGTTTGGCTTGAAAATGAGCAAATGTGATCACTCAATTTTCTATCAACAATCAACAACTAGCACCATCCTTCTTATTGTGTATGTTGATGACATTATCATTACAGGAAGTGATTATACTGGGATCTCTTCCCCTAAGTCCTTCCTACATACTAGGTTTCATAGGAAAGACTTAGGCCAATTAAGATACTTTTTGGGAGAAGAAGTAAATAGAAGCAAGAAGGGATTTTTTCTATGTCAGAGAAAGTATATTCTTAACCTACTTGCAGACATCGAAAAGTTGGCAGCAAAACCTTGCAGTACTCTAATAGTTCCCAATGTGCACCTTATGACAGATGATAGTGATCCTTTTGATGATCTGTAGAAATACAGAAGACTAATTGGAAAATTAAACTACCTTACTGTGACTTGTCCGTCTATATTGCGTTCACAGTAAGTGTGGTTATCCAATTCATGTCTGCACCTGCGATTAAACATTGGGAAGCTTTGACATAGATTATATGTTACTTGAAAGGTGCCCCTAGACTTGGCATATTTTATAACAATCGTAGTCATACTCGTGTTGAGTGTTTTGCAGATGCAGACAATGCTGGATCCAAAATTAATACGAGATTGACTATAGGCTATTGTGTCTTTGTTGGAGGGAACCTAGTTTCATGGAGGAGTAATAAGCAAAGTGTTGTATCTCGATCCAGTGCAGAATCTGAATATAGAGCTATGTCATAGTCTACGTGTGAGATCATGTGGATACATCATCTTTTAACAAAAATTGGCTTAAAGCATCATACACCAGCAAAACTTTGGTGTGATAATCAAGCTTCTCTTCATAACGCCTCAAATCTTGTATATCATGAAAGAACTAAGCATATTGAGGTTGACTGTTATTTTATTCATGAGAAAATTTAGGAGCACTTGATTTCCACTGGCTATGTGAAGACAAGAAAGCAATTGGTTGATTTGCTCACACAGGCGTTGCATGGAACTCGAGTTGATTACTTTTGTATCAAGTTGGGCATGATCAATATCTATGCTCCAACTTGAGGGGATGTGTTATAGAATGAATATAGACTTAATTTCTAGTAATGTACATAGTCTTACTTAGGTAGTAGATTTGTAGGAATATCTTTTATTTCTTTCCAAAGTCAGTTTATTTCTTTCCTAAGTTAGCACATAATCTATTGTATTTATACATTGCTTTTCTATTGAAATGAAACAACTTCTTCTTCCATCTGATTACACTACTGAATGAGACTCTATCTTTTGATTTATACTTGAAATATCAGACTTCATTCTTTGTAGAGTCTAATCTTAGGTCTCTGCTTTCTTCATTAATCAGTCAAACATCTCTTCAATCCTCGAATTACTTACCTCGGCATCACGATTATGGGGTGGTATATATGGACCATTCCTAAAACCATCTCTTGTACCCCATTTGGCTTTTGCAACTTTATTCCTCTCAAAATAACTATCGTCGTTATCTCTATTAGCACCTTCTCGATTGTAGTTCTGACCTTGGTTTGTGGAACCTTGACTTTAATTGTCCAAATTGGACCCTTGGACATTGTTCTGAAAACCCACTGCTTGATCACTCACAAAACAAGCATCCTTATCATAATAATGCTCTTCATACATGGGCACTCTAGGAGGTTAGTGAAATACTGCATGCACTCTTTCATGATTTTGCTTAACCACCAAATCCATACTTATGCTGAGTTGAGCAAGTTGTTGCATGATCTCCTCGTTGACATTAGCCTGCTCTTAACCAATATTCACAGCACATGAGATCCTTGTAGAAGCTCTCTCTCCTTGCCCCAATGTCTAATTGGTTTTGACTATTTGCTTCATTCTATTGGTGATCCTTGTGAACGGTTGATCCAAGAACATGCCCTCTATTATAGTATCGGGACAAGCTTGACTATTTTTATCAAGGGCATGGTAGAAGTTTTCTACCAGGGCATTGTCAACAATTTTATGGTCTGGCACACTTCTCAAACATTTTGTAAATCTCTCCCACATTGTATTAATTGAATCACCAAGTAATTGCTCAAAATTATTGATTTGATCGTTTAATTTGAGCTTCTTTGACCTCGGGAAGTACCTTTCCAAAAAGGCCATTTGTAAATCTGCCCAATTGGTGATTGAGCTTTATGGGAGTTTTGATAGCCACATTGCTGCATTACATGTAAGAGATAGAGTAACACACACAACCCAACAACATCTATGGAAAGATTTTGCTTCCTCATCATGATTTTGCTAACAAAAGCTACATTATGCAAATGACTATGAGGATCCGTGGAAGGTAGACCCACAAACAAACCACGATTTTGAAGTATTTGAAGCAATCCACTTGAAACTCTGAACTTAGTGTCGGCCGATAATGGTGGCAACACTATAGCTCCTATTACGTCCATGACCATTGGATTTAATCTGTATTGATTCCATCCATAAGCATTCTCATTGAAGTCCCTAGGTTGTGGCCTATTCTCCAATGGTGGTAGATTGTCATCTCTATCATCACCATCATCATTCTGATTTATAGCTTCATTAACCCCGATATTAGTATTTGGTTGAGTCATTCTCCTTTAACCTATTTGGTCTCAAAATCAATTGGAGCAACAAGAATGCCTTGGCTCCTTATATTGGGCATACAATACCTAGTATAACCTGCAAAGAAACTAAACCAATAAAAAAAATGCAAGAGAACTAAGAAATTAACAATTGAATTATACTACTAGTGAATCCAAATCAATTATTCCTCAACAACGATGCCATTTTTCTTTGATCACGCTCAAGATATGCCTCTTTTTGAAGTAAAAGCGATAGCCAAAGTAATAAGCCTAACCATGGTTATGGTTGAAAACCATAAGGAATACGGGAGTTTATAACTTGGTTCACCAATAATCAATTTGAGAATTAGTTAACTCAATTCATTAAAAGGGGGGAGCTTTGCAATAATTGATAGGAAATTAATCTAAGCAAACTAAAATTAGAAGACAAGCAATAATGGAGAGCAAGTTGGTTATTGTGATCCCTATGATTCACTAACTCAATCACTGGATATCACAATTCTCAACTAGAATATTGCATGTATGATGGTAATTTAGATTCTTCCAACCTTTGGTCAAATGTGAAGGTCAAATTTCACTATGGGACTTGACTCATCTCTATAGCATGCTCAACATAGTCCCAGACATCCTCCCTTTAGTCGAGTTTGGTTGATTAGATGAGAACACATCATTGAATCTTTCTAATTACTCTCTTTTCCTATTCATTACCACCTGGATCAGGAAGGTAACACTAGGCAAGTTCTAATATTGGCCACCACTAGAAAACATTCAAAATGAAGAGAAATGATTAAAATACATGCAAATACCCATTCTAGTAATTGGAAATAATTCGGGTTTTCTAAGTTAGATTCTCATGGTTCCTACAATCCCAAGTTGTGGGTTTAGCTACTCATATCTTGAGCAAACAAAGAAACAAAGAATAGAGAAGACATGGTCAATCACTTACCCAAGAAGATTGAAGAACAAGAAAACCCAATGTGTATTAAGAATCACAAGATTGAAAGATGAATTTAATCCACAAGTTGATCTCTTCTCAAAAATGTAGTCTCCAAAACTAAAAGCCCAAGAATATTCTAATTTCTAGGTCTCTACTCTATTCACAACTACTCTCTCTGTGTACCAACTAAAAAATTTAAATACACCTTAAATGACATACTATTTTCTATTTATAGTATTTACAAATAAGTCCCTATAATAATTTTAAAAAAAATTGGTCAGCATGCTCTATGACTTGCAGTTACGACTCATAACTAGGTTCATGAGTCGTAATCGGTGTTTTGTATTTAGCTCCTAGGTTTTAGACTTCACTAGCATGAAACATCTTCATGAGTCATAGTCCGATCTACGACTCATATTGTCCTCTCATAGTCCATAGCTGCAGCACTTGGTCCAAAACTAGGAACATTGAAAATTGGTACAAAACCTTCGAATATGGCTAGGAGACTAGTCTATGACTCGTAACTGGGTTTCATGTGACTGAACTTCAATTTTTGCTTTAACACTAAAAATCTCCATGAGCCCATCTCTATGAATCGTAAACTGAGATACGACTCATAGAGGGTCTCGTATGTCCTCAAAAATCAACAAAACCTATAACTTTTCCCAAAATTGTGTCAACCTGCTTTTGCTGCAAAAACAAATACAAAGCACATAAAACCATATTTGTCGCATTAAGAACACACAAAATCTCAAGTTTTAGGCATCAAATGTATTGTATTTTGGCAGCACATCAACGATTAAGAGTATAAGGGAGGAAAGAGGTCTCATATAGGTAGTATAGAGCCCAAAATGACATAGTTTTAGATATAGGTGATGAGAAAAGGTCCAAAATATCCTTTATTAAAACTATCGGAACCAAAATATGAGACCTATAGACAAGATGTAGAATGGAATATGGGTCATAAAAATAGGATTTCGTCCTATTGCCTTTTGGACCCTCCGAAAAATAACTCTAAAATTCAATGTAGGAGTTGTATCTTTGACTCACAGATTGGTTTACGAACCATAAAAGTGACTCATAATACTTTCCAGCACTTATAAAAAACTTTAGCTTGAGGGGTCCATCTACAATCCAATGTACAAACTGTAAACAGAAGTACGACTCATCCTTTTGTTCATACTTCACACTTCAAACATCCAAAACTTGATCAATCCAAGCCAGTCAACCACAAACCAATAGTATGGATTGTGGTTCCATTTACGAACCATATTTCCTACTTGTAAACCCCACCCACAACTTGCCAACTTCTCACCTAAGTGTCCTTAAACTATGAGCCTTGTCTATGACTTGTGAATTGAACTAGCTGTCGTAGATAGAGCTCATACTTTGCCTAGCAAATTTCCTGATTCTTCTTTTTCCTACATTTTCATACTTTATTATTGGCCAGGCATTATAGATTTACATAAACATAGGATCTTAAGTCACCCTTTGTTATCTTGTTCATAAGCATACTTGAGTTCTAGAGTTCTTATTCATAAATCATAGCTTAAAAATAGGAATTTGGGCAAAACATGAGTTCATGGACAATTGAATTGAAAATCATGAAAATGAATGAAATTCATGTAGGATTAGTGCAGCTGAAACCAAATTGAGTTATAACTATGAGAACCCATATCAATTTCTCAATCCCTAATTAACATGTAATTTAAATCCCTTGTAAATCAAGTGAAATCATGTAATTCATGTAAATCATCAAAATTCATATATAATTGAGTAAACTAATCAAGTAATAATCATAATTCAAGCAATCAAAGTAAAATTGTGAAAATTCATGAAATTTATACTTGAAAACTTAAGAAGAGTAGAGTTTGAGTTGGGCTTCATAGATGAAAAAGGTTCATGGATGAAGACGCACATACCTAGGTGAAGAAACCTTAGATTTTTTTTGAAGAATGTGACATTAATTTCCTTGGGGAGCTTGAGACCGTATGCTTTAATGATCAATCCCCTTGAGAGAAAACTCTTAAAATTTCGAGAGAAAATTGGAAGAGAATGAGTTAGAATTAGAATAAGAGTAGTTTTATTAGCGTTAAGGCGGTTAGGACAGTTATTAGGGTCAAATTAATGTAGTTTAGTGGTCAAATGGTAAGAAATGACCAAAAAGTCCTTCATTAAAATTGCTAGAGCCCAATTCATGAACATGATCTACAAATCGTACATTTAATTACGACTCGTAAATCATGTGTTTCGTAAAGGTTACATTTTTTTCCTCTTAAGATATCTCTGAACCCCTAACTATGAAGCCCCAACTATGACTCGTCGTTCATTTTATGAGCCATAAAGTACCCTTGTAAATGTCCTCTTGAATTAGAAAGTTTTCATCACTAACCCCAATTATTGACCGTATTTATGATCTATAAAAGTAACTAAAATCCATACGTTGGCCTCATACTTCCCTTCAATTTTCAGAACCCTATCTATAATCCCCATTTACAAGCCATAATTCCAAACACGACTCATACTATATCCTGGTGAACTTGACTTCTAGATTTAAAATTTTTTCAAGTCCACTATCCAGACCACGAGACTTACCCACGATCTATGGATCAAAGTAGGAACCATAGATGTGATCATACTCACCTAATTATCAAAATCAGATTTTTCTGTAACACTTTCTGTTTCTAACTTTCCAACTTATGGGGTATTACAAGTCTGGTGGTAACATTAGGTTGCTTGTTCCTCTCCCACACATCGCAAGAGTATTCCCTCAAATGATCTTATATGTAATATGTTGTTGTAGTAAATAAAATAAAGAAAATAAGGTACACGATGACGAATACAAGTCCTTCTCCTTGTATTTTTCAAAAGTATCCCATAACACAAGTAGTCAAAACTAGGTTTTGTCCAATTCTCTTTGTCTTCCTTTTAGAATTCTGATTTTATTTCTGAATTTTGAAGGCTCCTATTTGTAGTTGTGGAATAGATAAGTCATGATAAGAACAAGCTTCCTTTCAGTCAATCAAATTTAAGTGACATAGTATATTGAGCCTTAGTGAAATGATTTGTCATTTTGATACATGTCATGATCCTATTGATTTCTTTATTTGACTTGTCATATCATGTCATTTGATATGTGACACCAAAATGGACCTTATGAGATAATATTAGGCTCATCAAAATGGGCTCATCTTCTATAACTTAAATAAATATTTTACTCAAAAATTCAAGTGTCAAATCTCTTTTCAGCTCTTAAGGATTTCACTCAAGCTTCATGTCTCTATTTTCAATCTTTATCAAGGAATTCTCCAAAGTCAAGCATATGGGTTTCAACCATTGGGTCCTTTCACCTATGGTGACCAAGCTTTCTTTTTACCTAAAATACATATTTCTAAGTTGATTTTACTTATGGGTCTTTTATTATGAATTTTACTATGAACTATGTTGGAGTTTTGTAAAGTGTGATTGTTTATGCATGTTTTGAGCTATGAATCTTAGATCTATCTTGAGATTTGATGAAGGGTTTTGATGTATATTGCATGAAGGTGTTACCAGGTGTTGGTGGGTGGTTTTACATTGAATTTACTTGTATGATTTTACTCTTGAATTGCATAGTTTTACACTAGCATTGCACACCCACCAAGTGTTTGATAAAATGTCGAGTTAATGTATCTTAAGTTTTTGAAGGCCTAATGCTTGGCATATGAGTTAAGTGAATTTATGATGATGAATGGATGATATGTATGTGTTGATTTTATGAGAAGTATCTATAGTATTGCAAGTTGATCACACCTTATTGAGGGGGTGCTTTGCCTCAACAACTTTGATGGAGGGTGTGATGTCCATTAACCATGTTGAGAAGTTGATACCTTTACCACTTTGATGGAGGATGTGATGTCCATTAACCATGTTTAGGAGTTGACACCTTGATGACTTTGATGGAGGGTGTGATGTCCATTAACCATGTTGAGGGGTTGATACATTGACCACTTTATTGGAGGATGTGATGTCCACCAACCATATTGAGGGGTTGATACCTTGACCACTATGATGGAGAGTGTGATGTCCATCAACCAATTGAGGGGTTGATACCTCAATCACCATAGATGGTAGGGTGTGATAATCGATCATAATATTAATCTATTCTTGCATATGCAATGTGTTCTATACAACCATGTTTTACTTCAAGCATTATTCACACATGTCATATTTATTATTATGTTATCCATTGCTTATGATATTTCATTTTGCCTATATTGCCTATCTCTTGTTGCATTGCATCCTGCATACTTAGTACACTCAAATGTATTAACGCATACTCTATGCCTACATGATGTTATCATGTAGGAATCGGAGCTCTACTTGATCACCAACCTCCTCCTCGTGGCTAGTACGACTTCTCTCAAAGCAATTTGGTGAGTTGTCAACTTTGAGGACATACTTCTCATGATTTATGCTATGTATTGACTCTCTTTATGTTGGAAATGTATGACAATAAGGGTGAGCCCGGTTGCTTTTCTTGCTCCCCTCTAAGTTCTATGTAGGTTTTGTTAGACAAGTTATGTATTATGCTTGATTTTTGACTCATCTATGTTATTTAAGTGTTAGGCTCTTCCCCCTTACTCCTAATTTCCTTTGTTTATGTTTTCTTTTGTTGTTTTATGTTTCTTCCGCGACCAAGAATGTGTGTATGATATGCTAAGAGGTTTGATTAAGGTTCCTTCGGCTTCCTCATTTTTCGTGTCACGTCTAGACCCTAGTTTGGATCGTGACATTTTAATCAAGACAAGTTTGGTTGGTAACAATACACATGGAGTTTTTTAAGTAAAAAAAATACAGGTGGACCTTTTGTTTACTGATTTGGCATACTCATGGAGGAAATATTTTTTATGAAAAATATTTTTCTAACTCATTTTATCATGTTTCGTTGGTAAGTGAAAAATATTTTCTATTGTTTGGTTAATGAATGAAAATATTTTTTAGAAAAAAACATCTACTTTTAGCTGAAGATTACAAAACATCTTTTAGAAAAAATAATTTCTTGCATAAAAATATTTTGATAATTTAAATTTTTTTAAAAAAATAAATATTTAAATTCTTTTTTATTTGGGGGGTGGGTAGGGAGTGAATGGTTAGGGGTGGAGGACGGAGTGGAGTAAAAAATGAAAAAAAATTAAAAAATAAATTTTTAACTTTTTTTTGTATGAGGGAGGATGGGTGCGCGCGGGGTGCTGAGGAGGTGGGGCCAAGGGGTGGAGTAAAATAATAATTTTTTTGAAATTTAAATTTTTTGCAAAATAAAATTTTATTTTTATGTATGAGGTTGGGGAGTTTGGGTTGGGGTTGGGGGTTGGGAGATG
>JAOTQJ010000007.1:17936338-17951474 GCA_025642045.1 Solanum sejunctum | reverse complement strand
CAAAATTCCATTCCCAATTCAACCACAACTCGAAATTCATAATTCCGTTAACAACCAATCCTATTTTCGCATTTTATATTCATTTTAACACATGTCTAACACCTTCATAACCATTAATTAACATAAACAACAATAAAACTTAACATACCTTAAAAACTTTTCGTACAACCAAAACTTTTGTAGACGACAAACTAGGGGTTTTCTTGACGAACCAACGCCACCACGCTACTTAGGGGGTTCAATATATCGAGCTTGAAGCATCAAGTAATCGAAAACATGAAAAAATCGAATTATTACTTTTTTCACTGTAGCAACCCGAGAGGTTGCCTCTTTGTTCAACAAATTTTTGCTCAATTTTTTTGTCTAAGTATAGGATGTATATCTTGTACAAGATATGGACATATATATAGGCACACATATACACTTGTGCCAATAGGAAAAGAACACATACCTTGACCCCACATCCTTTTTTTATTCTTAGGGACCTAACTTAGGTAAAATGTTGCTTTCGGTCCCAAACTTTAGTAAATCGAGCCAATTATGGATGTTCGGGGTTTAAATTACGTTGCGGGCCCTAACAAGAACCCCCCCTCTCAATCCACTGGTGCTAAGTTTTTATCCCACAAGAATACTCATAATATACGTATACATGCTTTCAAAGAGGAGTAAGTCTCATCAAAACATTTCAATTCATTCTTAGGCTTAAAGGCCAAAACCATAGTTCATAGTAATGATATTCAAGCACTCAAAATGCTTAAAGAGCCATATTCAAAGACATATATGTGATAACAGTTTTGTCATAACCAATATCTTATCATAATCATATCATAAAACATAATTGGGCTTAACCCACTTCATAATTTCATAAATCCTTGCTCATGAATTGCATATGCTATCAAAAATGTGCCAATGGCAAGGGTATCTGAGATTTGATCTAAAATCAATAATATAATATAAAATTAAAACAAAAATATAACCAAATCCACATTTAAACTATAACATAAATCAACTATGCTTAGATCAAAGACTTAAAGGGACTATGCAAAATCATATGAAATCCAATATTTCAAAGCTTAAATCATCTGAAAATCAATAGATAAACATAACCCATTCATTATTGGAATTTATAAAATCATAATATTTTGAAACCCAAATTAAAGTAAGAAAAATTCATATAGATTTATAGAAAATAGTTTGGGACTCCCTGATCGGAAGTAACCAAGGATCAAAATCCATATGCCTTCACCTATATGAAGTAATCCCTATAGAATTTGAAGATGAATTGAGTTCCCTTGCTCCCAAGTTGATAATTCACGAGAATTCCTTTGAGAGTATTCTTGAGAGTGTTTAAAATATGAGGAGTGAGTTATTGAATGTTTAAAATATGGTTTAGTGCTTTAGATGGTAATTGGATAGCTTAGAAATTCCTAAAAGGCCAATAGGATTAATCGAATTTACAAGAACGCCATTAATGAAACTGAGATAAAAATTATCCATCGTCACTTCTAGGGGAGTTCCATGGGACGTATGGCACTTTATAGTTCATATGGAGTGCCTATGAACCTATAATTAGGCAAAGTCTAGAAATTGGATTCATGTCCCACATAGAAATTTTGAGTGCAAGGTTCACCACACAGACGGCTTCACGGATCATGTGGTGCACTCGTATGCCCATCCTTAGGAAGTTTTCATGGAAAGGTTATGGGATGGTAATCTTATACATAGATTATTTTTACTCTGAAAGCTTTACATGGGAGGGTGGGTGGTGGGGGCTCACATCCCATGTCACACTATACAGCTCGTGTGACTAGGTGTGGCACCTCACTTAACCCCAAATGGTGAGGTTTCAAGCTCAAGTAATTCCACGGCTCCTGCACACGTTCTGTGTGGTGTCACACAGGTTGTGTGGCATGCTTTGGATTGTAACACCACACGAAGAGTCAAGATCCAAAAACTCAATACCAAGTATTGTTGGATTCCACATGAGCCATCTGACCTCACACCGGCCGTGTGGTCCTCCCTTGAGACGACACCTGTTCCAAACTTTGTCCAAAATAAAATTTTAGGTTCTAATGACACTGTAAGGTATCTGGTTCATTACATAATGCCAAATTAATGATTTTTCATATTCAAGACTTTGTTATTTAGTTCAGTGCTACACCAATGATAGTCACAAACATAGCTACTATACTGCTAGATAATGGTAATTTTGTGTTGGGTGAACTGCATAACAATAGCTATGCTAATTGAACGCTATGGCAAATATTTGATTATCCAATAGATGTGCTACTTCTTGGAATGAAGCTTGGGATTAACTTGCAATCTTGTTTCCTTAGTATATAGGATTTACAAGCCATCATTGTTCCTACTTTTACTAAATACAAACAAATATAGGAATAAGCTTTGGTGAGATAGAATGCATTTGTTCACATAAGTTCCATCCTATATGTTTATTACTTCTTTTTATATTTAATTGACATCTTTTCGTTCAAAGCTCCGCTGCTCTATTAACACATTTTCTGTCATTATTTATCCACCAATCTAATTAAAATCGTGCACCATAAATATACCCTCCACGGACCATCTTCTCTGGTTTCGTACTCTGTTCATACTTTGACATCGTCACATTTACATTACTACATCAACACCAAAATAATTCATTTCTAAATATACCCTAGAAGAAATCAAACAAAAAACATTGGCTAGGAAAATAAATATGTATAGGGCATTCTTCTTGAGCCAAAGAAACACTAAATATTATTTGTCTATAGGAGTTTAGAAAGGCCCCAACCAATTCCATCTCATTCTATTCCTGTATATTGTTCGAATGACGTTATATTTATAGGGGATTCTAACTTTTGCAGCTTCCCGTAGGTTGCAACATAGGTCTTTATGAACAAAGGTAGCACTCTAACCCTTTTTACTGTAAACTATTTTGCTTCCACCATAATTTGTTATTTTAAAAAGGCAAGAAGCACCACATTTTGGGGATTGTAAAATTGATCGAATTCACTTTGTTTATTCTCTCAGTCAAACTTACTGTTAAAATTATTTTCATTTATAGTTATAATCACTTTTCATATGTAACCATCTAGATTCAGCATACATGACAATTGAAATTGAATTAGCAAGTACAATTTACCAATTAAGAAGATACCCAAACACCCCACTAGTTAGATGAAGAAAGTATTAGTATTATATGAGGTTCAATACCAATTATAAGAATTCAAGGCATGACAGAACTTTCCAAATGATAATATTAGTTGGCGAAGAGATAAATAAATGAAACTGTCCCTGGGCCAATGGAGGCAAAAAAATGAGACCGTGGTTTTAAGATTTGTACACCTAATCAATGGTGATGGAATATATATATATTACATGGCTAAGTGCAAACCTTATAAAGAGATACTCTAGAGTCAAACCAAGGAAAAATATGTCAGTTATAAGTTCCAGCATGCATATGTGGTACAAGTTGCACCCATTCCCTATGAACCCCAGCAATAATCAAAATCATCTGAAAAAATAACCTCTGTGTTTGCGAATAAGCTATTACACACTACTACTATTGGCATCCCCATGGTAAATGAACCAAATGGTTGGGAAGGACTGGACACCAGCCCAAGGGGATCAAACAGGGGAAGACAACTTCATAATGAAGAACACGACATAATTACACACATAATTTAATGCATTGTAGAAAATGCCTCTAGAATATGCAATACAAATTTTCACATCACTTTTATGATGTTGAGACGCCTGTAAAAGATGAAAGACAAATATAGAAATTGCATTCATAAACGTTTGGCAATTTGGAATCTGTTTTTATATATTTAGATGTTGTATTATGTTCTTGTATCCCTTATGCTAATGTTGTACATTGCTAATGTTGGTGATAAAATGAATCAGTGTCTTTAGCATTCACACATACTGATCATTTTCTAATGAAGAATCAATCAATTATAGAAGCATATATAAGTAGGACAACATAACAGGAGGAGAAGTGATTTTCATTCAGAAAGCTCATAGTCGTCCGTAAACAGTCACACTTACACAATATTGCTATAAAAGAGATCTTGAGTGTGATATTGGTTACTTATTGCTACTTTAAAAGCCTTGTGCTCCCTAGATATTACATCTACCCTGATAGAATTAATAGGAACAATGCAAATCAATGAAGAAGTTTAAGTGATGAAAATACTCATTAACTTGATGAGGAACCACTGATAAATGATGTGGATGAACAAAATGCAGTGAGGATATACTTAAGAGGGATATCAGAGAATACACAGATCTTTGCACTTTAAAATAAATAAAAAAGATACTTATAACATATAGGCTTGTATCTCACCGCCATCAACAAAGAAACAATTAGTCTATACAAATGAAAAAAATTGTATATGTGAGCAATATTTGTTATACCTGATTTTAACTCGACGTCAAACGGTACAATATATTGGTGATTCATAAATTAATTAACTTAAGGAGTTGCTACCTAATTATTTTTAAGGTAAATTAGGGTACCTAAATAATTAACTAATGTAATGATACAATCAACTCCAATTTATGGTCTACTAAACTTATATGATTCTAGGTAAGGTTCTATTAGACCTAAAGGGAACGCCGTAAGCATCCTTAAAATCTATTAAATATGGTTAACCAGCCAAACTTAGGCTAATTACTTTAAAAACTAAAAATACTAAGAATTTTATAAAAATGACGAGATTGGTAGGAAAATATTTTAAACTTTAAAAGCTCTCATGCATTTATATTAGAATGGCCAATGTTTGAGAAAAGGTCGTTGGGCATAAAATATCGTGACGATTCCTAAAGTATATGGCTTTTCAAATTAAAATAAATAAATAATCTAAAATATAATACAAAACCTGATTTTATACATACAAAAGTTTGTGTTCTTTTGAATATTTTTTTAAAAAAGTTAATTTAAATTTAAACAAATATTGATTCCTTTTCAATAAAATGTAACAAATAGCAAATGATTGGTCAATAAAAAAACAAATACAGACCACCAAATACTATGAAAATAGGAATGACTCCAAAGGGGTCCTCAGTACGGTTGGGCAGGACTAGAAGGTGATTCACACTGAACAAAATGTCATCTCATTCATCAACATTGATTCTCAAGATAGCTAGCTGGTTTACATTTTTTTCAAAAAATTAGTTGTTACTATTCATTTATTTTATTCTTTCAACATTTCCTGGAGTTAACATTTATTTTGTATGTTTCACATGTTCTAGACGTGTTGGTTACTACCCTTCCTGCTATAATGTCTTGTTACACTTTCAATCAATAGAATTTAATAAAACAAGCAAGAAATAAAACTACTTTGGGTCAAAAAAAAAGACATTCAAAACAAATTAATTGAAACAATAATAAAGTCTACAAATATCAATAGTTACAAAAAATGAACACAACATACTAATTGTTATTCATCCTCTTCGAAAGTTTTCTCCTCATCTATCCAGTCATCCTCTTCGGATGTTTCCTCCTCATCTATCCATTCATCCTCTTTGAAAATTTACTCCTCATCCTCCTTCACATTTATTAGCGTACTAGCTCTTCTCTACTAACTCTTTTAAAATATGATCAGGTTGCTCCAAATTGACTTCTAACTCAGCATCCATTACTTGGTAAACACTTGATATTTCATTTAATATGCAACATTCAACACTTTCTCAATTTTCACTTGTATCATCGGCTTGGTTTTGATTACAACCCACCAATAAGACTTTTCCTTACATAATGGATAAGAAGCATAGTATACTTGCTTTGCATTTTGCACAACAATAAAAGGATCATAAGCCCAATACGCCCTAGTGTGTTTGACTTTAATAAAGTTATGCTGCTTAAATTCTCTTGGACCTCTATTTGTGGTTGGACAAAACCACTTACATCCAAACACTACTATTCTTTTAATTGGACAACTAGAATAATCCAACTTGACAATCTCCCGTAGGATGCCAAAATAATCAACATTCTCATTTTGATTTTCATCATCACTATTAACACAAACACTACTATTATTATTATTTTTTTATTATTCGTGTATTCTTCAGTAGTAAATTTTAACATTGTATGAACAATTGTTTGTTTCCAAGAAATATTCTTGAAAAATTGATCAAATATGACAACATTTTCTGAATTGTATATCTGTATATGGTTAGTAAACTAAAATACAGGGTTAGCAAAGGGAAAAGTACTGTAAATTGTTATAATTATGTATATTACAATTTACAACACTTACCCAATTAACATGACATGTTGTAAATAATCCATACACTTGATCCTAGCCATATTGGCTCACAAATAACTATACAATTAAATTAGAAATACAGTTAGTTTTCTTGATAAAATAGGAGTTGAATATGTTATTTAGATATTTAATTTTGTTAATTTAGAAATGGTTAGACTTCTGAAAATTTCAACATAACATGAAGTGATGCAGATTTTTCCTTCATTTCAGTAAGATTACAAAATGTATGTTTTTTGAGCCCTTAGCCAGCTGATTGGAGATTGATAATGGTTTTACTGCAGGGTCAATCTTAGCAGCAGCGTGTCAATTAAGTCTATTTCTCAAACACAACACTTGATCATCAGCAAAAGTAGACTCTTTCTATATAAAGATATGCTTCAACTATACAGTCTTCCACCTATGTTTATTCTTAATACCCCTTTTAGATTTGCCAATAGTCCTATAATATGCCAATGGTCCTATAATATTTCACATTGGATATGTAGTTTCATAAATATATGTATTTTGAAGAAATAAGAATAAATGTGTTATAGTTACTTACTGCTCATAAGAATATATCCACCTATTTTGAATTGGACATCTTAGTAGGCCATTATTGACAAGATTAATGGAAAGATGTTCCATCACATCAAAGAATCTAGGTAGAAGAATCTTCTCTAACTTATTGTTTAACAATAATATTTTTAGCGATTTGAACTTGATTTTCTACTCTTAATGCGCTAGAACAAAAGTCTTTGAAGAACAAACTGATATTTGCCACCAATTTTCATACATTTTCAAGGAATCTGCAAAATGAAATCGGAAGAAATTTTTCCATAAAAATATGATAATCATTACATTTCATTCCATGTAATATTCCATGCTCCATGTGAATCCTCTTTTCCACATCCAAAGCATATCCATCTGGCGATTTCCAGCTCAGCACCCACTCACAAATTTTTCTCTTTTGTTCCATTGTGAATGAATAACTGGCCTTCATGTTAAGCAATCTGTTGTTGCCAAAGTCCTGCAAATGTAATTCTAGTCATCTACAATGTTTAGATAAGTCAAGTCTAGCCTTAACACTATCTTTTTTCTTGCTATTCATATCTATTATAATGTTGAATAATATATCAAACTAATTATTTTCAATATGCATGACATCAAGATTACATCTGAGTAGATAATCCTTCCAATAAGGTATGTCTGAAAATATACTTTGTTTAGTCCAATTATGTGCAATGCTATACCCGCCAAATTTGTATGGCGATTTCTTAACTTCCTTTGGAAAATTTTGAACCCTCTCCCAAATATCATGACCCGTTAATATTAGGGGTAGACTATCTCATTTAGTTTTGTTCTTCGTAAAAGTAGATTGCATTCTTCTAAGCTCATGATTAAGTGGAAAGAATCAACAATGACATTCAAACCATGAAATTTTTTCTAACATATTTTAGCCTTAATAATTTATTATCTTCCATATAGTAGGGACATGCTAACTTACCAGTTTTCGTAAATCTAAATAGCCTTCCATTGATAGAAAAATCATTAATAGTTCACATTAAAATAATGCACAGTATGAAATTTTGTTTACAAGAAGTGTCTCATATTTTAACCCCCTCAGATCACAATAATTTCAACTCATCAATCAAAGGTTGATAGTACACATCAATCAAATCTTTAGAATTACATGGACCAGGAATAAGACAATTAAGAAATAGATAAGGACATGTCATTCAAATCTCAGGTGAAAGATTGTATAGTGTAATAAACACAACCCAACAAGAATATGGTGCAGTCCCAACTGAAAGAGCATGAAACCGTCCGCACACAAAGCCAATCTAACATTCTTGATTCAACTGTACAATCTGGGTAAGTTTTGTAAAAATGTTTCCATTCCTCTCCATCTGATGGATTATACATGACACTAGGTAGTTAGGGACTTTCATGATGCCATGTCATATGGGCAGCAAAGGTATTTAACGCATACAACCTCTTCAAGCTTGGTATAAGAGGTAAATAGTATATCGCTTTAATAGCAAGTTTATTTCCACTAGAACCATTCTTATAGCGAGGGTGATTACAAAGTTTACAAAATTGCAGATCAACATTCTCCTTAAAGTATAACATACAACCATTTTCACAACAATCAATTCTAAATTGAGGAGAAATTAATTTAATTGCCTTATAATATGACTCAAGAATCTTTACAACAGGGTCCACTAATTCTTTCATGATATCTATTAGAGTCCATTGCTTCTTGAGAATCACTCCAATCAAATTTGATACTTAAGAATCTAACTGTAATAGACAATTTGGTGTGTCGACCTCCCCTAGAAAAACGTATGACTAGAATCACATAATTCATAAAAGAGTTTTTCTTCTTCATTAGGAGTTTCTTATACATCTTCCCAAATTCAAAATCAGAATACAAGCCAAAAGCATTATTAATCATATTTGTCCCTCTGAAAACTTGGACACAATGCTCCATAGATCTACTACTTCACCGACAACAATGTTATTAAATGTGTTATCACTATCACCTTCACAATGGCTAGTCCAAACTGTATATCATAGTTTAAAGACATTCAACATAAGATGCATAGAAATATTTTTTTTCTATTTAATATCTCACATTTTCGTAATTAATACAAGGACGCCTAATCAATACTGAAGTTAAAACAGGATCAAGTGTCTTTGCTTGGTTTACAAATCGAGTGACACCTTCTACAAATTTTGGAACCATATCCACTTGACCAGGATTGTTTCTATTATACATCAAACTATGATTAGGTTCCATCCACACAAACAATAGTTATAATTTAAAACTTTAAAATAGAGTAATTGAATGCTAGCTTTAGCAGCTAAACCTATTGACATTAAACTAAAAAATAAATCAAACTAAAGGTTAATGAAATTACAGTTGAACTTCTTTAAAACAACTAAACCCCATTAATGTTAATTTATTTTCAAACTAATTCCAACAACTTAACCGAAGTCTAGTAGAAGATAGAAACTATACTATGTTATGAACTAATTCCTACAACTAAATCAGATTAACTTATAAACTAGTTTTAAGCTAAATCTACTAACTAAATCAAATCATTTTAAAAAAATAAATCAAGCTAAATATTAATGAAACTACACTTGAACTTATTTAAACAACTAAATCACATTACTGCTAAACTAGTTATAAGCCAATTCTAAAAACTAAACTGAATTATATTACAAGGCAACAACTTGTTACAAACTAATTTCAACAACTAAATCACATTTGTAACACCCCATAATACTATTCATAGGATTTGAATTGTTTTCACCCTAAGTATTTAAGCTTGAACCTAGTGACATCTTACTTGTCCCTATATTTTAAGGCTCATTCCTATATGTAGTAAGTGTATTGAAAGTGATTTAAAATCACAAGAGATCCTTAGTACTTAGTCGAGTTCAAACCTTCTAACCGATTAAGTTTTTCATATTAGATTATCTAAGGGTCATTTTTGAATGACGACGAGTCTCCGAAAACAAAGAATTAGGCGGCCGCATGTCATATCACCTTAAATATATATGAATTATCTTTACAACATTACTAATTTTGCCTCATTTGGAATTCAAAGCAAAATGTTACGACCGTATTATAATAGACTGCCAGAGCAGAGTTTTCTTAATGCAGGAATT
This sequence comes from Solanum sejunctum, assembly GCA_025642045.1. Taxonomy (NCBI): domain Eukaryota; kingdom Viridiplantae; phylum Streptophyta; class Magnoliopsida; order Solanales; family Solanaceae; genus Solanum; species Solanum sejunctum. Next base: position 17,941,545 of record JAOTQJ010000007.1, on the reverse strand, counting down.
ACAACCTTGACTAATGGGTTGTAGATTGGACTATGGACCTGTACTATCATTTCGTGTATTAACTCTTGCAAGTAAAAGATTTGGTTCCAAACTCTACAAACCCAACTAGGGGTTGTACAGTCTTCTATGGTCCATAGTTAGGGCCCGTAGAATGAGTTTTAGGCCCCCAAAATCCACCCAATTTCTACAAATGGACGTCTCAGTTATATAAGCTTCTGCATACCATAGAAATCTCGTAGATGACTTGGATAGTATTTTTTAAAAAATAATATTTTCATTCTTTTTCATCCTTTCTAAACCTAAACATGACATTTTTTTCACATAAGTAACTCTCTAACCCTATCTAAACTTATAACAAGTTTCCAACAGGAGAAAAGCTAGGGTTTCAAAAGAAGCTAATGAGGTCTTCCAAGTTTTTAGTAATCTAGTTCTTCTAGGTACGTAACGCTTATAAAATTCTTATTACATTATTTTACGATCATGTATCTACTAGTTTCTTTTAATATCGAGATGTTAGTGAATAAGATTTCTTCTATACGGGTAAATGTTCTTGGTTATATTACTTTTTTTTTTTGAAGAAAAGTGTGATACTCAATAAAATTTTCTATTTTCGTGAGACTCTATGTTGAGATACTACTTTTAATTGCTAAACTAGTTAAACCCTAAAGTTATTACAAGAATCTATGGACTTTCAAGTAATGAGAACAGTTAAGACAATACTAAGTTGTGCTAAGTGTCAAAGAGAAGAAAAGTAACACTTCGAACAAATATATTATTTTAAGTATGAGCAATAATTAATACTTTTTGAAGTAGCATTTAGCATTAATATGAGTAAGAGTAATAATAACTAAAACTTATGAACTATTTAGCTAGCGTAGGATAGGATTATACCAAGAGTACAACTCCTTATTTGCAACTGGGATGATCCGATTTTGGGATTGATCCACTCCCCTAGTACTTTGTTCTGTTCCCTGGCAAATTAAAGGATTGCTGACAGCGTGGGCAAGATGTTGTATCATCAAAAATCTTATAATGATAGTTTATCGATCATAGAAACTCCTTATGTAAAGCTTATTATTTTATACACTGAGTCGTATTATTTCATTATTAAAGTGTTTCCTTTTGTTAAATTGCATATTTAGTTGAGTTGAGCTATCTCCAGAGTTGAATGTTTAAATATTATATCTTTCATACATTAAGTTGTACTCATTAATGTACTAAAACAAGTACTTCTTCCACAATATGAGTTGCACTTTTGAGCACATTTATAAAATACTTTTACTTGCATGACATGTTTTATCAATTAAGCTATCTCAGAGTTTAGTTCCAAAGTTGAGTATTATGTCCTTACACTTTTTTTTCATCTTACATACAGTACATTTCACATACTAATGTTATTTAGCTTTGCATCATTTTTGATCCATATTCATGTACTTATGATAGCATATATTTAATAAGGTGATCCCATTAGCAATCGATGAGGCCTCTTTAGATTTAGAGGAGCTCAGAAATCTTTATTTTCTTTATATTTATTTTAGTTGAGATAGTCATGGGCCTACCCTCGTACTTAGTTCAGAGTCAGTACTTTAGAGGATTCATATACTAAAAAGATATTGTTCGTTTTATTCCCTTGAAATTGTCGAAAAGTCTTGAGTAAAGTTTTATATATTATTATTATAAATCTTTGTTTATGAATATTGAGACCATTCTAACTCATTATGATGTTAGTGTCTTCCACTAAGTAAGTGAGCTACGCCAAGTGTTTCACTTGTGACCAGAAATGGTATTCGAGTACCGGCCACATCCAAGGTATAGGCTCGGGGCATGACAACATTAACTCTAAACTAGTTTTAAAGTAAATTCATTAACTAAATTACATTATTTAAAATAATAAGTCAAACTAAACAGTAAAATCAAATTACATTTGAACTTATTTCAACAACTAAATCACATTAATGCTAAATTAGTTCCAAACTAATTCTAACAACTAAATCAACGTTTATTGCAAGACAACTAGACTTTGTTACAAAGTAATTGCAATAACTAAATCACATTAACTCTAAACTAGTTTAACTAAATACACTAACTAAATCACACCATTTGAAAAAATAAATCAAATAAAACGTCAATCAAACTACATTTGAATTTATTTTAATAACTCAACCACATTAATGTTAAATTAATTCCAAACTAATTCTAAAAACTAAATCAAAGTATATTACAAGACAACAACTATACTTTGTTACAAACTAATTCCAACAACTGAATCACTTTAACTTTTAACTAGTTTTAAACTAAATCCACCAACTAAATCATATAATTTTAAAAACTAAATCAAACTAAAGGTCAATCAAACTACATTTGAGCTTATTTAAATAACTAAACTACATTAACGCTAAACTAGTTCCAAACTAATTTTAACAACTAAACTGAAGTCTATTACAAGACAACAACTATACCTTATTACAAACTAATTCCAACTACTAAATCACATTTTAACTCTAAACTAGTTTTAAACTAAACCCACTAACTAAATTACCTTATTTTAAAAAATAAATCAAACTAAACATCAATCAAACTACATTTAAACTTATTTCAACAACTAAACTACATTAATGCTAAATTAGTTCAAACTAATTCTAACAATTAAATCGAAGTCTATTACAAGAGAACAACTATACTATGTTCCAAACTAATTAAAACAACTAAATCACATATCTCTAAACTAGTTTTAAATCTACAAAGTAATCACATTATTTTAAAAAAATAAATTAATGTAAATGTTAATCAAACTACATTTGAACTTATTTCAACAGCTAAAATATATTAATGTTATGTGAGTTCCAAGCTAATCGTAACAACTAGATCAAAGTCTATTACAAGACATCAACTATACTTTGATAGAAACTAATTCTTATACTTTCACTGTTAACACAAGGACACCTAATCAATCCTGAAGTTAAAAAAAGGATTAAGTGTCTTTTCTAAACCAAATTAATTCTAAATTTGTTGTATATTAATTCCAAACTAGTTCCAGACACATTATCATCAAATAAAAGCAAAGTATTATCACTTATGCTAAACAAACACATTATGAAATGGCCTAGCCCGCTTGTGATATTGTCTACTTTGGACCTAAGTCTGCATGACTTTAAGCGCATCACTAGTAGGTAAAGCATGTTTACTTATATATCCAGCATCTATACGGTGTTTTGCCGATGTTGTACTTTTTATCTTAAGATGGATTGTTAAACATTATCATCAAGCTAAGGAAAAATATTGACAATAGGTGGACACAAATTAATCTTGCAAGAAAATAGATTTTGTCATCAATAAGATCAGCTAATGTGAACACTAGATGGACATAAATCGATCTTGCAAGAAAATTAATTTTGTCATCAATAGGATCAGCTAATGTTAATAATAGGTGGATGCAAATAGATCTTGCAAGAAATTCAATTTTGTCATCAATAGGATCAACTAGTGTAAATGCTTATACTAAACAAACATTATCACTAAAGTAGACTCTAAAAAATAAAAAAAAACCTAAGCAAATACAAGTGTATTAAATCAAAAAGATAATCTAGCATATAATAATTAAGATTTGTGCAGAAATAATATCTAGACTTTTTTTTAATTTTGGCTAGGGATGAAGGGGTTGGCGACAGTGGGTTCAACGATATTGAGTATTAGAACCTTTAATTGAATTATATCCCAGCACTTACAATGTGGTTATTGCACATGAAATTTAAGCAAGTATATGTTAAAATTTTGCATCAAAAAGCATAAAAGAAGCAAGAGCAAGGCATCATGGAGGAGTTAGAGACATGTGTTCTATTGTTAGGCATTTGCTCTTTGTTTAAGAAAGTTTCTTTGACTGGTTATCTAAATGCGAGGTTATACAATTTTGGATTTGAAAATCTTTATTGCAAGGAAAAGTCAGTTGGAAAAATGTAAGGAAACACTCTTTAACAAATTATATTTTAGAAAAAGTTATTAGTTAAAAACTCAACTGAAAATATCCCCTTTTTTCAAGTTTTATACATATCTATGTTGTGCGAGTTTCGTACCAGAACTATGTGTTGTATGAGCTTTCTACCGTAGCTATTACTAATTATTTATTGAAGCACACCTCAACAATTTGTTGCAGGTCATACACTATGCATGAAGTTAAAGATCATCCTGTAGAAGATAGTGCAAATGTGTATAGCTTTTTAGTTCTATGCATTTTGTCCTTGGAATGTTATCCCTAATTCCACCAATCAGCCAAGACCTTAGAATATTCTTCACAACTCCTTAGTTGACTTCTAGATGACCATGAATGCGACTTAGAGATTTAGTGATCCATCATTTTACCAAATTATAGGTTTTTCCTTTGTATTGCCTTGCCATTGAATGTCCCTCCTCTCCTTGTCCATTCTCTTTTCCAACCCTTTTAGGAATAGAGAACAAAAAATGTAGTATATGTGGGATGTTCATCCTTCAATATATGTTTCTTTTTGTTTAACTGTCATAGCCCAACCCCCGGGCCATGACTTGTGCCGATTAGGCACTTAAACCAACATTAAATCGCAAAGCCCTAACTTAAAATCTTAAAAATCTACCAAAAATTCGGCAGAGTTTCCTCTGTTTTTATGACATACATAGAGTAATGCGGTCCCGCCGCCTGATCAAGTATCAAAACTTGTTTTAGTAGAGTAATGCAGTCCTGCCGCCTGATCAAGTATCAAAACATGTTTTAGACCATACGCTCAAGTATATCTCGCATACCCACTACCCACTAGTACCCACAGATCTCTATACAAAAAGGTTATAACATGTGATGGGACAGGACCCCGGCGGGCCCTCGAACATATCAAAGAGGTTACAACACAAAGAAAAAATAAATGCTAATACATATACCAAAGGAATGCTCCTGGAGCGAAGGAGCGCAACGACGGTGGGTAGATGTCCTAGGTAGGAGGCTCTCTCACCTGCTCGGCAGTACCTGCGGGCATGAAATACAGCCCCCGAAAAGAGGGGGTCAGTACAAAATATGTACCAAGTATGTAAAGCAGAAAGCCCGAAATATAGGTGAAAATAACAATCCAAATAGGACAGTATAGAAGTCAAACCTATATGTCCATATAAAAATACTTAGTCTTTTTCAACATCAAAATAATGCATATTGGAATTGAACGATGGCGGCCCCTAAATGCGTGCCATGC
>JAOTQJ010000007.1:17862951-17929773 GCA_025642045.1 Solanum sejunctum | reverse complement strand
AACCTCATCTCTGTTCAGTTAACGATTTAAGCTAAGCAAGTATGTGACTCACCTGGTATCTTCTAAGTCCTACAAGCACCTCATTTCTCTCACTTCATTTTAAGGCTGTAATCTCCTCAATTCGACACAAAACATGTATACACTCGACCCTCTTAAGCGTTAGACACACATATAGCCATTAACACCAGATTCAAGTACTTTTGAAAATTAGCGCTAGTTTGTCCAAACCATGTCTTGATTCATTTCCATTATACTAGTATTGTAATGTATGGGGTGTTATAACAGTATTCTCATATCTCATAGCATGCATAATAACCCTCTCTAAACAATATCATTCATAGTTTGCATAACTTGCCACAAGGCTTTCATCAACATAAAAGCTTGGCATACATTCTTAATCAAAACATGGTGGGCATATGTTCATAAGTTTAAAATTGTGCAATTCAAGGGTAACGACATGAGGAAGTAAAAATGGAAATTAGTTGAGCATCATTCAAAATAACCCACCAAAACATCATAAGACATACCTAGGGCATCATTAAATCCTCATAAAAATTCATAGCTTTCATATGGTTTATCAATGCATAATTATGTACAAGTGTAAAACATCATAAATCTCTTCATAATATTATCATATTAAGGAGTTCATAAAAACAGCCACAAATGTCCATAAACTTCAAATAGATGAGGAAAAATAGTCAAACTTGTGGAGGAAAGGTTTCCACAATCAAATCCACATATCTTGCATGGTTTTATTGGATGAAATCTGATTTAGAGATGGAAGAAACCAACCCTAGGTTGCACTTCTTTCGTGAGAGCCTTGAAGAACATGGAAGAGTTTAGGAGGGATTTAGGACATAGAATATTTTAGAATGAAGAGGAATAGGATCTATTGTGTTGTATATGGATGAAAAGGGGTCCTTTGAATGTTAAAATGATGTTGCATAGTCATCAAGTAATAGAAAATATCAAATTTACTCTCTTTAAAAACTTGTCGGACGAATCAGAAGACCTAGATTACGAGTCATAGTCAATTCTATAGGCCATAGGAGAGGGGTTTCATTTGCTAACGTTTTTGACAATTAGAAACTTTCTTTGATGCTCAATGTATGACTTGACTTATTGCTCATAAGTCAATCTACTAGCCATCAGCTAAATTGTATATTCAACTTCAGAAATTATCATTTTGACCAAGCCTGTCCATTAATCCACATACATAAGTTACGGCCCGTAGGCTCTCTCATAAACCCACTAGTACTAGGAAAATTTCTAGATTTCACTTCTTAGGCCCTTTTTACGCCATCCAACATGTGAGGTCTTACATGATAGACCCATCCACGAACCTATCTCTAGATCATCGTCCATTATACCAGTCATCATAGGGTTTGTTGGTTACCTCACACTTGGAAACATTTTTCTTTTCAAAAAATTCATGTTTAAGGACAAATCCTATGAGCCATAAATCCTCCTACGGGTTGTAAGTCATCTTAGTGAACTTTACATCAAGTCATTTCCAGACCAATGCACTCTTAGGCTCGTCAATTGGAGGTCATTAAAAACATAATTGATATATAAGACCAAGCAATCTACTACTTGGAATCACAGTATTTACTCTATATCAAACAATGAATGGTTTTATTTGCCAAAGTAAACCAAACAATCAACTCATGACATAGTGTCAAGACCCAAGCCTAGAGCCTAGACTTGACACGGCACAAGGGGAACCCGAAGGGACCCCAAGCAAGCTTCATAAAGTATCATTACACATCCTTGATCGCAAAAGCAGTAAACTAAGCACCAAAGATAAAAGAATGGGGAAAATGGAGCTAAGGCAAAAGCTTGCACTATATCATTGTCAAAAGACAAAAGTTAAACTTATATCATAGATACTTAAAATGTCCAACAAACACCTCTAATACATCAATAAGAGTGTGGGCCGAAACAAAGTAACCGGGCTCACCCTCATAGTCAAAATAAGCAATAAAGATGAATGTCTCAATTCATAATAGAAGGAACATAGACTAGGTCCCCGAAGTGGATGACTCACCAACTAGCTTGATTAGCACTAAACTAGCTATATGGAGAAGGATGATCAACTTGGGCATCGGTTCCAACATGGTTACATCGTGTAGGCATAGAGTATACGTTAGTACATTTGAATGTACTAAGTATATAAAGAGGCATCATAATCAAAATGCATAATATTAAGTAATAGTCATAATATACTATATGACATGTATGACCAATCCTTGAGTAAAACATGCTTAAGTAACTAATACTCATATAGGATATCATATGTGTAGAAGAGACCAAGCTAGTTGTTCAAGGTATAAACCCCTTGGCTATTTTGTGGTGTAAGCCCTTCACATGGTTGATGGTAATCACACCTTACCAACACGGTGACGAAGTATAAACCCCTCGCATGGTTGATGAGTATAAACCCCCAACATCATTACCCGTGCTCTTGTCCCCCTGGATCGGGTATGGTCTAATGCAATACTTTATATCGAGTATATCATATACCTAAGATCATTTTATGATCATAACATCATTCATATCATATCTCATTCTTTGGGTCTTTGATTCCTCGAGAAATCACATTCGAACATTTTATCAAACACTTTGAAGGTGTGAAGTGCTAGTGTAAAACCATGAAATATAGGAATGAAATCATGCAACAAAATCCATTGTAAAACCATCAATCAATACCTTGTAATACACTCAAGACATATACATCAAATCCCCTTCTAAAATCTTATAATAGATCAAAGATTTATAGCTCAAAACATAACAGAGCAGTCACAACTTTGCATAGCTTTAACATAGAGTGCAGTGAATTTCATAATAATCAAGATGCATTTGTAAATCAACTTTAAATCATGTAATTTATGTAAAAGGAGGCTTGAGTATTATGGGTGAAAGGAACCTATGAAATAACCCACATACCTTGTCTTAGTGATGAACTTGGTGAAGATTGGAGATAGAGACATAAAGTATGAAGAAGAACCTTGAAGGAGAACCTTAGCTTGGATGAGGGTTTGGGACTTGAGTTTGGGGAGTGAAAATATGACTAATCATTTGAGTGAGTATTGAGAAATATTTTGAGTGATATGTGGATGAAATATGACTAAGTATAGGTAGAAACACGTTAGGGAATACTTAGGCTTAAGACTTAAAAGTCTTGTACAGAGACAACGAAATTGGGCAAAACTAACACTGCTCCACAACAGAGGCACGTCGCAGAGCTGTCACGGACCGTCTCTGGAAATTGAAAGTTTCAAAAAATTAATTTTGCTATGATTGCTCTAAAATCAGGTTTAGGTGTTTTTTTCCCTACTTGAACAAGAATATGAAGTCAAATTTTCAAAGTAACAAATGAATTTTGAGATATATGAAATTTAAACTTATGGGCATTTCGAGGGCATGTTTTGGGCATTTTGTGGGAGTCGTTTCATTATCTCCCCCTTGGGAACATCGTTCCTCGATTGTAAAAGAGACGTACAAGACAAGAATGATCATAAACAAATTATCCCCAACTACAGTGCAACATTATATTTAAAACACTATTTTTAAAATCTCAATGTAAATGTAAAATAATCATAAACTTGCCAACTTAAACATGAATGAATATGCATGACATACGGGCTGAAACATAAGACTTGAAATCACATAGGGGACTTAGAGTTAGTACCTTAGATTTAAGTGTAGTAGAAAAGATAAGGATACCATTTTTGTATGTCTGCTTCGGCCTCCCAAGTAAAACTTCCAATTTGTTGGTTTCTCTAAATGACCTTAACAGATGCCACCTCCTTAATCCTCAATCTTTTCACTTGTGTATCAAGGATATGAACTGGAACTTCCTCATAGGTCAAGTTATCCTCAACAACACCCACTACATCAAGAGGCATAATAGCATCAGGGTAACCAGCATATCTTCTCAACATTGGGAAATGGAACACCGGGTGAACCAATTTCATTTCACTAGGCAACATCAATTCATAAGCTACCTTGCCAACCCTCCACAAGACCTCATGTGGACCAACATACCTTGGACTCAACTTCCCCTTTTTACAAAGATAGACCACACCTTTCATTGGAGAAACTTTCAAATAAATCCAATCACCCACTTTGAATTCAAGGTCTCTTCTTCTCACATCGGCATAAGATATTTGACGATGTTGGGTTGTTTTAAACCTTTTCATAATCATCTTAACCTTCTCAAGAGCCTCAATAAATAGATTCGGTCCCAAATAATACACCTCTCGAACCTCAAACAAACCATCCAGTGATCTACAACGTCTCCCATAAAGAGCCTTACAAGGATCTATACCAATACTAGAGTGATAGTTGTTGGTGTAAGCAAACTCAATCAAAGGAAGATGATCATCCTAACTACCCCTCAACTCTAATACACAAACCCTTAGCATGTTCTCAAGTATTTGGATGGTTGTTTCGGCTTGGCCATCCGTTTGAGGCTGAAAGGTCATACTAAGGTGAACTTCGATACCAAGACCCATTGAAAAGACCTCCAAATGTGTAAAGTGAATTGTGCACCACGATCTGATATGATGGATAAAGGAACCCCATGTAACCTCACTAACACATGGATGTACAACCTTGCATACTCTTCAGCCCCATAGGTGGTCTTAACTAGTAGAAAGTTTTCCGATTTCTTCATCCTATCAACCACCATTCAAATGGAATAAAAACCCTTTCTAATCTTGGGCAACCCAACCACAAAATGTATATTAATCACCTCCCACTTCCAAGTGAGAATCTCTATATCTTGGGTTAGGCCACCTAGCCTTTGATTTTTGTCTTTGACTTTTTGACAACTATGGCACCTAAAAAAAAATTTGGCAATGTCCCTCTTCATGCTTTCCCACCAATACACATCCCTCAGGTCTCTAGACATTTTGGTGGAACTGTGGTGGATAGAATAAGAAGAATTATGGGCCTCATCAAGAATTTTCTCCCTAAAACCATCAATACAAGGCATACAAAACCTAACTTGGTATCTAAGAGCACCATCTCCCCCTTGGGAGAAAACCTATACTTTGCCCTCTTTCACTAAGGTGTTCAATTCAAGCAACGAGGAGTCTGGATATTGTTTTGCTAGCACCTCATCAACCAAAGAAGACTTAGACACATCAATAACCACAACAACACCATCACCAAACTCTTCTAACCTAACCCCCAATCTAGCCAATCTATGCACCTCCCTTGCCATTTCCCTATCACCACCATCCACATGAGCTAGGCTACCCATGGACACTCGACCTAAAGCATCCACCATCACATTTGCCTTACCTGGATGATAAGTTAGAGACACCTTCTTTGCCTTACCCATGTCATAGTCTTTGAGAAGTTAGAGACACCTTCTTTGCCTCCAGTTGAGATCTTTTTGAGTAAAGACATATTGGAGTCTCTTATGATTAGTGAATACATCAACATGCACCCCACACAAGTAATGACGCCAAATCTTTTATGCAACCACAATGGCGAATAACTCTAGATCATGGGTAGGGTAATTCCTTTCATGTACCTTGATTTGTCTAGAAGTATAAGCTATGACCTTACCATTTTGCATAAGCACACAACCGAAATCAACTCTAGATGCATCACAATATGCAATAAAACCCTCAAGTCAATCCGATAATGATAATATAGGAGTGGACATAAGCCTATCCTTCAATGTTCAAAAGCTTCTCTCACATTCATTGGTCCACACAAAATTAGGCTTCTTTTGAGTTAATTTGGTCACAGGGGAAGCAATGGAGGAGAACCAATTCACAGACCTTTTATAGAAACTCGCAAGGCCCAAGAAGCTCCTAATATTCGATGGGGTCAATGGTTTAGGCCAATTCCTAATCACATTGGTTTTCTTAGGATCCACTTTTATACCATTCCCCAACACTACATGACCCAAGAATGCAACCTTCTTCAACCAAAATTCACACTTGTCATATTTAGCATACGATCTCTCCTTCCTCAACCTTTGCAACACAACCCTCAAATGACCCATATGCTCCTCCCTACTATGTGAGTAGATCAAAATATCATCAATGAAGACCACAACCAAGGAATTAAGGTAAGGTTTGAAGACCCTATTCATTAGGTCCATGAAGATGGCCGGTGCATTTTCCAACCCAAACGATATCACAACAAACTCATAATGTCCATATCTAGTTCGGAAGGCCATCTTGGGAATATCACACTCCCTCACCCTTATTTGATGATACCTGGACTGAAGATCAATCTTATTTGAAGAAGCTAGACCCTTTCAATTGGTCAAACAAATCATCAATCCTTGGAAGGGGATATCTATTCTTTAGAGTGCCCCTATTGTGTTGCCGATAATCAATGCACATCCTAAGTGACCCATCCTTCTTTTTCACAAGTAACACCGGAGCACCCAAAGGTGATTGACTACATCTAATAAATCCCTTTTCCAACAAATCCTTTAATTGATTTTTTAGCTCCTTCAACTCAGCCGGGGTCATACAGTAAGGGGGAATGGAGATAGGTTGAGTATCAGGAAGGAGATCTATGTCAAAATCTATCTCCCTTTTGGGAGGGACAACAGGAAGGTCATTTGGGAAGAAATCAAGAAACTTGTTTACAATGGGGACTGACTCAATGGAAAGGACTTTGGACTAGACATCCTTAACCCTCGAAAGATGGTATGAACACCCCCTAGAAATCATCTTATAGGTTTTAATGAATGAAATGGACCTACCTTTGACCACCATATCTTAACTCTCCCACTTAAGGACGGGTTCATTATGAAATTGAAACTTGACCCTATGGGTTCTACAATCAATAGAAGCATAGTAGGCATGTAACCAATCCATCCCAAGAATGACATCAAAGTCTACTATGTTTAATTCAATAAGATTATAAGGCAACAACTTATGCAAAATGAAAATAGGACAACTTCCATAAACCTTCTTAGCAACAATAGAGGCAACAATAGGAGTAGACACTTTATATAACTTATTCAATAACTTGGGGAAACATGAAACTTTTAGCAACAAGAGGGCTAACAAAGAAAAGAATGGCACCCGAATTAATCAAAGCATAAACATCAGTCAAAGATTTTTAACATGCCGGTAACAATATTGGGGACCTCACCAATCCCTTTCCTCCTATGTAGAGTATAAAATTGATTGTTTCTTAGGGAACCACCTTGAGGACCACCCCTCCCCAAGAGGACTGTATAAATACCGAGGACCTTGCCACAGTTTCTGAACAATCTACCTTCCTGTGACCAAACTCCCCATGTTCATAGCATGCATTAGAACCCTTCAAACATGGGCCACTACGAACCTTCCCACATATAGGACACACATCAATAGGAGACATCCCACCAACACCTTGTGGCTTAGGGAAGTCATTGGCAAGCACCCTATTAGTAGCATGAGGAGACCCTTAGCCTTGACTAAATTTAGCACCCTTTAGGAATTTACCCTCAAATCGGGCCCTCTTAGCCTCATGCCCCCTTCTCTTTCTCAGTTTCTCCTCCTCCATTTACTCGGCATAGGTCATCAACCAAGATAAGTCTATGTCACTAATAGCATGGCGAACCAGCATTCTTCACTTACCAAGTTGGAGACTCCCATCATGAACTTATTCATCCTAGATCTAGGATTGGCCACCAAATGGGGAGCAAACTTTGAAAGTTGATTAAATTTGAGGGCATACTCCCTTACACTCATAATACCTTGTTTCAAGTTCACAAACTCTACAACTTTACTTCCATAAGCTCAAGAGGGAAAAACTGATTAAGAAAGACCAATTTGAACTCCTCCCAAAGCACCACATTACCAAGCCCCTTATCACCCTTCTATTGCTCATAAAAAATTTAGGCTACCACTTTGAGTTAGTACGCCTCCAACTCCGCCTTTTAATTTGGCCTAACACCTATGATATTCAAGATTGTGTAGACCTCATCAATGAACTTTTGTGGATCTTCATCCACCTTTGACCCATGGAAAACTAGAGCATTCATCCTCATAAAGTCTCTTACCCTAGCTCTCGAGGTAGTAGCATGAGGGGCTTGGGACCCTTGTTGGACTTGGTTTGCCACCACTTGGGTAAGCATAGTAAGAGCATCCCAGAGTTCACCATTGGTAGGTTTCTCCTCAGGAGTTTGGGCCCATCTTTCTTTAGTGTTTGGCATGATATAGCATAGAAAAGAACAATCATTAAGGGTGAAAAAACTACCACAACTCTATAGCATGGCTTAGAACATGAAGAAGGGAAACCCTTTCCTAAAATGCCTCATAGCCTCCTATTCATATTCATGATGCACTTCACAACCATTAATAGGACTTTAATCGATGCGGTGTTTTATACTATGAGGACATATCAACCTAGTGCTTCAATACTAGGTTTGTCATGACCCCAACCTAGGGCCTAGACATGATACGATGCAAAGGGAACCCAAATGGACCCTAAGCAAGCCTCATAAAGCATCACTATACATCCTTGGTCGCGAAAGCAATAAACCAACCATCAAAGATAAAAGAATGGGCAAAATAGGGCTATGGGAAAAGCTTGCATAATATCATGGTCAAAAGACAAGAGTTAAACTCATACAGTAGATACTTAATATGTCCAACAAACACCTCTAATACATAGATAAAAGCAGGGGCCAAGATAGACTAATCGGGCGCACTGTCATAGTCAAAATAAGTAATAACGATGAATGTCTAAATACATAATAGAAGAAACATAGACTAGATCCCCAAAGTGGAGGATTCACCAACTAGCTTGAATAGGACTGAACTAGCCACATGGAGGAGGAGGATCAACTTAGGCACCGGTTCCTGCATGGTGACATCACGTAGGCATAGAGTATGCATTAGTACGTTTGAATATATTAAGTATGTAGGATGTAATGCAACAATAGATAGGCATTATGATCAAAATACATAATATTAAGCAATAGGCGTAATATACAATATGACATGTATGATCAATGCTTAAGTAAAACATGCTTAAGTAACTCATGCTCATATAGGATATCATATGTGTAGAAGAGACCAAGCCAACTATTTAAGGTATAAATCACTTGGTGGTTATGTGGTATAAATTCCTCACATGGTTGATCGTAATCACACTTTACCAACATGGTCATGAAGTATAAACCTCTAACATAGTTACTCAGGCTCTTGTCCCCCCGGATCGGGTATGGTCTAATGCAACACTTTATATAGAGTAAAATCATAAGCTTTATATACATAAGCTTATTTCATTAGCATAAAATCATTCATATTATATCTCATGCTTTGGGCCTTTAGTTCCTCAAGAAACCACATCTGGATATTTTAGCAAACACTTTGATGGTGTGTAATGCTAGTATAAAACTATGAAATATAGGAATGAAACTATGCAAGAAATGTCACTACCCAAGCTTGGGGCCTGATGGGACCAGCTAATAGAGAAATCAAAGGACCCTAAACAAGCCTCGTAGCATATCATTAAACATCCTTGGTCAATAAAACAATTACAAGACATTTGAAGAATGGAAATAAAGGGAAAAGGGGGCTAAGGGAGAACTTGTCGTAACATAGAGCCAAGAGATAATAGAATCAACTCATAGTATAAATACATAGCTTTGTCCAACAACACCTCTACTACATAGATAATGGTGGGGGCCAGGACATACAACTAAGATCATCTTTATAGTCTTAAGTATATGATAAAGTAAAGGAAATCTTAATACATAGTGTGAGAGAATAGTCCTTGTCCCCAGAATAGAGGACTCACTAAAGGCTAACTTGAACAATCCATCTAGCCACAAGAAGAATCAATAGGAGTTGTGGTCCCTACATGGTGATATCATAAAGGCAAGAATACGCATTAATATGTTGGAATGTACTAAGTATGCAGGATGAAATGCAACAATAGATAGGCATCATAATCCAAAAGGTATAATGATAAACAATAGGCATACTATAGCAATATGACATGTATGATCAATACATAAGTAAAACATGCTTAAGTAAATCATGCTCATATAGAATATCATATGTGAAGATATGACCAAGCTGGCTTTCCAAGGTATAAATCCCCTTGGTAGGTTGGTGATGTTGCCACCCTATCACCAAGGTGGTGATGAGTATTAACCCTCATTCTAGGTGGGTGATGTTGCCACCTTATCACCTAGGTAGATTTGTGTATTAACCCCTATTCTAGTTTGATGACGATGCCACCCCGTCACCCTGGTAGCGATGAGTATTAAGCCTCATTCTAGGTTACCTGGGCTCTTGTTCCCCCGGATAAGTCATGGTCTATACAACACTTTATATAGGATTAATCATAAGCTCTAATGCAATATCTCATATAGGAATAATCATGTATACAAGCTTATTTCATCATCATAACATCATTTATATCATATCTCATGCTTTAGACCTTCAATTCGTTAAGAAAACATAGCTAGACATTTTATCAAACAAGGTGGTGTGTTATTAGGGTAAAAGAGCATGCAATTTGGACATGAAATCATGTAGGAAAATCAATGGTAAAACCTTTAATCAACACCTTGCAACATCCCCAAGACATTCCTATAAAAACACCTCATCAAATCCAACATTAGATCCAAGATTTGAAGCTCAAAACATGCTAAAATAACCACACTTTCATGAACTAACACCATTGTACAGTAACTTTCTCAATATACAAGACCTACATATAAAATCAAGTCTAAATCATGCAAAGTAAAAGGGGGTTTAGGCACCATGGGTGAAAGGACCCAAGAGTTCAACACCACATACCTTTACTTTGGAGAGCCCCTAAAGAAGATTAAAAATGGAGACTTGAATCTTGAATGAAATCCTTGATGAATACCTTAAGATTAGTCTTGAGTTAGGGACTTGAATTTAGGATGAAATATGAGTCTAAGTGTTTGAGAGGATATTGAGAAATATTGAGGATGATATGAGGGTGAAATAAGGCTAAGTATAGGTAAAAACACGTATGGGAATCCTTAGGCCCAATAATTGAAAGTCTTGGACTAAATAAAAAAGGGCCAGAATAACATAGGTCTGCGTCGCGGAGGTAATGCGAATGCTCACTGGAAATCTGCATTTTCTGCACGAATGAGTTTTATAAAAATGGTCATAAATCCTTCATCTGAACTTGAAATAAGGTGAAATGAAGTATGCTGGAAATCTAATTCAAAGGCCTTAAATTGGTAGGTCATAGGCCAGTCAATTCTTTGTGTACTAAGAGATATGTCCCTTTAAAGTTGACCCTCCTAAATAGCATTTATTGTAATTTTTGAATTTGGATACGGTTGCTCTAAAATTCAGGTTAGACCCATTTCCCACTCAATTTGACTCCCTAAACAAGAATATGAAGCCGAATTTTTAAAATAATGAACGAGATTTTAGATATATGGAAATTATGATTCTGGGCACTTTCGAGACACATTTTGGAGCACTTTTTGAGGTCGTTACAATATCTTCCCCTTGAGAACATTCGTTCCCGAGTGTAAAAGAAATGTACAAGACAAGAGTAATCGAAAACAAATCATCCCTAACAAGAATGCAACATTATGTTTAAAATATCATTTTCAAAATCTCAGCATAAGTGTAAAATCATCTTAAACTTGTCAACTTAAACATGAATGCATATGAATGACATAAGGGCTAAAATGCAAGACTTGAAATCATAAAAAAGGACTTGATGTGTTATCACGAGCTTGAATAGAATGAAAGAGATATAGATACTTCTCCTCGATGCCCGCTCTGGCTCCCCAAGAGAAACATACGACTAGACGACTCTCCCCAAAGGGCCTTTAAGAACACTACATCATTATCAATCAACTTCTCCACTCATCCATCCAACACCCCCACCAAGACCTTCTCTTAAGCCAACCTACCCTCTTTAACATGAACAACCTCAAAGTATTCTATAACACTAAAGTCACAAACACATCATATCCACCTAGAAGCATGAAGAACCAGATGAACTATATCTACATCCATAGCCAATTCCCAAACTTATACAACATTATCAACCTCCCTCTACACTTTATAAGGACTCGCAATCCTCAACTCAATTGTCAATCTTAAATACACCTAATCCACTTGGTACCATAGCCACCATCTCTCCCTTGGGAGTCAACTTACACTCTATCATTCCCTCACCCAAAACTTCCTACTCCAATAGGGTGAAATTTTGAGTCCTTGCTTAATCTAAATCTCCCCAACCAATAAAGATTTGGAGCCATCAAGAACTCTATATTACCATGCTCAACTTCCTCCAACCTACTCCCTCAATCTAGCCAAATAATGGACTGCTCAAGCCACCTCTTTGCCAACATCATCAACATATGCTAGGCTACTTAGGGCATTAATGACAACACACGCCTAACCGAGAAAGCTAATGCACGTTCATACCATATTCCTTAAGGGGCTATAACCATCTTATTGCTACCCACAATGCCCACCTATCATATTTAGCGAATAACCTCTCATCTTCCAAGGCTTGCAACACTACCCCTAAATAATTTACAAGCACTAAACAAATCGATACCTCATCACTAGAGACCACCACAAACATATCAATATAGGATTTTAAGACCTTATTCATAAAGCCCATAGACATAGCCAATGCATAGATCAACGAAACATTGCCACCAACACTCATAGTGGTCACTTATAATTTGAAAAGACACCTAGGGATATCACCTATATTCATCCTCTCTTCGAAACAAAACCTAGCATAAATATCAATCATAGAGAAATGACTAACCCAGTGTAATTGACTAAACAGATCATCTATCCTTACTCATCATATTACAACCTTATGGGTTATACAATCATTAGAAACATGCTATAAAAGTAGGCCAAACTACCCCAAGACCCTCATCACAACAAGCTAAGTCGTCATCCCACAAGAATACTTATAATATGTATGTACATACTCTTAAAGAGGCAATAGTCATTTTCTAAATAATTTCAATGCACAATTGGACTTAAAAGCCAAACACCATTCATAATAATTCATACTTAGGCTCAAATGCTAAAATCATAATTTCATAGTCATAATATTCATTTATAGGAATGGCTCATTCATATACAAAATGGTGCAAGAACTTAAAATGTTTAAAAAGCCAAAATCAAAGACATATATGTGATCACAATATTGTCATAACCAACCGTTTATCAAAATCATACCATAAAACAAAATTGGGCTTATCCATAACATAAATAATCCATAAAATAATCCGTTTACATGAACGCATATGTTATGAACAATGAGGAAATGACAGAGGTAATTAAGACTCAATTTAAAATTAAAATTTATATTACTAAGTTGAAGTGAAAACATAATTAATTCCATATTCAAATCCATAGTTTAATCTCTCATGCATAAATCATTCAAAAGGGAACATGCATACTTATAGCTTCATAAATCCAAAGTAGATCCCCATATAACGGTTTAAGTTGCATTAAAATCATCAAATAAATACTACCCATGAATCAATAGAATTTTAGGAATCATAATATTCAAATCCAAACTTATAATAAGTAAAAATCCATGTAGGTTTTCTTGAAAATAAGTTTTTGAAAAGGGCTTAACTTCATACTTGCATAATCATAGATAATTTCATGAATTCATAATATACTTGATAGCCTATATTCATCATGAAGTCACTTGACTTGTAAAACATGCACATGTCTTAAGAATTCTTAACTTGGTATTTCATCAAACACTTGGATGGCACATATGAGGACATGTTCAAATCATGCAAAATACAAGAGTATAGATCATAAAATAGTGAAATCAATGCATCTTAAAATCATGTAAATCAGCCTACTAATATCATGGTAAAACCCCATCATGGGTAACTTGTAAATTATATGAAAACTTCACAATAGTTCATAGATTTCATAGCTTGAATCATGTATAGTCTCAATAGATAAAGGTCACTTTATAGTATAAGCAAAAAATAGATACTTATGCATAATACCATCAACCGGCACCACACAACCTAGGAAGGCAACCTCTTACCACCAAAATTCTCATCTCACCCACTTAGCACCCAACATTATTCCTTGAACTCGTGGTATTACCCTCAAATGATTCACATGCACTACCTCATTAGGTAACAAACCACATTATCATTACGAAAACCACCATAAACCTATTACAGTAAGGACTAGAGATCTTACTCATGAGACCTATAGACATAACCAGTGTGCTAGTCAACCGAAAGACACTACCCCCACTTCAAACATCGAAAACGGACATTCAAGGCCTCATCCACCAACAATAACAATTCTATAGACAAAACAACTTAGGTTCAACATGTCCAATTATCACAAAATGAAACATACAACCCCCTTAGAGACCAATTACACCTTAAGTCATGAATGGACCTACCTCCCTTACTACCACTTGATAACTTACCACTCAAAGACAGGGTCATTAGGGAGTTGGATCGTAACTCTACTGGTTCTACCATCCATGGAGTCATAACATGCATGCAATAATTCCATCCCAAGTACAACATCAAAATCCACCACACGAAATCCAACAAGTCATAAAGCAAGGCCTAATACAATACAAACTCGGATCAACACCTAGGAACTATCTAGTAATACTATACCAAACAAAGCGAATAAACACCAAAGATTCATACAACCACTTGGGCACATAAGAAGCCCCACCATCAACCAAAAGAATAGAGAAGAAAGAGAGAAATTTAGATCCATCAAAATCAAAACCCTCTACATACCTTCCTTCACCTTCCTCCTTGAAGCGGTATGATCAACTAAAAGAGAAAAAAATATTCGTTATAGGGAAAAGCCCCATGTCGCTTCTAAAGCACGACATATACCATGAATAAAGGAAATATTTTCTAAAATGACTTATAGCCTCTTGATCATAGTTCTAGTGCACAACACAACTATGAATAAGACTCTAATCGATGATGTGTATTGGACTCCGAGGATCTATCAACCTAGTGCTCTGATACAATCTTTGTCATGTCCCAATCTTAGGGCCTAGACGTGAAGGATGAATGGGGAATACAAAGGAACCCCAAACAAGCCTCATAGTATATCATTATATAACCTTGATTAAGGAAACAATTAAATGACATTTGAAGAATGAAAATAAGGGGAAAAAGTGGCTAAGGGAGAACTTTTCATAAGATAGTGCAAAGAGATAATAGAATCAACTCATAGTATAAATACATAGCTTTGTCTAACAATGCCTCTACTATGTAGATAATAGTAGGGGCCAAAACATACAACCGGACTTACCTTCATAGTCTTAAGTATACGATAAAGTAAAGGGAATCTTAATACTTAGTGAGAAAGAACAGTCCTTGTCCCCAAAATGGAGGACTCAGTAAAGGCTAACTTGAACAATCCATCTAGCCACAAGAAGAATCAATAGGAGGTCTTATCCCTACATGGTGATATCATGTAGGTAAGAGTGTGCGTTAGCACATTTGAATGTACTAAGTATGTGGGATGAAATGCAACAATAGATAGGCATCATAATCCAAAATGCATAAAGATAGGCAATAGACATAATATAGCAATATGACATGTATAGTCAATGCATAAGTAAAACATGCTTAAGTAAATCATGCACATATAGAATATCACATGTGAAGATGAGACCAAGCTAGCTTTCCAAGGCATGAACCCCTTGGTAGGTTGATGATGTTGTCACCCCATCACCTAGGTAATGATGAGTATTAACCCTCATTCTAGGTTGATGACAATGCCACCCCATCACCCTAGCGAAGATGAGTATTAACCCTCATTCTAGGTTACCCGAACTCTTGTCCCCCCGGATCAGGCTTAGTCTATGCAATACTTTATATAGAATTCATCATAAATTCTAATGTAATACCTCATATAGGAATAATCATGTACATAAGATCATTTGTCATATCTCGTGCTTTGGACTTTCAATTCCTCAAGAAAACATAGCCAGATATTTTATCAAACACCTTAGGGGTATGTCATGCGGGTAAAAGAGTATGCAACTTAGAGATGAAATCATGTAGAAAAATCAGTGGTAGAACCTTTATTCAATACCTTGCAACACCCCCAAGATAGTAATATCAAAACTACTCATCAAATCTAACATTGGATCCAAGATTTGAAGTTGAATACATGCTAAGATAACCAAACTTTCATGAACTAAAATCATTGTGCAGTAAATTTCTCAATATACAAGACCCACGTGTAAAATTAAATTTAAATCATGCAATATTAAGTAAAAAGGGGTTTAGGCACCCTGGGTGAAAGGACCCAATGGTTCAACACCACATACCTTGTCTTTGGAGAGCCCTTAAAGAAGATTGGAAATGGAGACTTGAAGCTTGAATGAAATCCTTAAGATTGGTCTTGAGTTTGGGACTTGAATTTAGGATGAAATATAAGTCTAAGTGTTTGAGAGGATATTGCCGAATATTGAGGATGATATGAGGGTGAAATAAGGCAAAGTATAGGTAAAAACATGTATGCGAACCCTTGGGCCCCAGACTTGAAAGTCTTGGACCGAAATCAAAAAACAAGGCCAAAATAACATAACGAGTTTTACAAAAATTGGCATAAATCTTTCATCCAAACTTGAAATGAGGTGACGCAAAGTGTGTTGGAAAGATAATTAAAATGGCTTTAAGTTGGTAGGTCGTGGCCTACTCAATTCTTTGCATGCTAACAGATATATCCTTTCAAAGTTGACCCTCCTAAATAGCACTTATTGTGATTTTTGAATTTTGATACTGTTACTCTAAAATTTGGGTTAGACCCCCTAAATAAGAATATGAAGTTGGGATTTTTAAATATCGAATGAATTTTTAGATATATGGAAATTATGATTCCGACCACTTTCGAAGCAAATTTTTTGGCACTTTCTGGGGTAATTACAAGAAAATTCATTGTAAAACCATCAACCAACACCTTGGAACACCCTCAAGACATATACATCAAAACCATTTCTCAAATCTTACACTAGATCAAAGATTTATAGCTCAAAACATAACAAAGCAGTCAGAACTTTACATAGCTTTAACATAGTGTGAAGTGAATTTCATAATAACCAAGACCCATTTGTAAATCAACTTTAAATCATGCAATTTATGTAACAGGAGGCTTGGGTATCATAGGTGAAAGTAACCCATGAAAGAAACCCACATACTTTAGCTTAGAGATGAACTTGGTAAAGATTGGAGATGGAGACTTGAAGCTTAAAGAAGAACTTTGAAGGAAAACCTTAACTTAGGATGAGGGTTTGGGACTTGAGTTTGGGGAGTGAAAATGTGACTAAGTGTTTGGATAAGTATTAAGAAATGTTTAGGGTAATATCAGGGTGAAATATGACTAAGTATAGGTAAAAACACTCTTGGGAACACTTAGGCCCAATAATTAAAAGTGTTGGATCGAAACAACAAAACTAGGCAAAATTAACACTGCTCTGTGTCAGAGGTGTGTCGCAGAGCTATCACGAACCGCCTCTGGAAATTGAAATTTGGATAAATCAATTTTTTCTACAGTTGCACTAAAATCGGTGTTAGACCCTTTTCGCCCTAATTTGGACCCCCTGAGCAAGAATATGAAGTCGAATTCTTGAAATAACAAATGAATTTTGAGATATATGGAATTTAAAATTCCAAAAATTTTGAGGCACATTTTTTGGCACTTTTTGGGGTCGTTTCACATAGCCTTTTGGGGTCCTTACTTTATGGCACGACTTTTTTGGATACCTTACAACGTAGACTTGTTGGTATGTTCAAAAAATATCCATACCTTATGGCACAGTCTTTTCTATAGGTTTACATGTCCATAAAAGGAATCATTATAACAAAATATAGTGGCACATACTTCAGGGACAATGGGAGACTACCAAGGTCCTCTCGACTCTAGGTCAGAATATTTAAATCATAAATCATGATCATAATATGTGTAGTCTCAAACTATCATAATATCATAATGGAGTAGCTCAGCAAAAACCATAGCTCATAGCATCAAAACTAGGGCTTCATATCACTCATGACATTCATAACTTTTCATAAGCTCATAACATGCATAATAGCCCTTTATAAATTCATAACTGCATTTCTTGTCATAAGACTTTCACATCATAAAAGCTTATCACATAATTTGATCAAAAATTATTAGTATATGTACATATGCTTAAAATCATGCAGCTCAAGAGTATAGAACATGAGAGGAGTAAAATCAATTCATTTAAAGTCATTCAAACCAGTCCACTAATATTGTATTAAAAACTCCAATTTGGGTATCATGAAATCGCACTAAAATTTGCAAAGTTCTTCCATAACTTTTTATGGCATTATAGAGTATATAGATTTAGTATCATAAATTCCATCTTAATGTCAAACGACAATGGACATTAATGCATAATGAAATCTATACTTGAAGAATTAAAACTTAAATCATGTTCATAGTGCATAATAGGAATTACCCATAAAGTATTCAATCTTAAAATTATGAAACTTCATTAAAAAGTAGGATTTAGTTTCATGAGTGGAAGGACTCCATGAATCAATACCTACATACCTTAATCTTAAAATTTCTTGAAGGAAACTTGAGGAAGCTTGAAGGATTCACTTGAGACCTTGAAATCCAAAGAGAGTTCTTGAGGGTCTTGAATTTAGATGAGGCATTTGGTGAGAATTAGAGAGGAATTGGAGAGTATTTTAGTGAGAGTTAGAGCTCAAAATGATGAAACAATAGGGAAATCCTACCTATATGGGTGTTGGTTTAGTACCCAATTGCCTTCAACTAAAACAGAGAATGTTCAAAAACATTTGACCTACAGTAAACCATGTTCGCGACGTGGACTTATTCCCGTCAAGGTCTTTTTTTTCTACAAAGTTTAATTTGTTCTTGTTTTGACTTAGGAATGAGTTTAGGCCACTTTTATACTAAGGGAGACCAAGTCTGCGATGTGTACTAGTCGCGTACTCTTCTGGTTAAGCCCTAAATAACCTAAAAAGTTATTTTTCTATATGAATGGCGTAAAAATTGAAGACCATCACTTTCCTACAAAAGTTTATCACTTGAAAATGAATAGGAAGTCAGATTTGCGAAACCATGCATGGATTTTAAGATATTCAAGAAATACCCCATAGGCACATTTTTGAGCCCTGTGGGAGGAGTTACAGACACTGTCCGTCCCTTTTTATTCCATGGTTTTTCCCAATGTTTTTAGTAGTGTATACTTAAATGACATGACATATGCACAATAATATATATATATATATATATATTATTAGTTAACGCGATACATAGGTGGAAAGCACTAACTTTTAACTAGCTCTTTCAATAACAAAATCATCATCTTGTGAGTCTGTAAGGACCTAAAACTTCCAAGCTTATATAAGTCATTTAAGGCTATCATGGGCCCCTACGACAAGCCAAGTTCAAAAGGATTTTCGTTGGCTAAGTTTGACCCAAGTATTGATAAAAGGGTTGACTTTAAATAAGCATAACTCTTAGCACATTTGTGACTGGGTAGCCCATGATATGTGAAATCATATCCCTTTGTGTTAGCTTCACAAAGCACTTAGTTTTAGCTCATTCTGATATCGGATGAAGGAGTTATGATCGTTTTCGTGAGACCCTTTGGTGCAGTAGTGTCTTGTACAGACCGTGTGAGGTTTCTGTAGTTGGAAAAGGCCATTGTTGTCCTAATTCATAGGGAGCTACCAATGGCAAGGTCTGTGTGGCTTGCCACTAGCCGTATGACTAGTCGTGGGGTGAGTACAAGAGAGGAATAGTGGGCGTTTGGGGTAGTTTTCTTGCTAAGTGTTGTGTCACGCCCCTCACCACGAACCGTGTCATGGTGCACAACCAGTGGTCCTTGACATGGAGCCTAGAAATATTTTCCAGTAGCAATTATGGTACCATGAGCCTCCACATGGGCCATGAGGCTCCATATGAATCGTGGTGGCCTCCATGGTC
Organism: Solanum sejunctum; assembly: GCA_025642045.1. Lineage (NCBI taxonomy): Eukaryota > Viridiplantae > Streptophyta > Magnoliopsida > Solanales > Solanaceae > Solanum > Solanum sejunctum. The sequence goes on along the minus strand of JAOTQJ010000007.1, from coordinate 17,909,800 downwards.
GCGATGAGATATCTTTTTCCAATCGATTTCCAACTTCACTTTTTAGACCAAATACCTTGTCATGGGCACTCGACACGACCTGTGGAGTGTCTCAAAACTCGTGGTACCTTCCATGGGGCACCACATTGCCAAGTTTTTCATCCGTTCAATAATGGCATTTTCATAAATGCTAATTATTCTAATGACCTTTTCTGACTTCCTAAGCTATCTTAATCTTCCTAAAAGACCTAAACAATGTTCCAAAGTATAAAACTCACTACTCTCATCTCAATCACACTCCCAAATCCTCTCAAGAGACTCTATTAAGCTCCAATTCAATTTCAAGAAAACCTAAGAACAAGTTTGAATTCCAAGACCCTCTTCCAAGCTTCCATTCTTCCCAAACTCAATTTTAAGGAACTCTAGGTATAAGGTATGTGGATTGATCCTTGACTTCCTTTCAATCAAGGAGACCCAAAATTATTTTTAAGCAATCTCATGGATTTATAGTTACTTTAATTTTGGGATTTTGAAAAGTATGAATCCTAAAATTCTAATTATGCATAGGTAGTATTTATTTGATGATTTTAATATTATTTAAACCATGACCTGAGAATCTTCTTTGGCATTTATGAAATTTCAAGTATGAATGCCCCTTTAAGACTTCTAAATGCATGGGTGATTACACTGTGAATTTAAATATGGATTTAATTATGTTTTTTTATTGAATTTCATATTATATTGTTGATTTTTGATTGAATCCTAACTACCCATGTCATTCTCTGATTGTTCATAGCATATGCATTCATGTACATGGGTTAGTATGGGAATTATGTTATGGGTTAAGCCGAATGATGTTCGATGGTATGATTTTGACAAAATGTTGGTTATCACAATAACATATATGTCTTTGATTTTGACTATTTGAGCATTTTGGGTGCTTGTACCATTTGTATATGAATGAGCTATTCCTATGCATGAGTATAAAGAATATGAAATTATGTTTTAGCCTTAAGCCTAAGAATGCATTATCACAAAAAATATCCACACCTTATGGCACAGTATTTTCTGTAGGTTTACATGCCCATAAAAGGAATCATTATCGGAAAATATAGTGGTACATAGTTCAGGGACAATGGGAGACTACCAAGGTCCTCTCGACGCTAGGTCAGAATACTTAAATCATAAATCATGATCATAATATGTGTAGTCTCAAACTATTATAATATTATAATGGAGTAGCTCATCAAAGACCATAGCTCATAGCATCATAACTAGGGCTTCATATCACTCATGACATTCATAACTTTTCATAAGTTCATAACATGCATAATAGCCCTTTATAGATTCATAACTGCATTTCTTGTCATAAGACATTCACATCATAAAAGCTTATCACATAATTTGATCAAAAATTATTAGTATATGTACATACGCTTAAAATGATGCAGCTCAAGAGTATAGAACATGAGAGGAGTAAAATCAATTCATTTAAAGTCATTCAAACCAGCCCACCAATATTATAGTAAAAACTCCAATTTGGGTATCATGAAATCATACTAAAATCTGCAAGTTCTTCCATAACTTTTCATGGCATTATAGAGTATATAGCTTCAGTATCATAAATTCCATCTTAATGTCAAACGAAAATGGGCATTCATGCATAATCAAATCTATACTTGAAGAATAAAAACTTAAATCATGTTCATAGTGCATAATAGGAATGACCCATAAAGTCTTCAATCTTAAAATTATGAAACTTCATTAAAAGTAGGATTGAGTTTCATGACTGGAAGGACTCCATGAATCAATACCTACATACCTTAATCTTGAAATTTCTTGAAGGAAACTTGGGGAAGCTTGAAGGATTCACTTTAGCTCTTGAAATCCAAAGAGAGTTCTTGAGGGTCTTGAATTAAGATAAGGGATTTGGTGAGAATTAGAGAGGAATTGGAGAGTATTTTAGTGAGATTTAGAGCTCAAAATGATGAAACAATAAGGAAATCCTACCTATATAGGTGTTGGTTTAGTACCCGATTTCCCTCAGCTGAAACAGAGAATGTTCAAAAAAATTTGACCTACAGTAAACCATGTTTGCGACGTGGACTTATTCCAGTCAAGGTCTTTTTTTTCAGTTAAGTTTATTTTTTTCTTGTTTTGACTAAGGAATGAGTTTAGGCCACTTTTATACAAAGGGAAAGCAAGTCTGCGATGTGGACTAGTCGCGTACTCTTCTGGTTAAGCCCCAGATAACCCAAAAAGTTATTTTTCTATATGAATGGCCTAAAAATTTAAGACCATCACTTTCCTACAAAATTTTATCCCTTGAAAATGCATAGGAAGTCAGATTTGCGAAACCATGCATGGATTTTAAGATATTCATGAAATACACCATAGGCAAATTTTCGAGTCCCATGAGAGGAGTTACAGACACTGTCCATCCCTTTTTATTCCATGCTTTTTCCCACTGTTTTTAGTAGTGTATACTTAAATGATATGACGTATGCACAATAATGTATATATATATTAATTAACGTGATACATAGGTGGAAAGCACTTACTTTTCACTAGATCTTTCAATAACAAAATCATCATCTTATGAGTCTGTAAGGACTCAAAACTTCCAAGCTTATATAAGTCATTTAAGGCTATCATGGTCCCCTATGACAAGCCAAGTTCAAAAGGATTTTCGTTGGCTAAGTTTGACCCAAGTATTGATAAAAGGGTTGAATTTAAATAAGCATTACTCTTAGCATATTTGTGACTGGGTAGCCCACGATATGTGAAATTAAATCCCTTTAAGTTAGCTTCACAAAGCACTTAGTTTTAGCTCATTCTGATATCGGATGAAGGAGTTATGAACGTTTTCGTGAGGCCCTCTGGTGCAGTGGTGTCTTGTACAGCCCGTGTGAGGTTTCTTTAGTTGGAAAAGGCCATTTTTGTCCTAATTCATAGGGCGCTACCAATGGCAAGGTCCGTATGGCTTGCCACTAGCCGTATGACTAGTCGTGGGGTGAGTACAAGAGAGGAATAGTGGGCGTTTGGGGAGTTTTCTTGCTAAGTGTTGTGTCACGCCCCTCACCACGAACCGTGGGATGGTGCACGACAAGTGGTCCTTGACATGGAGCCTAGAAATATTTTTCAGTACCAATTATGGTACCATGAGCCTCCACACTGGCCATGAGGCTCCACATGAATCGTGGAGGCCTCTCATCGTTCCAATCGATTTCCAACTTCACTTTTTAGACCAAATACTGTGTCATGGGCACTCCACACAACCCGTGGAGTGTCTCAAAACCCGTGGGACCTTCCATGGGGCACCACATTGCTAATTTTTTCATCCGTTCACTAATGGCATTTTCGCAAATGCTAATTATTCTAATGACCTTTTCTGACTTTCTAAGCTATCTTAATCTTCCTAAAAGACCTAAACAATGTTCCAAAGTATAAAACTCACTACTCTCATCTCAATCACACTCCCAAATCCTCTCAAGAGACTCCACTAAGCTCCAATTCAATTTCAAGGAAACCCAAGAACAAGTTTGGATTCCAAGACCCTCTTTCAAGCTTCCATTCTTCCCAAACTCAATTTTAAGGAACTCAAGGTCTAAGGTATGTGGGTTGATCCTTGACTTCCTTTCAATCAAGGAGACCCAAAATTATTTTTAAGCAATCTCATGGATTTTTAGTTACTTTAATTTCGGGATTTTGAAAAGTATGAATCCTAAAATTCTAATTATGCATAGGTAGTGTTTATTTGATGATTTTATTATTATTTTTTACCTGAGAATCTTCTTTGGGATTTATAGAATTTCAAGTATGAATGCCCCTTTAAGACTTCTAAATGCATGGGCGATTATACTATGAATTTAAATATGGATTTAATTAAGTTTTTTATTGAATTTCATATTATATTATTGATTTTTGATTGAATCCTAATTACCAATGTCATTCTCTGATTGTTCATAGCATATGAATTCATGTACATGGGTTAGTATGGGCATTATGTTATGGGTTAAGCCCAATAATGTTTGATGGTATGATTTTGATAAAATGTTGATTATCACAATCACATATATGTCTTTTATTTTGTCCATTTGAGCATTTTGGGTGCTTGCACCATTTTGTATATGAATGGGCTATTCCTATGCATGAGTATAAAGAATATGAAATTATGTTTTAGCCTTAAGCCTAAGAATGTATTGTAATGGTTTCGAAAATGATTTACGTCGTTCAGAAGTGTGTATATATATATATATATATGTATATTTATCCTTGTGGGATGATGACTTAGCAGCAATAGATTAGGGGAATTAGGGCTATCCCCAAGGGCCCTCTCCCTTTCCTTGAACTATGTGCCTAGCATAGGTTTGCGATCTGAAGAGGGAGTTGTCCCATAAGGAGAAGAAATAATTTGATTTGTGATTTTTTGAGAATTCTATCTGAAGAGGGATTTGTCCTATAAGGAATGTTACTTCATACGAAGAGGGAGTTGTCCCATAAGATGAAGTATGGTCTACCCTTGGCAAGTAGATCACCTCTTTACCAATGAGGAATTTCATCAAGATTCCAAGTAATAGACACTTGGTCTTATATCAGTTGAGGTCACATCCCTAACATATATATAAGTGCATTATTTGTATTTCATGCATCATGACTTCATAGCATCTCGTATATTGCATTCTTCGATATTCAACTTTTCTTATGTTGTGTGCCTTGTCATCTGACGTTGATATGCAGGTTTTCGTAAGTTACATGCATTGCACCCCGCACACTTATTTTATTCAAATGTACTAATGCATACTCTATGCCTATATGATGTTATCATGTAGAAATTAGAGCCCTTATTGATTCTCCTCGTGGCTAGACAGATTGTTCAAGTTAGCTTTTGATAAGTCCTCATGTTTGGGGATAATATCTATCTTTTTTTATGCTTATGTTCAGACTAGATCGTTTACATTTTGAAATACTTATGACTATGAGGGTGAGGCCAATTGTTTGTCTTAGCCCCCGCTGAGTTCTATGTCTAGAGGTATTGTTGGACAAGTTATGCATTACGCTTGAGCTTTGACTCATTAATGTTATTCAAATGGTTAACTCTTTAACTTAGACCCGATTTCCCTTGTTTATGCTTATCTCTTATTGTCATTTTCATTGCTTACACAACCAAGGATATGTCATGATATGCTTTCAGGCTTGTTTGGGGTTCCTTCGGGTCCCTCATTCACTGATCACGTCTAGACCCTAGGTTTAGGGCGTGACAAAGATGGTATCATAGCACTAGGTTTTAGATACTCGGAGTCCATCAAATGGATACTATGAATAGGACGCTACAAGGCATTCTAGAAAATGTTTCACCTCTTTATAATCTATGTCATGCGATAGGGTTAGGTCCCCTAGGTCTTATTGCTAATCCCTTACCGTTATATTTTAGGATATGTCTCAAGCTACTCAAGATGAGATATGTCGAATGCAGAGGTTCGTAGTGCTCTTTAGGTAATGGCCAAAGTGGTGACAACATTGGCAACTCAACTCAATTTATAAGTGGGCACTCTCGAGACTTCTAATGGTGAGGGGAGAGTTAATAAGGCCAAGAGGACCCATGTTGAGGGCAAATTGCGAAGTTCCAAGGGGAGAGATAGGGGTGATGTGGTGCCTTATGCTAGGTGCCCAAAATATGGTAGTTTCCATGATGGCCTATGCTTGAAGAAAACCAATGTTTGTTATAGTTGTGGAAGGGAGGGACACAAGATAATAGATTGTCCTCATAAGAATAAAAAGGGTAAAAGAGGTGATGGGGCTGGAAAGGCCTAGATGCTGAAAGTGTGGGAAAGGCCTAGATGCTGAAAGCATGGGAAGGGACATGTATTTGGAGAAGTCTAGTTTCTTGCTTGGGTTGTGGTAGATTAGGGCACAATGTTAGTGGTTGTTCTCTTGCTCAACCAGAAGGAGGTGATGGTGGGATGACTAATCCCAAGTGTTGAGGGTGTGGGAAGACCTTGGTGGTCCATGCTTAAGGAGGACCAATGCTTGTTATGGATGTTTCCTTCTGGTGGGATGCTAATCCAAAGTATCGAGGGTGTGGAAAGACCTTGGTGGTCCATACTTAAGGAGGACCAATGCTTGTTATGGATGTAGTAAAGTGGGTCACAAGCTAATTGATTGTCCATATGTTCTAAGGAAGTGTAAGTGTGGTCGACCTTTGGATTGAGGTGGTCATGTTGATCAAGTGGCTCAATGAGGGGATGAGGCGCCCGATGCTATTACCGGCAAGTTGAAGTTTCCTTGGCTTTGATGTGCATACATTGTCAGGCTCGGTGTGGCACTGCTTCCTCTCTATTTTTTTGTTGCTAGTGGGGCTCCTTGTGTTTTCAAGTTGTTTTGTAGACTTTTGGTGTCTATTCTTTTTGTTTAGTATATGGTTGCTAGGAGATTCATAGGTGTTGATATTGCGTTAGGTCTTGTCTTGTGATCTTAGTTAGACTTAGCTTATTGTGTTAAGGGTCTTGGGGTAGTTTAGGCTACTTGCATGACATGTTTCTAATGAATATAGAACCCATAAAGTTTTAATATGATAGGTAGGGATGGTCGACTGATTTGGTCAACTTTGATAGGTTAGTCACTTCTGTAAGGTTGATTTGAGTTTTGAGTTTCATTCCTAAGTGTGGATAAGGGTGGGTGATATCCCTAAGTGCCCTTCGGACTAGGAATGAGCATTTTGAATATTGGTAGTGTTGTTTGGTAGGCTTATGCACCGATTGTGTTTATGGGTTTCATGAATAGGGTCTTAAAACCCTACCCTGGCAAGTTTGTGGTGGCCTCTAGTAATGGAGTATTGAATTATTTAGAGCTTATGAATCACTTAGAGGTAGTGTTGCAAGCCTTGGGAGATGAGAGGTTGTTTGCTAAATATGATAGGTATGAGTTGAGGATAACAAGAAGATGGTTAATTAGAATTCCTTATGGATTGTGATATGAGTGTGCGACATTTCCCCGTTGAGGCTAATGTTATTGTTGATGCTCTCAGTGGGGTGCCTAGGGGTAGCCTAGCATATGTGGTTAATAGAGATAAAGAGGTGACTAGTGGGATCCATCGGTTGGTTAGATTGGAGGTTAGGTTGAGGAAAGTTGAGAATGGTAGTATAGTGTTCTTGGTGGTTCCAACTCTTCTTTGGTTGAGGAGGTCTAGTTTAAGCAATGCCTTGATTCCGCTTTATTAGAGTTGGAAGTTTTGGGTGAAAGTATGGTAGGGTGGAGGTTGTCTCCCAAAGGGGAGAGGTGGTTTAGGGTATCAAGTAGGCTAAGCGTGTTTAAGGTTGACAATTGAGTTTAGGATTGTGAGTCCTTATAGAATGTAGATGGAGAGTGGTAACATTGCATAAGTATGAGAACTTCCTATGAATAGGGAAGTGATTTGTCTAGTTCTTTATGCTTCTAGGTTGAGAGGATGTGTTGGTAACTCCAGTGCTATAGAACTCACTGAGGTTGTGGGTGTTGTGGAGGATAAGTTAACTTAGAAGAAGGTGCAAGTGGAGGTATTGGATGGAAAGGGTGGAAAAGTTTATTAATAAGGGTGTAGGATTCATCAAGACTCATCGAGGAAAATGACAATTTGAAAGTACCATCAAAGACATCAAAGCAATCTTGATAAGGTGACATCCCTATCTTTTCCAATCTACCTAAGTGTAAGGCACTAGGTACTTTCTTTTCCTAAGTGGTCTCAACCCTTTCAATTCTTGAGTCTGATGGCATGAAAAGCTTACATGTGTATTAAAATGATTTACATTATGTTTGAAATGAATTGAATACATTTTTGGCATGAGTTTTAACCACTTTATGATCTTCAACAAGTAAACTATGTATTGATCATGTGGTTGGAGATTTCGTGTTCTAAGTCAAGTTTTTCAAACTTTATTCTTCCACATTCAAGGAGGAATGTTCCTAAGGGGGAGATGATGGAAGGACCTAGAATTTTCAAGCTTATATATGTCATTTAAGGTTGTCATGGGCCTCTACGACAAGCCAAGTTCAAAAAGGATTTTCATTGGCTAAGTTCGATCCAAGTATTGGTAGAAGGGTAGAATTTTAAAAAGCATAACTCTTAGAACATTAGGAACTGGGTGGCCCATAATAATTCAAATGAAATCCCTTTGAGTTAGCTTCGTAATGCACTTGGTTTCACCTCATTCTGATGTCAGATGAGGGTGTTATGACCGTTTCCATGAGACCCTCCCATGCAGTGAAGCCCCACGGGCACCTATACGGGCAATGGTGTCTTGTATGGACCGTGTGAGGTGTATTGAGTTGGAAAATCCCATTTTTGCCATAAGTAATAGTAAACGACCAGTGGCACAGGCCGTGTGGCTTGCCACTGGCCGTATGGCTGGTCGTGGAGTGAGTACAAGAAAGGAATAGTGGGTGTTTGGGAGAGTTTTCTTGCTAAGTATTGTGCCATGCCCCTCACCATGATCGGTGGCATGGTGCATGACCCATGGTCCTTGGCGTGGAGCCTGGTAAACATTTTCCAGCACCAAGTATGGTGCCACAAGCCTCTATATAGGTCGTGAGGCTCCACATAAACCGTGGAGGCCTTCGTGGTCACGACGAGATGTCTTTTTCCAATTGATTTTCAACTTCAAATTTTAGACCAAGTACCTTGTCACGGGCACTCCACATGATTGGTGGAGTGCCACACAACCTGTGGGACCTTACATGGGGTACTACTTTGCTAATTTTTTCATTCATTCAATAATGGCATTTTCATAAATGCTAATTATTCTAATGACCCATTTTGACTTCCTAAGCTATCTTAAATTTCCTAAAATACCTAAACAATATTCCAAAGAATAAATCACACTATTCTTATCTCAATCACACTCTTAAATCCTCTCAAGAGCCTCCATTAAGCTCCAATTCAATTTCAAGGAAACCTAAGAACAAGTTTGGATTCCAAGACCTTCTTCCAAGCTTCCATTCTTCCAAAACTTTAATAAACTCAAGGTCTAAGGTATGTGGGTTGATTCGTAACTTCTTTTCAATCAAGGAGACCCAAAATTATTTTTAAGCAATCTCATGGATTTCTAGTTACTTTAATTTTGGGCATTTGAAAATTACGAATCCTAAAATTCTAATTATGCATAGGTAGTGTTTATTTGATGATTTTAATGTGATTTAAACTATTACATGAGGATCTTCTTTTTGGTTTATGGAATTCAAGTATCAATGTCCTCTTTAAGAATTCTAAATGCATGGGTGATTACACTATGAATTTAAATGTGGATATAATTATATTTTTGATTGAATTTCATATTATATTGTTGATTTCAGATTGAATCCTAATTACCCATGTCATTCTCTCATTGTTCATAGTATATGCATTCATGTAAATGGGTTATTATGGGAATTATGTTATGGGCTAATCTCAATTATGTTCTATGGTATAATTTTGATAAAATGTTGATTATGACAATATTGTGATCACATATATTTCTTTTATTTTGGCTTTTTGAGCATTTTGGGTGCTTGCACCATTTTGTATATGAATATGCTATTCCTATGCATGAGTATAAAGAATATGAAATTATGTTTTGTCCTTAAGCCTAAGAATGCATTGCAATGGTTTCAAAAATGATTTACATCGTTTGAAAGTATATATATATATATATATATATATATATATATATATTCTTGTGGGATAATGACTTAGCACTGATGGATTGGGGGCGTTAGAGCTATCCTCAAGGGCCCTCTCCCTTTTCTTGAACTATGTGGCTAGCATAGGTTTCCGATCTAAAGAGAGAGTTGTCCCGTAAGGAGAAGAAATGATTTGAATTGTGATTTTGTGAAAATCCTATCCGAAGAGAGAATTTTTCCATAAGGAAGGTTACTTCATAATAAGAGAGAGTTGTCTCGTAAGGTGAAGTATGGTCTACCCTTGGCAAATAGATCACCTCTTTACCGATGAGGGTATTTCATAGGAATTTCAAGTAATAGCCGCTTGGTATTATATCGATTGAGGTCACATCCCCAATATATATAAGCGCATTATTTGCATTTCATGCATTATGACTTCATAGCATCTCTTATATTACATTCTTTGATATTCAACTCTTTCTATATTATGTGCCTTGTCATCTAACATCCATATGCAGGTTTTCGTAAGTGACATGCATTGCACCCCACATACTTAGTACATTCAAATATACTAATGCATACTCTATGCCTACATGATGTTACCATGTAGGAATCGGAGCCCTTATTGATTCCCCTTGTGGCTAGACGGATTGTTCAAGTTAGCTTTTGGTGAGTCCGGGAATAATATCTATCTTCTTTCATGCTTATGTTCAGACTATATCTTTTATATTTTGGAATACTTATGACTATGAGGGTGAGCCCGGTTATTTGTCTTGGCCCCCACTAAGTTCTATGTCTAGAGGTGTTGTTGGACAAATTATATACTACACTTGAGTTTTGACTCATTTATGTTATTTAAGTATTTAACTCTTTACCTTAGACCTGATTCCCCTTGTTTATGTTTATCTCTTATTGTCATTTTAATTTTTTCCATGACTAAGGATGTATAATAATATGCTATAAGGCTTGTTTAGGGTTCCTTCGGGCCGCCATTCGCCAGTCACGTCTAGGCCCTAGGTTTGGGGCATGATAGAGTCATTCAATAGTAATATCACATCATTTCTAAAGTTCTTCATAGCCACTCTATCATCATCATTCAAGGTTACTCATTAAAAGTGTTAATATTCTTACTAGTATTCTTGAGAAATTTCACCACAATATCAAGATTATATAACACTTGTTTAATATCATATTTATCATGCCGTAGTAATCACTTCAACAAATAGCATTAGTTATTACTCAACACTAAGTCAATATATATAATTCACAATTTTCATCAACGAAGATCATATAATCAATTAATTATCTCAATATAAGGATCAACCAACACTTCCAAATACTCAAAATAATTTAAAGAAGTATATTTCAAACTATCAATCATGTGTCACATACTACTTATAATCATTTGACTATCCCATCAACTTTCATAAGTTATTTCATGACTAATTGACTCATTTTTGAATCTCCATTACTCCCTAACACACAATGAAGGGAAATACAAGGTTCAGATAAACTCAACAAGATTTAGAAATCTGCTTGTCTCGATAAAATTAAAAAATCAATCCAATACTTGAACCTTTCCTTTCCAATTAGTATATGAAATATCAAAATCTATTCAAATAATGATTCACAGTCAAATTCTAAAATTAATGATGACAAAATCATGAAATTAGAGAAAGTGGATAAAATGGTTGGAAATTCAATATCAAAATATGAAATTGAAATATGAAAAAATTTATATGAAACTATTTATTAAGATATTAGGAACTATTAGTGAAAACTATTTCAAAATAGAGTAAACACACACTCATAATTAGTATTACTATAAAACCTTGAGAACATATATAAACCCCTCAATTTTTTGTTTTAAATTCATCAATTTGATGTTAAAAATAGAAAATAGTCAGTGGGCAATGAAGATTTTAGCTACAATAACTTACTCAATAAATTTTCCTTGAAAATCGCATAAAAATTGACTCCTTCAAACTTCTCAAGATTAAAAATGGCAAAAGAGAATTTTTTTTTGGATAAAAATTAGGCCTCAGATGTCGTAAAAGTGACCAAAAAATAGCTTAAGGGAGAGCTCAAAAAGGCAGGCTCTACTTTTGCGAGGCATGATTCACTTTTGCAAGCCCCACATGATAAGGATCTTTCACTTTTGTGATGGGATCCCACTTTTGCAGAGGTTGCTTAAGCGATGAGGCACCCCTTAACAGACCACATATCAGTAATCAAAAAGATTAGCCAACATGAAGATCACATAATCAACCCTCAGGAGTCGTTTCGAATACTGTGATCACAAACTATATATGTAGTCATACTAAATTTGACGTCTCGAGATCAATGGAATAGTTAAAATGAGTTTGGGACTTATTTGACCTAGAATCTAATTAGTCGCAACTAAGGCAACTTAGGCACTAGAAATACCAAAATGCTATCAGAACACTCCAAAAATTATATCAAAGCTCGTTCTAGAGCTAAAATCACCTTTTTGAACCAATGGAACCATCAGAGATTCAGTACGAGCACCCAAACTAAAAATGTTGACCAAAGTCAAACCTTCTTTTTAATAAGTATTAACTAAATTTCTAACTTCAAAGCTCAATTCTACATAACAACGACTCCAAATCTCATTTTGGCAACTCTCATGGACCATTTTTCACATTTCAGAACTGATGGAATTGATAAAATTCTTTTCTGAGACTCGAAACTCCAAATGACTCCAAAATTCAAAATGTAAGCAACTTATTAAGCCTTTTAAACTAACTCTTTAGATCAAAATGCGTTGTGATACACTGGTGGGAGTGCTTCACTCTTAACCATAGGTCTCAGGTTCGAGCTCTGGAAATGAAGAAAATCCTGTTGGGAGTGCCACCCCCAAAATGGGCCCTGCAGCACGCGATCCGGATTTAGTCGGGGCTCCACGAGCTCAGAACACCGGGTGAAAAACAAAAAAAAACTCAACTCTTTAGCAAAAACTCAACTTTTCACAATATTTTTAAAAAGTCATGCTTCTCAACCAATCAAATAGGACTCGGGGCAAGTATCAAGAGTGATAAAATGATAATCTTTTCAAAAATGCTAAAAAATGACCTTTATGGTTATTAAAATGGCCTTTATGGTCATTAAAGGTTTGTAACGAGCCATCCAAAATCTGTATTATTATATAATTGTACTTTTTTTCTTCACTAAAAATTTTTTCACTGGGTTTTATCTAATAACATTTTAACGAGGCACATAATATATTAAATAGACATTCAAGGGGAATATTATAAATATATTTGTATTATAGTGAAACTTTATCATGTAGGTTTCTTTAGAGAAAGTTTGCAACCCTAATTTAGGCACCAAGTCAGTTTTCTCCTATAAATAAAGAAATTTTCGTCATTGTAAATAATACCTTAATACTTATAAACGTACCTCAATACTCGATTTTCCGCTATAGATAAAAAGAGTTTTTCTCATTGTAAACAATATCTGTGAATATTCTTTAATACAGAATATTCTTCAACAAGAATAAGTTCTTCTTCCTACTTTATTCTTCCTATTGTATTATATAGTTTCTTAATAATTTCTTTTTTTTTTTCAAAAAAAGCCTTTTGGGTCAGGGGACTAATTTATATATTTTTGCAAAACTTTGAAGTAGTTGGGGGTGGGGGTTAAGCTAATAAGTTCGTACAATTAAATATTTAAAGATACTCAACAAAAACGATGTTGCTTGCCGGTCGTCGGTTAAGTAACATTAGTTCATAACTCATATAATTAAATATTTCGCCTGCAGATGAGCACATGCAATTATTAAGCATACCTTATCATGTTCTTGAAACAAAAATTTGTTTTGTTTTCGCATAAAAATAAAAAGCTCTGCCATTTTAATTTTTTGTTTTGTTTTTTTAACTCATTTAATTTTAAAAAAATTTCTTTCGATAATTCTTTAATTTTAATTTTGTATGTGAGGTGTTTAAAATAATTAAAAAATTAAACTAAATGATAGTTTTGTACATTCTACCCAAATAATTTAAAAACACAAAATTTAAAATCATTTTTTATTTTGTTAAACTCCTTATCAAGAATGACATATAACTAAGAACAGGGAGAACAGTAGTTGTGAACCAACGTATACTAATCTCATTATATCTTCATGTCGTAAAAGGATTTTATTATTATATATGCGCCGTCGTGCATCTCACTTATGTTTAACTTGCGAACCTCCAACTTCTCTAGTTTCATGTTTTGGTTCCTATATGGCCTCTATATATGTATAAATGCCTCTAGGTTGATTAAATTTGAATTGTAAGGAAGGGTTATTTGCTTAATTAACAAATTCAATCAAATGAAGAAGAAGATAATAAAGTCTTGTTTATTTGTTGTATAATTTGTGATGGACTTAGTATTGTGTCGGGTGCACCTCAAGTTGGTTTTTACGGCACTCAATGCCGTGGAGCAGAAAGTATTGTGCAACAAGAAGTGCAACGCTGGTTCTCCACTGATCGTTCCATCACAGCGGCCTTGCTTCGGATGTATTTTCATGACTGCTTTGTAAGGGTAATGTTCTTGCTTCTTTGTATTAAAAAAAGGATTTTGAAAATAGACTCTAGTTTTTATTTACTTTTTTTATCTAATTATTATGAAAATATCAGAATCAGAATATATATATATATATATATCTGTATATATATTAACCCCTCAATTCCTATATGCATGTGACATAATTAAAGGTGTCAAACAGATAGATTTAATAGAATTCAAGTTGATAGAAAATAGATTGGATATAAACATGGAAAAAAAAAAATGAATTGGATGAAATATAAATTGAATAAAATAATCGTAACCCACATTAATCTCCTTTAGAGTATCTAGTACCATGGGCCCATCGTCAGTTATCTGCTTCTTTTCTTTCTTTAAACCATGATTTCTGAAAATAGTAAATGTATTGCTACAATGTTTTTAGTTTTGTTGATTAATAAAAAGATAAACTCAAAATGAAAATTAAGCTACATAATAATATTGCCTCGTCTATTCCATTTTATGTGGCACCCTTTTGACTTGACATAGTATTTTAAAAAAAAATGAAAACTTTTGAACTTGTAGTCCAAAATCATTTTTAGATATTTATGTGGTTGAGAATTATTTCATGAACGATAAAAAAAAAATTAAAGATAAATTATTTTCAATTTGAGTAAAATGATATTTTTTTTGAACGAAATAAAAAGGAAAGCGTGTTAAATAAAATGGGACCAACCGAATATAAAATTTTCCATTATAAAATTGTTTTGGAACTTATCATATCAAACCTGTCATTATTTAGGGTAAGATCTTGGTGAGATAATCATTTAATCTTTCCAAACTGAACATTTGACTCATATAAAGTTGCGGTGAATGGGCTTATTAATTGGGCAGATGTATATTCGTATTTTGTTCATATATTTTATGGGTTAAAAATAGATTGTAGCTTATATTTAATCATTAAGCAATTCAATTCATTAAAAATATAATTTTATAAATATGGGCTGAAATTTGTCTACTCTAAATATAATAAACTTTGTTATTTGTAATCCTTTCCCAAGTATTGGTTCATTTTTTGTTACTTTTTTAATGAAAGGTGACTAATTTGAATTTTGATGTGTTAAAAAAATATGTATAATGTATCAAAATATTCTATAATTTTTATAGAATTAAATGTTGAATTAAGGAGTTATCAAAATAGGATAGAAACATTTCTTTAAAGTATTAAAAAGATAAACAGACAAACAAATGGTAATAACTTTGCATTTGAAATGCATATTGTTCAGGGTTGTGATGCATCAATATTGATAGATTCGAAGAACACCCCAAATAAACAATCTGAAAAAGATGCCGGACCAAATCAATTAGTAAGAGGATATGACCTTATTCATCCGATTAAGAGTCGGCTAGAAGCTGCATGCCCAACAGCAGTCTCGTGTACAGATATCATAGCATTAGCTACTAGGGATTCAGTGACAGTAGCTGGAGGGCCTAGTTATAGCATCCCCACTGGGAGACGAGATGGTCTAGTGTCAAATCCAGCAGAAGTGCATTTATCAGGACCTAGTTCAACCGTGCAAGAAGCGTTCAATTTTTTCAAAAACAAAGGCTTTAGCCTGAATGACATGGTGACTCTTTTGGGTGCCCACGCAGTTGGAATTACACATTGTAGTCTTTTTCAGGATCGGATCTCCAGGTCTGATGGGAGTATGGAGCCTAACTTGTTTGCAAGACTAAGGAGGACTTGTGCTCAAAGTGGCGATCCATCAGTTTTCTTAGACCAAAACACCTCATTTATTGTTGACAACGAGTTCTACAAGCAGATTAGGTTGAAGAAAGGGATCTTGAAAATTGATCAAGAACTTGCAACGGATAGGTCAAGTGCTGGGATTGTTACTAATTTTTCAATAAATCAGAAAGCCTTTCAACTAGCTTTTGCAAGTGCATTGATCAAGTTAGGTAACACACAAGTTATAGAGGGAAGATCAGGAGAAATTAGGAAAAATTGTAGGGCGTTCAACCCTCCTCATCAGCGGAAACAACGTCAGCCTCGAAAAAATTCGCTCAACAAAGCCAAAGAATCCTCCACCTCACAAAGGACCCCAATTTTAAATTTCTTTTCTTGCTTCTTAATTAAAGTGGCTCGTGGATGATAAATTTACCGCGATAGGATTTTACTTAAATTGTTGGAAGCATTTTGTAAAATGATGTTTCATCCAGTTACTTTTCGTCTTTCTTCAATGAACTGTTTTTTATTGGCATATTGCTTTAGTTCAATTTCATGTTTTGTGTGGTAAAGGAAACAAGTATTTTTTTCTTCTAGTGTTGTTTGTTGTATTAATGAAAATTCCTTCCACTTTTGTTTGACCGAAAATATTCTTCTTGATTGATGGTGAACGGGAGTGTAATCGACTAAGTTTTACTCTTTAAAAATAGCAATTATTAGAGTAAAATAGCAACAAATAATGATATATATTTTAACAATTTATATCAAGGTTACAATCTTTATATAATCTAACAGAAAAAGACGTAATCCTCTGATTCTTCTCTTCATGATCTTCAGCTCAAGAGTTTTATGTGATTTATGAATCAATGAAATACTTGTGACTCAGCACTTGGATATGAACTCTTCTGTGTATGCAGAAGACTTAGCTTGCAGATCACCACTAAAGATCCAAGTTTTTTCTACATCTAGGTGTGAGCTATGGTTTAGGGGTATTTTGATCTTCAAAAAATTATAGAGATTTAGATCTTGGGCTTTAAGAGTGTGAGTGGCTCATCTTGTGAACGTAACCGGACTGATCAAACGTAGTTTGGACTTTACTTTAGTCATATCATTTTAATTTAAATATCAACGTTACTTTATTAATCAATAATTTGACTTGGTCAATGTATCATGAGTATAAGATTTACTCTACATTTAATATGAATTATCAATAGAACTTCACTGTCTACAAAACCCCCCCCTCTTCAAGGCTTGTTGGAGTAATTGACTTGTTGAACCTATAAAGACAAGGCTTGAAGTACTTGTACATGAAGCAAATATTTTATATGCGAATTATTTGAAATTTCCTAAGAAATAACTATGCCGATATGTTGAGGTTATCCAAAGTGACACATGCTAGAGTTTTCTTTCATCGTTCTCTAATTTATGACAGGTTACGTAACTTTTGATTATTTACCAACACATTTTTTATTTGAAGTGTTTTCAGCCAATGAAGAATTATTCCATGATATTTCTTTGTAGTTTAACGATTATATTAGGGGTCATCAACTACAAAATGGCTATCCATTTTATGAGAAAATATTGCGTCTACAAGCTTTGATGTGTTGATACAGAGTTTGTGATTTTAAAGTAGATTTTAAGTGTTGCTTTCCTCGGGTTTAAATATCCTTCTGATAGGTGCTTTCCTCGCTATTAAATGTCGTTCTGATAGGTTTTCCTCTAATTTAACTTGATCAATTGAATAAAATGTAAGGACTTCAAATCCTTATTATGTAAGCCTAACCTGATTAAGAGGCTTTTTTTCTTTACGTATATAGGAAACTTTTTGAAATTTGTTACATTTGATTGTATAGGAATCTTTCCATAATCTAGTGCAAAAATATATGTTTAAGAAATATCCATTCACGATGTGATGCGGAAACATATGTGTATGCATTGGAGTTTTTTTTCCCCTTAAAAATCATTTTTTTTTCATAGTTGCTACATCAATTTTCTATTATTTGGTGTAGTTAAAAACATACTAAAACATCATTTTTATTGAAACTTTTCAAGTTTAACCAAAAGCAAGACTAGAAATAAGTTTTTTTGCCTTTGGATGCCATGGAAAGCACACGTTGGAAGTTGTTGTATTGAGAACTTTCCATATTGGTTATAAAGGGAAATTCACATGTTTTTAAACCTTATTTTTTTCATCTTTCCATGAAATTTCAGAATTTGATTCTCATGTAAACTTAATCACCATAATTTGATTCCTGTGATAACTTGTCATAGCTTTCCGCAATTTATAGGAATCAAACTTTCCATCATTATAATTTTTCATAATTCATAAGAATCAAGTTGTTGTCATATATATATATATATATATATATATATATATATATATATATATATATATATATATATTTCAAAAGATGAAGACAACAATAGCCACGCTCCCTTGTTGGTTATATATATCTGTTTGTTGCATAGTCAAGTTCAATTGAGCCCATCTCTACCAGATAATCCATCACTCCAACTCTGATTTTTGTCACTTTTCTACAGCTCAGTATGACTATGGTGGTAAATTCATATCTCAGCGTATAAATATGTAAATCAAGATTCCCTTTATTTTATAGAAACTAGACTCAAAGAGCTGCAATATATTCAAAAATCACAATCGGGCAATGTTACAATAAAAAATTAGGTGAGATGTCACTTGTCTATTCTACCAAGGTAAGTCAGTCTGAAAACTCAACAATTCAAAGAAAGAAGAAAAGGATATCTAACATAATATAGAATCTCATAGATAACGATAAAGTGATTCAATTCTAAATCACCCAAGACTGGTATCATATGTACTAGCCACTAAACTCAACAGAAATAAAGAACAACATACGTCTTTATGTCTTAGTCCTCAAATAGAATTTGGATGAAAATGCACTAAATGACTTAAAAACCTAAATATAAAAATATAATACCCTGCAAATTAAAAGGTCGGACTATAAGAAAATAAGTGCAATAGTAATTTCTGGTACAGTGATATATGAGCCCTATCTACTACCATGATTGAATTTACCGATCGTAGATAAGCCTCGTGGATGGGATAGGTACTTAGTGAAAATTGTAATTTTGGGTTAGACATACAAAGGGTCCTTAGGAACTGTAGGAGTGTTTATGAGCCATAAACTAAGTTCATCAATAGGCTCTAGTGATGGGTAAAGTTTTGAGTTCACTATCACATGCTACGATCCAAAAAATATGAGTCGTACTTTGATATATGAGTCATACATTTGTCTTGTGGATTGGACAGTGAGGGGCGAAATTTGATTAAGTGTAAAGGACATGTACAAAGGGTATTTATGATCCATAAAAGAAACTATAGGCCATAAATAAGGATTCAAATATTGAAGTCCAAATTTCTGAATAGTTAGGATGTAACTAGCATAAACACCCTCCATCACCCCACCCCCCACCCCATAAATCTATGAGCCGTAGGTTGCTCCACAACCTGTAGACCAAGATCATGGCTTCCCTCGACAATTTTTAATGAAGGGATATTTTTTACATTTTCTCGCATTCTAAGTTCTAAATTATATCGTTTTGGTTCCTCAAACTATCTATTTATGTCTTAAACTATCTTAAATTCTCTCATTCCAAATCATTTCCAAAAATTATTCTAATTAAGTCCAGGTTCCAAATTCTCTCTAGTCTCCATTGAAAGCAAAAACTAGGGTTTTAAAGTCTGCTCCTCCAACCTTAGGTTCCTTTCGTAAATTTCTTTCATGGTATGTGGATTTCATTCATGGGTTACTTTCACCCATGAAGCTCAAATTTTTTTCTTAAAACAAAATTTCCTAATTTTTTTATGTAAATTTTATGAATATGTCACGGCCCAAGCCTATGGCCTAGATGTGATCGGCGAGTGGGGAACCCGAAGGAACCCCAAACAAATCTCATAGAATATCATTACACATCCTTCTTCGCGAAAGTAATGTAAAACAACATAAGAGACATAACAAGGGGAATTGGACTAAGGGAGAGAGATTAATACTTAAATAATATATAAAAGTTTAGAAAATAAGGGCAAGAGACTAAGGTTAAAAGCTTGCACAACATCATAATCAAGAGACAAAGAGTCAAGGCTTATATCATAGATATATAGAATGTCCAACAACACCTCTACTACATAAATAAAAGCGGGGGCCAAGACAAAGCAACTGGGCTCACTTTTACTAGTCAAGATAGAAAATAAAGAAGAGTGTCTCATTACATAATAAGAGAAACATTTACTAAGGTCCCCGAAGTGGAGAACTCACCAACTAGCTTGAGTGGTATCGAACTAGCCAAGTGGAGGAGGAGGGTGATCAACTTGGGCACCGGCTCCTACATGGTGACATCATATAGGCAGAGAGTATGGGTTAGTACATTTGAACGTGCTAAGTATGTAGGATGAAATGCAAAAAAGAATTAAGCATCATAATCAAAATATATAACAATAGGCAATATGCATAATATAACAATATGGCATGAATGATCAATGCATAAGTAAAACATGCTTAAGTAACTCATGCTCATATAGAATATCATATGTGAAGAAGAGACCAAGCTAGCTATTCAAGGTACAAACCCCTTGGTGGTTGTGTGGTATAAACCCCTCACATGGTTGATGATAATCACACGTGATCAACACAGTGGCGAAGTACAAAATCCTCACATGGTTGATGAGTACAAACCCCCACCATGGTTACCCGGGCTGTTATACCCCCGGATCAGGTATGATTGCAACACTTTAAATAGATTTTATCATATATATAAGCTCATTTCATCCTTTTATTTTCATCCATATCATATCTCATGTTTTGGACCTTCAACTCCTCAAGAAACAACCTCCGGACATTTTATCAAAAACTTAGAGGGTGTGTAATGCTAGCATAAAACCATGAATTACAGAGATGAAATCATGCAAGAAAATCAAATGTAAAATCATCAATCAACACCTTGCAACACCCCCAAGCAATATAGATTAAAACCCCTTCTCATATCTTATAATAGGTCAAAGATTTATTACTCAAAACATGGCAAAATAATCACAACTTTACATAGCTTTAACATAGTATGCAATAAATTTCATAATAAGCAAGAGCCATTTGTATATAAACTTTAAATCATGCAATTTGAGTAAAAGGAGGCTTGGGTATCATGGGTGAAAGGAACCCATGAAAGAAACCCACATACCTTAGCTTAGAGATAAACTCGGTGAAGATTGAAGATGAAAACTTGAAGCTTAAAGAAGAATCTTGAAGGAAAACCTTAGCTTGGGATAAGGGTTTGAGACTTGAATTTGGGAGTACATATTCGGATAATTGTTTTGGCGAGTATTGGAGAATGTTTAGGGTAATTTGAGGGTGAAATAAGGCTAAGTATAGGTATTTTCATGTATGGGAAAAATTTAAAAGTCTTGGACTAAAATTTAAAACCTGGCACCAAAAACAACAGGGGTGCATAGCGAGGGCAATTTGGAAACCCCACCGAAATTCGTCACTTTAAAAATTTGAATTGTGATTCGTTCACTCTAAAATCGGGGTTAGACCCTTTTCTCCTTAATTTTAACCCTTTGAACAAGAATATTAAGTCAGATTTTTGAAATAATAAACGTGAGATATATAGAACTAAAAATTATGGGCATTTCGAGGCACATTTTTAGGCACTTTTGGGGTCGTTTCAATATCTCTCCTTGGGAACATTCGTCTCCGAATGTAAAAGAGACATATAAGGTAAGAGTGATCATAACGAAATCAGCCCCAATCAAGAATGCATCATTACATTTAAAATATCATTTTCAAAATCTCAACATAGGTGTAAAATTATCATAAACTTGCCAACTTAAACATGAATGCATATGAAGGACATAGGGGCTAAAATATGGGACTTAGAATCATGAAAAGGCCTTGATGTGTCATCATAAGCTTGAATAGAATGAAAGAGATATGGATATTGCTTCTCTATGCCTGCACCGGCTCCTCGAGAGACACGTGCAAATGGACGACTCCTCTGAAAAGGGACTTGACGAACACCGCCTCATTACCAATCAACTTCTCCACTCATCCATATCCACCTCCACCGGGACCTTCTCGTAAGTCAACTTATCCTCCATATCACCCACCACTTCAAGGAGTTCTATAGCACTAGAGTCACCAACACATCCCCTCAACCTAGAAGCATGCAAACCTGGACGAACCAAGACCATAGGTAACTCCCACCTAAATGCAACCTCACCAACTTCCTCTACACTCTTAAAGGACTCACAACCATAACTCATTGTCAATCTTAAATACACCTAACCTAATTGGTACCATAACCACCATTTCCCCCTTGGGAGACAACGTCTATTCTATCATCTTTTCACCCAAAACTTCCAACTCTAATAAGGCGGAATCAAGGTCTTACTTAAACTAGACCTCCTCACCCAAAGAAGATTTAGAACTATCAAGAATGCTATACCACAATGCTCAACTTCCCTCAAACTAACTTCCAACCTAACTAACCGATGGACCCCACTAGTCTCCTTTTTGCTACCATTAATAACACATACTACACTACCTAGATCACCGACCACAACATTAGCTTACCGGGTAAAAATAATGCACACTCATTTCATAATCCTTAAAGAATTCTAACCACCTTCTTGCTATCCAAAATGCACACCTATCATATTTATCAACAATCTCTCATCTTCCAAGATTTGCAACATTGCCCCTAAATAATTCACAAGCTCTAAGCAAATCAATACTTCATCACTACAGACAACCACAAACATATCATGGAAGGGTTTTAAGACCCTATTCAAGAAACCTACAACATCTCCAGTGCATAAGTCCATCAAAAAACTCCATCAATACTAATAATTCTCACTCCTAGTTCGAAAAGACACTTAGGGATATCACCTACCCTCATCCTCACTTGGGGAAAAATCCCAAACCTTAAATCACCTTAAAAAAGCAACTAACCTATTGTAGTTTTCTAAATAGATCAACCATCCTCAACCATCATGTTACAGCCTTACGGGTTCTACACTCATTGGAAGCATGTTATGCAAGTAGCCAAAACTACCTCATGACCTCCAACTTATCAAGCTAGGGTCTATCAAGATCACAAGACAAGATTCTATGCAACAAGAATATGGGGCAACACTTAGAGACCCTTACTAACAATAATAGACTCATGCAACCATCTAGGACACACCCATGAATTCTACTAGGACAAAGGAATAACACAAGAGATAGTAACCACCAGATCTGTCAAATCGCACTACTCAAAACGTCAGTCACAACATTAGCCTTACTTAGGGACATCTATGTTATAGAGAAGTAATAGAAGATAACCTATTTACATCATTCGATATTAGCCCTCTAAGCCCAAGAAGCTCCTAATTTTTGATGGGTTTAAAGGCCTAGGACAATCTCAATCATCTTCGTCTTACTAGGGTCCACCTTAATACCATCACCCGGCACCACACAACCTAGGAAAGCAACCACTTACAACCAAAATCCCCATTCCTCCTATTTAGCATCCAACCTTCTTCCTCAAACTTTGTAGTACTACCCTCAAAAGACTCACATGCACTACCTCATTAGGGAACACAAACTATCATATCATCACCAAAACTGCCATAAGCCTATTAGAGTAGGGACTAAAAGATCTTATTCATAGGACCTATAGGCATGGCCAGCGCACTAGTCCAGCTAAAGAACACCACCCCAAATTCGAGATATCGTAAAGGGACATTCAAGGCCTCATCTACCACCACGAACAATTCTATAAATAAAACAAATTAGGTTCAATACCTCCAATTCTCACAAGATAATAAATGCAACCCTTTAAAGACCAATTGTACCTTATGACAAGAAATGGACATACCTCCCTTGCTACCATTTGACAACCTCCCACTCAAGGATGGGCTCATTAGGGATTCAGGATCTAGCTCTATATGTCCTACCATCATTAAGACACAACATGCATGCAACTATTCCATCCCTATAATGGCATCAAAATTCACCATACAAACTCTAACAAGCCACAAAGCAAGACCTAATGCGATACAAACCTAGATCAACACCTTTAAACCTTCTAGTAATAATATACCCAACAAAAAAATAGACAAGAAAGATCCACATAACAACTTGGGCACATAAGAAGCCCCACTAGCAACCAAAAAGAATAGAGAAGAAATAGTGGCACACCGGGCCTAATAATGCATGCACAACAAAGCCAAGAAAACTTCAATTTATCGGTAATAGCGTCGAGCATCTCATCCCCTAATTGAGACACTTGATCAACATCACCACCTCGATCCAAAAGTCAACCATATAGGCAATCCAGACTTCTATGTCCTATCTCACTACACCCCAAGCATATACTCATATTCTTCCAATATGGGCCACCATAGTCCATCCTACACGTAGGGCACTTGGGATTAGTCATTCCCCATCACATCCTTTCTCTTATTGTGTTTATGTGGGCAATCCTTAACCTTATGACCCATCTCCCCACAACCATAACAAGCATTAGTACATCTTAAGCATAGTCCATCATGGCCTCTACCACATTTAGTGCACTTAGCATAAGGCACCACACCACATCTATCACTCCCCTTAGAGCTTTGGAACTTACCCACAATATGGGCCCTCTTGGCCTCATTACCTCTCCTCTCACCACTAGAAGTCTCGAGAGCACCCACATGTTGATCGAGGTAAGTTGGCAATTTTGGCGCCACTTTGGCCGCTTCCCATAGAGCATTGAAAATATCCGCATTCATCTTAGCATTATCTTGAGTAACTTGAGGCATATCCTGAAATGTAGCAGTTACAGGTTAGTAATAAGCCTTAGAAGACCTAACTCCATCGTACATAATAGATCATGAAGAAGCAAAACATTTTCTAAAATGCCTCATAGCCTTCTATTCTTAGTTATGGTGCATAACACAACCTTGAATAAGACTCTAATCAACACGGTGTATTGGACTCTAGGGATCTATCAATCTGGTGCTCTGATACCATCTTTGTCATGACCCAAGACTAGGGTCTAGACATGACCGACAAAAGGGGAACCCGAAGGAAGCCTAAATAAGCCTCATGTTAGACATCCTTGGTTGCGGAAGCAATGTAAAATAACATAAGAGACATAATCAAGGCGAATTGATACTAAGAGGGAGAGATTAATACTTGAGTAATATGTAAAGGTTCAGAAAACAAGGGCAGGAGACTAGGGATAAAATCTTGCATAACATCATAATCAAGAGACAAAGAGTCAAGGCACATATCAAAGATACATAACATATCCAACAATACCTCTACTACATAGATAAGAGTGGGAACCAAGACAAAGCAACCGGGCTCACCCTCATAAGGTTGATGAGTACAAACCCCTACCAATGTTACCTGGGCTCTTATCCCCCCGGATCAGGTATGATCTAATGCAACACTTTATGTAGAATATATTATATACATAAGCTCATTTCATCATCATATTGTCATTCATATCATATCTCATGCTTTGTACCTTCAACTCCTCAAGAAACCACCTTCGAATATTTTATCAAACACTTAGAGGGTGTGTAATGCTAGTATAAAACCATGAATTATAGAGATGAAATTATGACAAAAAATCTATTGTAAAACCATTAATCAACAACTTAGAACACCCTCAAGCAGTATACATCAAAAC
Source organism: Solanum sejunctum (assembly GCA_025642045.1). NCBI lineage: Eukaryota > Viridiplantae > Streptophyta > Magnoliopsida > Solanales > Solanaceae > Solanum > Solanum sejunctum. The sequence goes on along the minus strand of JAOTQJ010000007.1, from coordinate 17,884,254 downwards.
CCCTTCTCAAATCTTATGATAGATCAAAGATTTAAAGCTTAAAACATGGCAAAATAGTCATAACTTTTTATAGCTTTAACATAATGCTCAGTGAATTTCATAATAAGCAAGACCCATTTGTAAATCAACTTTAAATCATGCAATTTGAGTAGAAGGAGGGTTGAGTGTCATGGGTGAAAGGAACCCATGAAAGAAACCCACATACCTTATCTTGGAGATGAACTCGGTGAAGATTGTTGATGGAGATATGAAGCTTGAAGAAGAATGTTGAAGGAAAACCTTATCTTGAGATAAGGGTTTGAACTTGAATTTGGGAGTAAATATTTGGCTAAGTACTTTGGTTGAGTATTGGGGAATGCTTAGGGTGATATAAGGGTAAAATAAGGCTATGTATAGGTATTTTCACGCATGGGGGGACTTAGGATCAAGACTTAAAAGTCTTGGACCAAAATTTAAAAATTGGCACCAAAAACTATAGGGGTGCATCGTGAGGGCAACACGGAAACCCCACTAGAATTCATCACTTTAAAAATAGGAATTGTGATTCGTTCACTCTAAAATTAGGTTTAGAACCTTTTTCCCCTAATTTTCACCCGATGAACAAGAATATGAAGTCAAATTTTTTAAAATAACAAATAAATTTTGAGATATATAGAATTTAAAATTTTAGGCATTCCGAGGCACATTTTTGGGCACTTTTGGGGTCGTTTCAGAATATTTATGAATTTGTTTTCAATGCATGTATCATGATTTACCTACAATTATATGGTGTGTTAGGCTATGAATTTATAGTTTATTATGTCATGATATAAACTTAGGGCATAGTCGTGACACGATAAATGTGAAATCCAAAGGCACCCCATTCAAGCCTCATGATCGTATCATAAGTATAGATTAGGTAAATAAGCAATTATAATAGTAAGCAAGCAGAATATAGCATCTTAGGAGTCAAAATTTTCTATTAAAGGGAATTATATCAATATAGTTTTCAAAGCATGTCTCTACATAATAGATATTGGCAGGGACTAAAACATAGCTTTACTAGTTCATCTTCAAGATAAGAAAACATAAAAGTCTTAAGAACATCATCATTAGTAAGAAACATAAGGGCTTGTCCTCAAAGCATGGTAACTCACCAATTTTTAATAGAAATATTTGAAAGCTAGCCACTAAAATGAGGAGTAGAGTAGTCGTCCCTTCCTACATTATGACATCATGTAGGCAAGAGTAAGTGTTAGTACATTGAAATTTACAAAGTACGTAAGTATGCAATGCATCAGTAAATATCTTGCATAATAGCAATATGCATAAATATAAGCAATAGAGAAAGGACAAGATATGCATGAGCAATGCAATATTTACGATCACATGTAGAAGCATCATTAAACATTTCGTATCCTAGTAGATATACATATATGGGAATAAGACCATAATTGATAATAAAACCATGCTGACTATTATATGGAATCCCGAGGTTCACTCTACACTGAATAAAAAAGGAGTCTACTTTGTCAAGGTAGATTAGATCCTCCATATAGGCTTATCCTAGCATGATGAGAACCCATCATTTGACACCACCCTTTAGGAACTATCTCAGCACGGTGAGTATCCATTGTTATAGATAAATAGATCCATTAGCACACTTTTATGGAATATAAACATAAACATCATTACTGTAGTGGCACATAGCTTTGGGACAATAAAATCTACTAATGCCCTCTCGGTGCTAAGTCATACCTTAATAAAAACATAATAATGCATATACATAGACGTCATCATAACTCATATTTTATCAAAATTATACTTTCATAGCTTGTGAAGTAGATTTCATGACCTCATCATATCATAGGAATAGTCCATTGCCACAACCGAATCCTAGGGCCTAGATGTGACATGACAAATGGGGAACCCGAAGGAACCCCAAATAAGCCTCTTATCATATCACTTACATATCCTTGGTTGCAGAAATAAAATAAGATAACAACAAGTAATAGTATATCATAAGGGAAGCGGGACTAAAGGAGCCTTTCATCATAACATAGGCATAAAAGAGTCATGCTCAATACATGAGGTTAACATCTAACAATACCTCTACTAATAGATGGAGCGGGAAACGAAGACATCTCCCAGACTCACCCTCATAGATAAGTATGCAAAAATTATAGATAAAGTCTTAACATAGGCATAAAGGAAAAATAGGTATTGTCCCCAGATATGAGGACTCACCAACAACTAACTTCAATGATCCATCTAGCTGCGTGGAGGAGGAGGATCAATAGGAGTTTCAGTCCCTACATGGTGATATCATGTAGAATAGAGTATGCGTTAATACTTAGAATGTACTAAGTATGCAGGATACAATGCAACAAGGGTCATAAGCATATTAATCAGGATGCATAATCATAATCGATAGGCATAATCTCAATGTGACATATATAATCAATGCTTAGGTGTAAAGATGCTTGAGAATACTCATACTTACATAACTTGTTCAACACGATAAAGTGACATGAGTAGCTTATCCAAATACCTTGTACTAGAGCGTGATGAATATAGCATGGGTCATGACCCCTTCTAGTAGGTAGTAGATAGTACATGAGGGTGAGGTATACAACATAGTTCATGACCCCTTTATGTAAGCACTAGGTAGCACACAATATTAAGTTGTACATGGGAGTGAGGCATACAACATGGTTCATCACCCCTCCATGTAAACATTTGCCTTGTATTAGAGGGTGAGGCATGCAACATGATTCATGATCCCTTCTAGTTGAAACGCCCTAAAAACGACCCAAAAATGTGCCTTGAAAATGCTCACAACCATAATTTTCCATATATCTCCAAATCTATGCATGATATCAAAAATATTACTTCACATTCTTGATAAGGGGAAAATTTGAGTGGGTAATGGGTATAACCTTAATTTAAGAGGATCCATAACAAAAAATAATTTTTGTAAAATTTCCTTATCCAGTGTCTGTTCGCGCTCTGCATGTGACTCGCCAGGGGCGCGGAGCAGTACAAACTGGGCCTGCGCGATAGGTCTGTATCATGGACCTGACTCGGACCAGCGTTAGATTTTTCTCAAGTTTTTATTTTGGCCCAAAGCCCTTAGGGTCATATCCCTATGCCCCTTATTTGTGAAAATACCTATACTTAGCCATTTTTTCAACACTATATCACTCAAGAATCTCTCAAAACCCTCTCCAAGACTTAACCAAATATCTCATTCAAATTTCAAGGATTTCAAGCCTAACTTAGGAACTCAAGGATTCTCTCAAGCTCCAAGTTTTCTTCAAGCTCATCTCAAGGAAAGCCAAGTTTAAGGTACGTGGGTTTCATCTATTAGTTCCTTTTACCTATGGAGGCCAATCTTCCTTTTTATGAAAATCGCATGTTTTTAAGTTGTATCATCTATGGGTATCTCATATTATGAATTTTGATTACAAATTATGTTGGGGGCTTATGAAATGTTGATTGATTATGCATGTTTATCCACCTCAAGCTTATACTATGAATTGGTTTTGTTTATTGAGACTATGCATGTTTTGGAGCTACGAAACTATGATCTCTCATGAGATTTGATGATGGATTTCAAGGTATATTACATGAGGATTTTACTATGGGTTGGTGGGTTGATTTACATTGATCTTTCTCATATTATTTCACACTTGAATTGCATGATGTTGAACTAGTATTACACACCCACCAAGTGTTTGATAAAATATCTTGTCAAGGATTCTCAAGTTATTGATGAACTACTACATGTTTTATAAGTAATGTGACTTTATGATGATTAAGGGGTCATATGTATGCATCAAATTCATGGAAATTATCTATAATGTTGCAAGTTGACCACACCTTGTTAGGGGGTGACATGCCCAATCACCTTGTTGAGAGGGTGACATGCTTCAACTACCTTTTTAGGGGATGACATGACCATACTACCATGTTAAGGGGTAGATATCTCGATTAACTTTTTGGGGGGTTGCATGGCCATACTATCATGTTGAGGGGTAGATACCTCAACCACATTGTTGGGGGGTGAGATGCCCATACCACTATGTTGAGAGGTGGATACCTCAACCACCTTCCAAGGGAGTGACATGCCTTAGATTCCAAGTTATAGTTGCTTCGTCTATGATTGTAGTCTCTTCCAACATATGTATTATATTCAATACAAGTTATATGATTTACTAGCATGTTTTCACTTCAAGAATTGATCATACATGCCGTATTGATAATATACTTATCGATTGATTGTGATTATGCATTTTGTCTATGTTGGCTTATGTCTTATTGCATTGCATCCTATATACTTAGTACATTCAAATGTACTAATGCATACTCTATGCGTACATGATATTACCATGTAGGAACCAGAGCACCTCTCCATCATCTTTCACGTGACTAGTTTTGGCATTTCGGAAGATAAGCTTTGGTGAATCCTCAAGTTCGGGGACACTAACTATGCTACTCATACTATTTGATATCTCTTTATGTTGAACACTTGATTCTATGAGAGTGAGCCTAGAAAGTGTCTTGGCCCTCTCTCCAATCTATGTTAGAGGTGTTGTTGGAACAATTGATGAACTTATACTATTAGCTTGACTCTTGAGTATTTTATGATTATCAAAGAGTTCTCATAGTCCCTTTTCCATTATTTATATGTCTTGTTGTTGTTATTTTGCTTCCGCGACCAAGAATGTGTGATTGATATGCTAAAAGGCTTATTTGGGGTTCCTTCGAGTTGTCCATTCGCCATGTCATGTCTAAGCACTAGACTTTGGTCGTGACACTAGAAGTCTTCAAAATTCCTAGGAACATTAAATATAGCATAAGAGCTCAATAATTTACTTGTAGATCATAGAGACATCTTATGAATTCAATAAATACTTGAGAGCCCATAACTTGTCATAATAATATTTGTCTTGCCAATCATGCACAAGTCATTCATCAACATAGGATTCCTAATCATGCAACTTACTCAAACATGGTAGGGATACATAATTATGCTTAAAATCATGCAATATATGAGTATAGGACAAAAAAGAGTAAAATCAATTTTATTTGAAGCCATTTAAATCAACCCACCAACATAGTAGTAAAACCCCCAAATTGGGTATAATGAAAACCATCTTAAAAATTCACCATCATTCTTAGTCTCATAATTCATGTCATGCATAACCCCAATAGATATTATCAACTCATGGAAATAGCTTCAATAGACATTCATACATGTTTAATCAACACTTGAAGAATCTAAACTCCAATCACATTTATAATGTATAATCAAGTTTACCCATCAACCCACCAACATAGTAGTAAAATTTCCAATTTGGGTATCATGAAAACCATCTTAAAAATTCACCATCATTCTTAGTCTCATAATTCATGTCATGTAAAACCCCAATAGGTATAAATCAACTCATGGAAATAGCTTCAATAGATATTCATGCGTATTTAATCAACACTTGAAGAATCCAAACTCCAATCACATTTAAAATGCATAAACAAATTTATCCATAAAATATCTAACATTAAAATCATGAAATATGATAATGAGGGGAGGTTTGGCTTCATGGGTGGAAAGAACCCATGAATGAAACTGACATACCTTAAACTTTGAATTTGTTGAAATTGAATTGGGGAAAACTTGAAGCTTGGAGAAGTTTTTTGAAATCCAAAGCTTGTTCTTGAAATCCATGAATTTGGATGGGGAATGGGATTATGTTCTTGATAGAATTTGAGAGAGTTTTTTTGAGTGTCTTTTAGCATGAAAATGGCCAAAGAATGAAGGTTTCACATTTAAATGGGCATTGGGTTATCACCCAAATGCCCTTGAATAAAGTTTGAAAAACAGGGAAGAAAATGTATTAGTCTGCGCCTCACAACGCAGACCAAATGCGCAGGCCCCATTTGTGCTAATCCGTGTCCAGGCACCGCGTACGGCACAGATGCACACTAGAAATAGTCCCCGTTGTAAAAATTACTTTTTTTCTATGAGTCTTCTAATATCTGATGGCTCCCCTTTTCCCACTCAATTTTGTCCTAGAACAAGAGTATGAAGTGAGATTTCTGAAATCAAGCACAATTTTTGAGATATATGAGAAATACAATTATTGGGCATTCCAATGCACACAAGAGGTGTTACAATATCTCCTTCTTAGGAACATTCATCCCTGAATGTCATAGAAACATATGTCAGATAAGTAATCATGAGATTTCCAGCCTGAAATGAATGTAAAAATGCACTCAAACATCATTCTTAAAAAGTTTCACACATATACATCAAAAATCATCAAAACTTGTCACCATGAACATATATGCATGTAAAATGACATAAGGGCTAAAACTTAAGACTTGAAGTAATAAATAGGACTTAATTTGTTACCATTTCCTTGAGTAGAGGGAAAGAGACAAGGATATCACTTTTTCATGTCCACTTCGGCTTTCCAAATGGCACTTTCAACTTGATGATTCCTCCAAAAGATATTACTGGATGCCATATCTTTGTTCATCAATCTTTTCACTTTCCTATCCAATATTTCCATCAGGACCTCCTGATAGGTCAAGTTATCCTTCGCAACACCTACCACCTCTAAGGGGACACATGCAAGACTAGATGAACCATACTCATATCCTTAGGCAAACCCAATTCATATGTAACCATACTCCCACAAACCTTGTGCTCAATTTCCCTTGCCAAACTGGACCACACCCTTCATGGGTAAGACTCTCAAGTATACCCAATCATCAACATTAAACTCAAGGTCTCTTATTCTCACATTAGAGTAGGACTGTTGCCTACTTTGAGCCATCTTTAACCTCTGGCTTATCAACCTTACCTTCTCCAAAGCTTCCATAACCAAATCTAGGACTAATAAAGCCATTTTCCCCATATCAAACCACCCAATCGGAGATCTATAATGCCTACTATATAAAGCTTCAAAGGGAGTCATGTCAATACTAGAGTGGTAGCTATTTGCATACGCAAACTCAATGAGTGGAAGATGTTTATCCCAACCACCTTTAAACTCCAAGACGCAAGTCCTAAGCATATCCTCAAAAGTTTGAATTGTTCTTTCAGTTTGACCATCTGTTTGAGGAGGAAAAGTCGTGCTAAGTTTGACCTTGGTGCCAAGACCCTTTTGGAAGAACCCCAAAAATAAGAAGTGAACTAAGCACCACAATCTGTAATGATAGACAATGATAACCCATGCAACCTAACCAACTCGTGAATATATAACTTGGCATAATGCTCGACATCGTAAGTTGTTTTAACTAGTAAAAAGTGAGCCAAATTTGTCATCCTATCAATAACAACCCAAATAGAATCAAAGTACTTCTTAGTCTTTGCCAACCTAATCACAAAATCCATGTTAATCTTTTCCCATTTCCAAGTAGGAAGTTATTAGTCTTGGCTAGGCCGCTTGACCTTTGATGTTCGGCTTTCACTTGTTGGCAATTGTGACAACCAGCTACAAACTTGGCAATATCCCTCCTCATACCACCTCACCAATAAATCTCCCTCAAGTCTCTATACATTTTTTGTGGAACTAGGGTGAATAGAATAGGATGAATATAGGTCTCTTTCAAAATCAACTCCCTCAAGTCATCAACATTAGGCACACATATCCTACCTTGGTACCTAAGGATACCATATCCCCCTTGGGAGAAAACCTCCACTTTACTATCTTTCACCAAAGCTTTCAACTCTAGCAAAGCGGGGTCAAGGTCTTGTTTGGACTTGACCTTTTCAATCAAAGAAGATTTGGAAACATTAATAACCACCAGACCTCCGTTTTTAACTTCATTCAACCTAACCTCCAACCTAGCTAACTGGTGAACTTCTCTATACACCTCCTTATTGTCATCATCAATGTAAGCCACACTTTCCATAGACACTATGCTCAAAGCATCGACCACAGTATTAGCTTTGTCAAGATGATAGTGTAAACTCACGTTATAAACCTTAAGAGCTCTAACCACCTTCTTTGCCTCAAATTAAGATCCCTTTGGGTGAAAACATATTGTAGACTTTTGTGGTCGGTGGACACATCTACATGAATCCCATACATATAATGATGCAGTATTTTCAAGGAAAACACCATGGTCGCTAATCCTAGATCATGGTTGGAATAATTACGCCCATGCACCTTTCGATTTCAAGAAGCATACGCTACAACTTTGCCATTTTGCATAAACATACACTCCAAACCAATTTTTGAGGTATCACAATAAATCATGAACCCTTCTAACCCTTTCGGTAAAGTCAAAATAGGAGCGATGATAAGCTTATCTTTTAAAGTTTGAAAACTTCTTTCTCATTCATCGGTTCAGACAAATTTTGCCTTCTTTTGTGTCAATTTTATCATTAGCGAATCAATAGAAGAGAAATCATTCACAAAGCTCTAGTAGCACCCTAGTAAACCCAAGAAACTCCTAATATCCATCGGATTTATCACGGCCCAAGCCTAGGGCCTAGTCATGACATGGCGCATGGGAAACCCGAAGGGACCCTAAGCAAGCCTCTTAACATATCATTACATATCCTTGATCGTGAAATCATTAAAATAGCAATAAGAAATAGTAAATAGGCATAAACAGGGCTAAGGGGCATCTTTCATATCACAAAGTATCAAAAGAGTCAAGGCTCATAGCATCATTAGATAACTTGTCCAATAACACCTCTAACTATAAAACTTAGTGGGGTTCAAGATAAGTAACCAGGCTCATCCTCATAGTTAAAGCACACAATAAAGAAAAGAGAGTCTATACATAGCATAAATCAAGAGAAGTGTGTACTCAAAGTTGAGGACTTACCAACTTTCTTTGAGAGATATAGTACTAGCCACGTTGAGGAGGAGATGATCAAGTGAGGCTCTGGTTCCTCAAGGTAACATCATGTAGGCATAGAGTATGTGTTAGTACATTTGAATGTACTAAGTATGTAGGAGGTAATGCAACAATAGATAGGCATCACAATCAATATGCATAATTAGGCAATCGGTGAACATATAACAATATGGCCTGCACGAATAATACTTGAAGTAAACATGCTTATATATAGAACATATTACATTACTAGGAATAGACCATCATCATAGACCAAGCAACTTAGTACTTGGAATCTAAGGTAGACCACCCCTTAGTAGTGATTGAGGTATCAACCCCTCATTTGGTTGATGGCTTACCACCCCCATCCAAGATGATTGAGGTATCAACACCTCTATTGGTTGATGAATTACCACCCCTATCTGAGATTATTGAGGTATCAACCCCTCAATTAGTTGATGGCTTACCACCCCCATCCGAGATGATTGAGGCATCACTGCTCAATTAGCTATGGTCAGCTCACAATATAATAGACAATTCTCATGGAATCAACACAAGCATAATATAATTTCATCATCATAAAGTCACTTAATTCATATACCAAGCATTAAGCCTTCAATAACTCAAGATACATTAATTGGACATTCTTATCAAACATTTGGTGGGTGTACAATGTTGTGTAAACCATGCAATTCAAGAGTGAAATCATGTAAGAAAATCCAATGTCAAATCACCCACCAACACTTGGTAATACCATCATGCAATATGCATCAAAATGCTTTATCAAATCTCAAAATAGATCCAAGATTCATAGCTCAAAACATACTTAAACAGCCACACTTTTATGAAACCCCAACATAGTTAGTAGTTAAATTCATAGTAAGTAAGACCTATAAGTAAATCAACTTAGAAACATGCATTTTATGTAAAAAGGAAGCTTGGGCACCATTGGTGAAAGAAACCAATGGTTGAAACCCATATACCTTGACCTTGGAGAATTCTTGATGAAGATTGTAAATGGAGACTTGAAGCTTGAGTGAAATCCTTAAGATCCGAATGAGTTTTGGGACTTGAAATTTAGGGTAAAATATTTGTCTAAGTGTTTGAGAAAGTATTGGGGAATGTCTTGTATGATATGAAGGTGAAATATGGGTAAGTATAGGTATTTTCATGCATAGGAAGACTTAGGCCCAAGACGCAAATGCCTTGGATCGAGCAACAAACTGGCAACTTTTTAACACTGATATGTGCCCCAGCCGCGACCCATACGGGGCGTAGATCAATACTAGATAAAGAAAATTTTGGATTTTGAAATTGTGATTCTTTTGCTGTAAAATCGAGATTAGGCCCATTTCTCGCTCATTTTTGCCCCTGATCAAGAAGATGAAGTTGAATTTTCGATATAACGCATAAATCTTGAGATATATGAAAATTATGATTTGGACACTTTCGAGGCACATTTTCGGGCACTTTTTGGGATTATTTCAGGAGTTAAGGGCCTAGGCAAATTTCTTATTATCTCTATTTTCTTAGGTCCACTTTAATTCCATCACTAGACACCACATATGCTAGGAATGCAACCTCTTTTAATAAAAAATCATATTTATCTAATTTAAAAAACAATTTCTCATCCCTCAAAATTTGCAACACCACCATCAAATGGCTTGCATGTTTTTCTTCACTTCTGGAATAAATCAATATGTCATCTGTGAAGACTATGACAAATATGCCAAGGTAAGGTTTAAAGACCCTATTTATGATATCCATAAATACTGCTGATGCATTAGTCAACCCAAATGATATCACTACAAATTCAAAATGCCCATACTTAGGCCGAAAAGCCATTTTGGGAATATCACACTCCTTCAGCCTTACTTGGTGGTACCCAAACTGAAGATCAATCTTAGAAAAATGACTAGCCCTTTGTAGTTGATCAAATAGGTCCTCTATCCTTGGTAGAGGATATTTGTCTTTATAGTGACATTATTAAGTTACCTATAATCAATACACATTCTAAGTGAGCCGTCTTTCTTTCTTACAAACAGTACTGGTGCAGCCCAAAGTGACTTGCTAGGCCTTATAAAACCCTTCTCCAACAAATCCTTCAATTGTTATTTAAAATCCTTTCACTCCGCAAGGTCATACAATAAGGAGAAATGGAAATAGCTTGTGTACTAAGCAGGAGGCTTCTACCAAAGTCTATTTTCTTTTTGGGAGGAACACCAGGAAGCTTATCAAGAAAGACGTCAAGAAACTCATTGACCACCAGAATTGACTTAACGACAAGGACTTTAGACTCAACATCCTTAACCTTCTTAAGATGGTAAATGCAACGCTTAGAAATCAATTTTTGAACTTTAAGACAAGAGATGAATCTATCCTTAACCACTAAATCATGACCTTCCTACTCAAAGATGGGATCATTAGGAATTTGGAACATAACTTTATGGGTCCTACAATTAATGGAAGAACGATAGCTTCCATATGTATATAACTCCATACCAAGAATAATATCAAAATCCACCATATCAAGTTCAACAAAATTACCAGGAAAGACTTTATGTAATATTGACACAATACCACCCCTATAGACTTTTCTAATGACAATCACCAATGGGGGTAGACAACTCATAGGGTTCACACAACAATTCGGAGCACACATGTAGTTTAGTAGCAATAAAAGGAGTAATGAAGAAATGAGTGGCACCCGAATCTAATAAAGTATACACATTATAATAAAAAACTTTTAACATACCTGTAATAATATCAGGAACCTCATCCACTCCTTGCCTCCCTTGAAGAGCATAAAATTGATTGTGACATGGAGCACTCCATTATTGGCCACCTTGATCCCTTTGATCAACATAGCCACCTTGTCGTTGAGGACGACCATCTTTCCCTTGTTTTAAGCATAAGGGCAATTAACAGGCTTGTCCCACACCCATAGCAAGTATTTAAATCCCTCAAGCATTTGCCATTATGATTTCTCCTACACTTTTGGTACCTAGGATTATTCATCCCACTATTGCCACCTCGAAATGTTGAGTTAGGCACCCCACCAATAGCAAACCTCTTGTTTGGATCACTAGATGACCCTTGACCTTGAAATTTGTGACTTTTTAGGAAACAGCCACCGTTGTCACCTTGAAATCCACCATAAAACCGAGCCCTATTGGACTCCCCACTTCTCTTCTTTTTAATCTTTTCCCCCTCCAATTATTCAACATAGGTCATTAGTCGATATAGGTCCATGTCACCCAGAAGCATAGCGATACAATACTCTTCATTCACCAAATCAAACATCCCCAACACAAACTTGGTCATTCTTGATCTAGGATAAGCAACCAAATGAGGAGCATACTTTGAGAGCTTGTTGAATTTGAGGGAATACTCCCTCACAATCACAGAGCCTTGCTTGAGATTCATAATTACATCATATTTTCCTCTCTAAACTCAATAGGGAAGAAGCGATTGAGTACGGTGGTCTTGAATTGCTCCTATGGGATATGACCATTATTCCTTCCCTCAAGTTTCTATTGAGGAAACCTAATTTTGGCAACACGTTTGAGTTAGTAAGCCGCACGCTCCACTTTCTATTCTAAAGTCACCCCCATAATTGCAAGCACCTTATATACCTTATCATAAACTCTTGGGGATCCTCTTTGAATTTGGAACCATGAAACTCTGGAGGGTTTATCCTTGCAAAGTCCCTCACCCTTTAGGCCAAAGTAGGAGCATGAGGACCTTGGACCCCTTCGTTCAATTGATTTGTCATAGCATGTGCCAATATGGTTATGGCATTCCAGAACTCAACTTGTGTATCCCCTTTTCCTTTGGGGAGCTTGACGAGCCGCACCCTTCTTGGGTGTATGGGTCCTCTATGGTATCCCTATTGGTAGTGGCATGATCTAAAAGAGCAAAACAATGTTCATTAGTGGATGAAGCCTTATCTTTACATCTAGAGCATGACATAGATCATAAAGAAGTGAAACATTTCATAAAACACCTCATAGCCTCCTATTCATAGTTGTGGTGCACTTCACAACCATGAATATGACAATACTTGGCAGGGTGTGTTGGATTTTCGAGGATCATTAACAACCTAATGCTCTAATGCCAAGCTTGTCATGACCCAAGCCTAGGGTCTAGACGTGACACAATGAATGGGGAACTTGAAGGAACTTCAAACAAACCTCTTATCATATCACATACACATCTATGGTTGCGGAAGTAAAATAAGATAACAATAAGTAATAGTATATCATAAGGGAAGCGAGACAAAAGAAGTCTTTCATAATAACATAGGCATAAAAGAGTCAACTCAATACATGAGGTTCAAATCCAACAACATCCTCTACTAATAGATGGAGCAGGGTCCAAGACATCTCCCGGGCTCACCCTCAATATAAGTATCAAAAAATATAGTTAAAGTGTTAACATAGTCATGAAGGAAAAATAGATATTATCACCGGATGTGGGGACTCACCAACAACTAACTTCAACGATTAGGCTATCCATATAGAAGAGTATCAATAGGAGCTTTAGTCCCTACATGGTAATATTATATAGGCATAAAGTATGCTTTAGTACTTGGAATATAATAAATATGCAGGATGCAATGCAACAAGGGTCATAAGTATATTATTCGTGATGCATAATCATAATCAAAAGGCAGGAGCTCAAGGTGACAAGTATAATCAATGCTTAGGTGTAAACATGCTTGAGAATACTCACACTTACATAACTTGTTCAACACAGTAAAGTGACATGAATAGCTCATTCAAATACCTTATACTAAAGGGTGAGGAATATAGTATGGGTCATGACCCCTTATAGTAGGTAGTGGATAGTACATGAGGGTAAGGTATAAAACATAGTTCATAATTCCTTCATGTAGGCACTAGGTAGTACATAGTATTAACTCATACATTGGGATGAGGCATATAACATAGTTCATGACCCCTTCATGTAGATATTTGCCTTGTACTAGAGGGTGAGGCTTATAACATGGTTCATGACCCCTTCTATAGTCTTCACAATTTCCATGAACATAAAACATAGTATAAGAGCTCAATAATTCACTTGTAGATCATAGAGATTTATCATGAATTCAATACATACTTAAGAGACCATAACTTCTCATAAGAACACTTGTCTTGCCAATCATGCACTAGCCATTCATCAATATAAGATTCATAATCATGCAACTTATTCAAACATGGTGGGGACCCATACTTATGATTAAAATCATGTAATTTAGGAATATAGGACAAGAAAGAGTAAAATCAATTTAATTACAAGCCATTTAAATCAACTCACCAACATAGTAGTAAACCATCTTAAAAAATTACTATCATTCTTAGTCTCATAATTCATGTCATGCATAACTCTAATAGGTATAAATAAACACATGGAAGTAGCTTTAATATACATTCATGCATATTAAATCAACATTTGAAGAATCCAAACTTCAATCACATTTCTAATGCATAAACAAGTTTGCCCATAAAATATCTAATATTAAAATCATGAAATTTGATAAAGATGGGAGGTTTGGCTTCATGGGTGGAAGGAACCCATGAATGAGACCCACATACCTTAAACCTTTAATTTCTTGAAATTGAATTTAGGAATACTTGAAGCTTAAAGTGGGTTTTTGAAATCCAAAGCTTGTTCTTGAAATTATTGAATTTGGATGGGGAATTAGATGATGTTCTTAAGAGAATTTGTGAGGGTTTTTGAGTGTTTGTGAGCTTGAAAAAGTCTAAATAAAGAATATTTCACGTTTAAATGGGCATTGTGTGATTACCCAAATGCCCTTAGAAAAAGGATGGAAAAACAGGGAAGAAAATATATTGGTTCGTGCCCCAGGCGCGACACAAATTAGATGCGCAGGCCCCATTAGTGCTAATTCGTGCCCAGGCTGCACCATGTTTGGGGCACAGATTCACACTAGAAATAGTCCCTATTGGGAAAATTATTTTTCACTACTAGTCTTCTAAAATTTGAGGGCTACCATTTTCCCACTCAATTTTGCCCCCTGAAATATGAATACAAAGTTGAATTTTCCAAATCACGTATTATTTTTGAGATATATGAGAAATACACTTATGAGGCATTCTAATGCACATGAGGGGTGTTACATCCATCTATATAACTTTTTATGTAGTGTGTATACTCCTCATCTTATCATCATCATAATTATAAACATTAGGATCTTTACTCATACTCATCATCATATCATTATCGCCATTGTCATCATCATTATCATCATCAATAAAATATACTTTTCTTACTTAGAATCATAATTCAGAAAAATCATAGTTTTGTCATAGAGAACTGGACCATGTGTGGATTCATGAGAAATTGGGTTAAAATCATAGAATTAGATGAAAATCATCTATGAATCATGCAATTGAAATCATATTTAATCATTTTCAAAGGATCCCACATCAATTTCAAAAATCCCTAAACATCATATAGTTGAAATCGTTCATGGAAATATCATCAATTTCATACAATTGTTCATATTAGGATGGATCAATAGTTATAATTTAGACATTAATTGAAGAATTGGAGTAAAAGTGGGGAAGATCCTCACAACTTCATAAATGAATTAAGATAAAATTTTTTGAGAACTTAGAAGGGGCTCTATAGAAGAAAGGATTCTATATGTCACGTCCAAAATCCCATTAAGGCATACTAACGCTTGTTGTCGTAAAGGCTTGAGGGAATCAACCTGTAATCATGTACTATCTATGAACATTAGAAGGTGATTTCATGATAAATATGCTTCATGAAAGTAGATAATAATAACAAGCAAAAAGAAAATACATATGACTAGGCCGTCAGAGCCATGATGTCTAAAATATGTGACATGATCACACTTTACTTTACATAGTCTACAAAGACTAGATGATAAATACTATTTGATAAAGGTCAGGATAGGCCCTTCCTCATTATTATCTACTATACAATTCAAAAATGTATGCTTTAGACCTAAAAAGTCCGAAGAAACCTAGAGCTATATTATAGCAGCTAGATATCGTGTACTTCTATTGGGAAGATGTACTAGCATTTGTAATTACATCATGAAATGTAGGTACCTAGAGGAACATCATTAAGAGATACTATCTCTAAGGAATGAAGTACTATATGTGAAATAAGAACTCAAATGAAATCATGTACCAATGTAAGGATAAAAGACCACATTTATTCATATTGTGGAATTATGTGCTTTGTGTCCTTTTTATTACTTTGCCTTTCTTTACTTTACAACATGTGCATAGTATATAATATAAATGACTAGTTGATCAGTAGTTAATCTATATTTTGATCGACCCCTACTAGGCTTTCTTTTCACCCATGGGATACTCCCCATAATATTGGGATTAACCCATGCTAGGTGATTCTTCCATAATTGGGATACTACATATTAATAAGCAACTTCACTTTATCTTTCATTTACATTTTGGATGATTCTTTTGTTGGTAATAACATTCTGAGCTGCAAGACTATAGACATAACAAGTGACATGTACATAATCATGTAAGACAATACCACATAGGAGCTGAAATAACACGTGGACTTTATTTTACTAAAAAGAAAACTCATGTATTTAGGTTTCCAATGTATATATGCAGTCTTGATAATGATTATATATTGGAACATATGGATGTGTTAAAGAGTGAAGATAAGGTTATTAGTTATGTCAGATTTTGTAAGTTCCTCTATGCCCCAAGGAAGAGTCTAGATTCATGCAAAATAATAAAAAATCAAATAGCCTTATATACCTTTCTATACCACCTTATTATTACCTCGAAGTAACCTCCTTTCCCCCAAATACATATATATAATAGAGTAGGTGATGAAACTAGTATTAGAATCTAATAAACATGTTTTGGCAATCCAATCTTACTCCAAAATAATACCTGAGCAGCAAGCTCATAATTATCAACCCAAGGGTGTTCTTTAAACCTTTCCTTGTCTAATCATATTTGTCTAATACACATTTTCATATATATGGCATATACAACTTTTTAAATTTTATAATATGCTTGCAACAGTTTAAGAAGTACAATGCGTAACAACTCCACACAACATATAATTATATACTGCAACATTACGTCCTTTACCTACATTTTGATATCAACCATTCACACCCTTCCTAACTTCCTGTAAACTGTTCTCAACATATTTATACACCTAAATAGTCCCAAAATGGATGGAGGATGTGATACCATAGTCCCCAATCATCATCCCACGAGTTCTAATTAAAAGCACACTTATGATATCATACTCAAACTCATCTTTAAAAAAAGAAGGATAGTGTAGTAACTCTACATCAATTCTCATATATTATCATTTATAATCAAAATCCCTTCAAGAAATTCAACCTCTCTTCATATCTAAGCCAACCAATAATATAAAAATCACTTAATAAATAAGAAAAGTGAGCAGCAACTTTTGAACACATGTTGCCCAATAATTACACGCAAGCATAACTAATATACTTCTCTTGTTTTCATGAAAATACTATACTAAAATACATAAGTATTTTTACTCACTTTAACCTTCAAAGATAAGGGCTTATTCAAGAACTCTAGTGATGTTGTTGGGGCTATTGTATAAAGTTGAAAGAGAGCAAAGAGAGGACTTTGAAAAATTTGATTTCTTTCCAAATGTTAAATGACTTGAAGGAGATGATTTTAGTCCCTTTTAAAAACACCAGTCTTAGCAAACTTTCTCCTTTATTTAGAGCTACATTTTATCAAGTAGTTGATGCACCTACTTAGCCCTTTAACATGGTCCTTAGTGGGCTTCAATTCGATGGGCCTTGGCTGTTAATTTACTCCTTTTCTTTCACTTGGTTTGGGCCCAAATTATCAAGTAGGTGATGAATGTACTTGGGCTTGTTATACATTCATTTTGGACTACCAATCTTGTCCCTTTCTAATACTAAACCATGGGCCAAAAAATACAATCTCAATGTGGCCCTTATTCTTTATTGGTCTTAGATAGATTTTGTGTTAGGCCTCGTCTACATTTTCTTTTCTTTTTACCTAATTTCGGACCTCAAGTGAGTCCACTTATGTATAAATTAATCTTCTCCATCTACCTTGCCTATTTAAGTTAAGCAAGTAGGTGATTCACCTGTTAGATTCTTAAAATCTCATAAGCACCTCAGTTCTTTTACTTCGTTTATGACTGTGATCTTCTTAATGTAACCTAAAACATGTATACACTCAATCATCTTAAGTATTAGACTTAATATAGCCCTCCAATCTAAAATTTAAAAACTTCTAATTGATGCTCATTCGATCAAGACACATTATAATATATGGTAGTTTACCTCCAAGCTCTTTTCAATATCCTCATTCGCCTAGAAAATCACGTGCAGTACGTGTAATAAAATCATGTTCCATATGCATATAACTAGTACATGTAAGACATTGGGTGCTATTTGATGGATTAATCTCACATACCTTAAGTGATTGACTTGGAAAACTTAAAGAAAAATGGAGGATTTTCCTTCACTTGATCTTCAATGGTGTTTTTGCTTGGAGGAGAAGAAAGCACTTGATAGTAGTTTTAGAAAGAGAATTTTTGTAAAGAGTGAATGGTGAAAGAATGGGATTAATTTGGGGTTAAAGACAATTTATAGAATGGATTTTGGTGCCATAAATTACTCAAAATCACTCAAATAATTTTAGAGAAAAGTCTAAGGCTTTTTTACTTAGTGCAGGAATTTTAAGGAATAATTTGAACAGTGATGGAACAAGTCTGCCACACGGACTAGTTTCACCATAGTTCATTTTGTTTGAAATTTCAATATTCCCCTGTTTTGACCTAGGATTGAACCTAGGTTACTTTTATACATAAGTAAATCCTCTCCATGATGCAGAGAGGTTGGATACTTTTCAAGATAAGCAATTTAATATGAAAAATTATTTTCTAATATGATTGATCCAAAAATTGGAAGAGATCATTCCCCACACAATTTTGCCTCCTAAATAAGAATCCAACCTCAGATTTTCCAAAATGAAAATGGATAATATGATATGAAAGACATCATTCAAAAGGTCATATGAAGATATGTTGAGAGGTGTTAGAATATCTCCTCCTTAGGAATATTCATCCTCGAATGGGATTAAGATAATCTTGGGTACAGTAGAATACGTAACTCACATTTAATCATGAATGCAATAATGCAACTTTAAAATCATCTTTGGAAATTATTTTCATGAGTATGCATGCATATAATATCACATAAATAGATTCACACTTAAAAGCTTAAAGAGATTGAGTAAGAGTGGATAAGTACCTCAAGCATGAATAGAAGAAAAGAGATAAGAATATCATTTCATCATGTCCGACTCCGCTTGCCATAGTGCACTTTCAACTTGGTTTCTCCACAAACTTTAATGGATGCAACTTCCTTATTCCACAATCTTTTAATTTGCCGGTCTAAAATCTCAATTGAAACTTCCTCATAGGTTAAATTCTCCTCAATGCTTATCTCATCTAAAGGCACAACAATATCTAGATCACCAATACATTTCCTTAACATTGACACATAGAACATTGAATGAACCATAGACAAGTCCATTGGAAACTCCAACTTGTAAGCCATATTACCAATCCTCTCCAAGATCTGATAAGGCCCTACATACCTAGGGCTTAACTTGATCTTCTAACGAAATCGTACAACACCTTTCATAGGAGATACCTTGAGACACACTCAATCATCCAAAATAAATTCAAGATTCCTATTTATAACATTCGAATATGACTTTTAGCGACTTTGGGATGTTTTCAATATTTTCCTTATAAGTCTCACTTTTTTCATAGCCTCAAGTACCGAATCAGGACCAATCAAAGATATCTCTCCAACTTCAAACCACTCTACTAGAGACCAACATCTCTTCATATATAAAACCTCAAAAGGTGACACCTTAATGCTTGAATAATAGCTATTGTTATAAAAAAATTCAATCAAAGGTAGATGATTATCCCAATTTTCCTATAAGGCAAGTGCACATGACCTCAACATATCTTCCAAAGTTTGAATTGTTCTTTTGACTTCCCCATTGATATAAGATGAAATGTGATATGGAACTTCACTTTGGTACCGAGACCGCCTTCAAAAACTTCCACAATTTTGATATGAATTGAGTACCACTATTTAAAATTATGGACAAAGTCACACCATTAAACCTCAGAATTCTTTAATATTAAAGATTTCTTAGCATAATCCTCTACACTATAAGAAGTGTCAACCGGTAGAAAATGAGCTGATTTCATCATCCTATCCACAATCACTTATATAGAATAAAATTGCTTTCTAGTCTTAAGTAAACCCATAATGAAATCCATGTTTGCATCTTCCCATTTTCACATAGGAATATCAATATCTTGGGTTAGACCTCCTAGTCTTTGATATTCAACTTTCACATGTTGACAATTTGGGCATACTGCCACAAACTTTGCTATGTCCTTCCTCATGCCATTCCACCAATACATGACTTCCCTTAATCTCTATACATTTTGGTGAATCCAGGATGAATAGAATATTGTGAATTATGGGCTTCACTCAATATAATCTCCCTTAGATCATCAATATTTGGAACACATAATCAGCCTAGGTAAAAAAGTACACCATCTTCCCCTTGTGAGAAAACCTCAACATTCTTATCTACCACCAATTTATTTAGTTCCAACAATCTTGGATCCATATCTTGGAATGCCTTGACCCTCGCTATGAATGATGACTCTACTTCAATATGCTACAGGACCATCCATGGAGACACGCTAGGCCTTATGAACTGTTTAGCAAAAAAAACCCTCAATTGATCCTTTAATTACTTCAATTTCATCATGGACATTCGATATAGGGGAGTAGAAATAGGTTGACTATCGTGTAGAAGATCAATGCCAAAGTTTATTTCCCTTTCGAGAAAAATATTAGGCAATTAATTGGAAAGACATATGGGAATTCGTTAACTATACGAATCGAATCAATAGCAGGAACTTCATACTCCACATCCCTATCCCAGACAACATAATATATGTATCCCATAGAAATTGATTTCCTAGATTTCATATACGAGATGAATTCACACTTAAACACCGAATTGGGTCCCTTCCATTCAAGAATAGGCTCATTAGGAACTTGGAATTTGACCCTATGAGTTCTATAATCAATACAGGCATAAGATGCATACAATCAAACCATACCAAGAATAACACCAAAATTAGTCATGTCTAGCTCAACTAGATCAGATGAAAAAATTTTATGCAATATCGTAACTGTCACGACCCAACCCCAGGGCCGTGAATGGTGCCGATAGGACACCGGGACAACCGCTTATACTGAATCTTTACTTACGACAGCTAAGGAATTTCACAAAAATTTTGATAGAGTTTCCTCTGTTTTACTGACTAACCCACCTGCAAACAGCGAAC
>JAOTQJ010000007.1:17827231-17852226 GCA_025642045.1 Solanum sejunctum | reverse complement strand
GAGACGAGAGAGCCAAAGCTCAAAGCATTATTGCATAACTTTTTCAATAATACCTCTAGACTTAGAGTTTAGCGGGGGTCAAGACAACTTTTCAGGGTCACCCTCATAATCAAAAGTATACATCAAAGGAAAGAAAGTCTTTTTTCAAAACATAAGATCAAAGACATCGTCCTAGGAGCTGTAGACTCACCAAACTTTACTTCAAAGATAGAACTAACCACGTGGAGGAGAAAGCTGATCAAGTGGAGATTCGGTTCCTACATAATAACATCATGTAGGCATACAATATGCGTTAGTAGGTTTGAATGTACTAAGTATGTAGGATGCAATGCAACAAGAGATTGACAACATAAGCAAAATGTGTACATATAGGAAGTAGATGAACATAGTAACAATATGGCATGCATGAATGATGGTTGAAGTAAAACATGCTTATATAGAACATATTACATGTGTAGGAAGATACCATCATTCTAGAGACCAAAGCCTACCACCGCCTCGGCGAGGGTATTGAAGTACGAACCCTTTAACATGATATTTTATCAAATACTTGGCGGATGTGTAATGCTAATATTAAACCATGATATCCAAGAGTGAAATCATGTGAGAAAAATCAATGGAAAACCACCCACCAACACTTGGTAATGCCCTCGTGCACGATACATCAAAACCCCTCATCAAATCACATAATAGATCATAGATTCATAACTCAAAACATACTTAAAAGTCACATTTTATGAAACCCTAATATAGTTTATAACCAAATTCATAATAAGTAAGACCCATAAGAAAATCAACTTAGAAACATGCATTTTATGCAAAAAGGAAGGTTAGGCACTATAAGTGAAAAAATTCAATAGTTGAAACCTACAAGATTTCTTTGATGAAGATTTGATTGAGAACTTAAAGCTTGAATGAAATTCTTAGATTCGTAATGAGATTGGGACACTTGAATTTTAGGTGAAATATTTGTCTAAGTGTTAGAGAGAATTTTGGGGAATATCTTATATGATATGTAGTTGAAATATGACTAAGTATAGGTGCTTTTATTCATGGAAAGGATTAGGCCTAAGATCCTGAGGCCCCAACGCCTTAGGCCGAGATTAAAGAAATTGGCAATAAAATGTACTATTCTGCGATGGCTCGGCATTGCGAAGAGAACAAATACCCTAACTAGAAAGTGAGATTTTTCGAAAAATGAAATTTGGCAACGGTTGCTCTAAAATTGGGGTTAGACCTATTTTCAACTCAATTTTTTCCCATGATCGCGAATATGAAGTCGGCTTTTTGATATTATGCATGAATTTTGAAATATATGAAAATTATGACTATGAGCATTTTTGGGAACTTTTTGGGATCGTTTCAATATCTGCCCCTTGGGAACATTCGTTCTCGAATGTCAAAGAAACTTATATGAGAGAAATAATCAAGATGAGTTCAAGCCAACACATGAATGCAATAATGCACTTAAACATCATTTCAAAATCTCAAAGTAAGTGTCAAAATCACCATGAACTTGTCAACATAAACACGAATGCATGCATTGACATAAGGGTTGAAACATAAGACTTGAAATCACATAGGGGACTTGAATTAGTACCTTAGGCTTGAATAAAATGAAATAGATAGGGATATAGCTTTTGCATGTTCGCCTCGGCTTTCCATGTGGCACTTTCAACTTGTTGGTTTCTCCAAAGAACCTTGATGGAAGCAACATCCTTGTTCCTCAACCCTTTCACTTGTCTATCCAAAATTTCTATCGGAACCTCTTCATAAGTCAAATTGTCTTCAACAACGCTCACAAAATCAAGAAGCATAATAGGGTCACCTACATAATTCCTCAATATAGCCACATGGAAAACTGGATAAACCATATTCATGGTATTGGGCAACTCCAACTCTTAGGCCACCTTACCAATCCTCCTCAACACACTATAAGGGCCCATAAATCTTGGACTCAATTTTTTGTTCTTATCAAAATGAACCACAACCTTCATGAGTGAGACCTTCAAATAGACCCAATCTCCAATCTTAAATTCAAGATACCTTCTCCTCACATCGGTATAGGATTTTTGTCAATCTTACCTTTTCCTTGGCCTCCATGACCAGATCCAAACCCAACAACGCCATCTCTTCTACTTCAAACCACTCAATCGATGATTTACAATGCCTACCATAAAGAGCCTCAAAAGGAATCATACCAATGCTTGCATGATAGCTATTATTATAGGCAAACTCCATTAGTAGAAGATGATTATCCCAACTATCCTTAAACTCTAATACACAACCTCTAAGCATATTTTCAAGAGTTTGGATAGTTTTTTGGTCTTGGTCATCCATTTAAAGGTGAAAGGTCGTACTAAGATTAACCTGGTACCAAGACCTCTTGGAAGGACCTCCTAAAGTGAGAAGTGAATTAAGCACTACGATCCGATATGATAGACAAAGGCACCCCATGTAATCTAACCAACTCATGAATGTACAATCTAGCATAATATTCGGCACCATAAGTAGTCTTGACCGATAGAAAATTAGCTAACTTTGTCATTCTATCAACCACAACTCATATAGAATCAAAATGCTTTCTAGTCTTAGGCAACCCAACCACAAAATTCATATTGATTTTCTCCCACTTCCAAGTAGGAATCTCTTTATCTTAGGCTAGGCCACTCGGCCTCTGATGCTCGCTTTCACTTATTGGCAATTATGGCAACCGGACACAAACTTAGCGATGTTTTTCTTCCTACCATCCCACCAAAACACATCTCAAATATTCATACATCTTTGTAGAACTGGGGTGAATGGAATAGGAAGAATTATGAGCCTTGTCAGGAATCTTCACCCTCAACCCATCAACACTAGGTACACACAACCTACCTTGATACCTAAGGGCACCATCTCTTCCTTTGGAGAAAACTTCCATTTTACCATCTCTAACCAATGTCTTCAACTCTAGCGAGGTGAGGTCAAGGTATTGCTTTGCCTTTACCTCCTCAACCAATAAGGACTTAGAGCCATCAATAACTACTACACCACCATTGTCAACCTCTTTCAACCTAACCCCCAATCTAGTCAACCGTTGGACCTCTCTATCCACCTCCTTGCCACCATCACCAACATGTGCTAAGCTACCCATAGACACCCTACTCAAAGCATCAGCTACAATGTTAGCCTTATCAGGATGATAATGCACACTCATATCATAATCCTTAAGGAGATCTAACCACCTTATTTGCCTCAAGTTAAGATCTTTTTGAGTGAACACATATTGGAGACTCTTATGATTGGTGAAAACATCAATATGCACCCCATACAAATAATAACACCAAATTTTCAAAGCAAATACCATGGCAGCCAATTCAAGATCATAGGTAGGATAATTCTTTTCATGCACCTTAAGTTATCTAGAAGTATAGGCTATCGCTTTACCATTTTGCATCAAAATACAACTCAAACTAATTCTTTAGGCATCAGAATATACAATAAATCGTTCTAACCCTTAAGGTAGTGAAAAGACATGAGCGGAGGCAAACCTGTCCTTCAAGGTCTGGAAACTCCTTTCACACTTAGTCATAGGTGAAGCAATAGAAGAGAACCCATTCACAAACCTCCAGTAATAACCCGCTAAGCTCAAGAAACTTCTAATCTCCAATTGAGCCAAAGGTCTAGGCCAATTCCTAATTACTTTCGTCTTTTTAGGATCCACATTAATACCATCACCTGACACCACATGACCTAGGAAAGCAGCCTCTTTCAATCAAAACTCACATTTCTCATACTTAGCATACAACTTCTCTTCCCTTAATTTTTGTAACACCACACTCAAATGACTCACATGCTCCTCTTCACTATAGGAATAGATCAAAATATCCACCATAAACAAATCAAGGTAGGGTTTAAAAACTCTATTCATAAGATCCATGAAGATAACCAGTGCATTGGTCAACCAAAAGACATAACCATAAATTCATAGTGCCAAGACCTAGTCCGAAAGGCCGTCTTGGGAATGTCGCACTCCCTCACCTTTATTTGATGATACTCAGATCGAAGATCAATTTTAGGAAAGTAACTAGACCCTTGAAGTTGGTCAAATAAATCATCAATCCTCGGTAGAGGGTACTTATTCTTGAAGTCGACCATCTTTACACATTTTCTAAGCATATGGACAATCAATTATCTTGTGGTCCATCTTACCACACCCATAGCATGTACTCGTGTTCCTCAAACATGCGCCTTCATGTTTCCTCCCACACCTTGGACATCTAGGATGAGTCACTCCATCATTACCTCCATGCTTGGCATATGGAAGCCTACCTTCAGTTTGGCCTTTCTTAGCCTTTCTCTCTCCACTCTTACCATTTGAAGTCTCGAGGGTACCAACCGATCGGTCATAGAGCATTGCGAACCTCCGCATTCAATATCTCACCGTCTTGAATAGCTTGAGACATATTTTGAAGTGTAACAGTTAGGAATTAGAAATAAGCCTGAGAGGACCAAGCTCTACTGTATGACATAGATTATGAAGAAGTGAAACATTTCCTAAAACATCTCATAGCCACTTACTCATAGTCGTAGCGCAGTTTACAACCCTGAATAAGACTCTAATCGACACAGTGCATTGGATGCGGAGGACCATTAACAACATAGTTCTCTGATACCATTTTTGCCACAACCTGGACCTAGGCCCTAGACGTGACACAACGAATGGGGAACTCAAGGCTACCCCAAACAAGTCTCTTAGCATATCATTAAATATCTTTGATCGCGGAAGCAAGTAAACAACAACAAAAAAACATAAAATAAGGATAAAGGGGCTAAGGGAGTCTTTCATAGCTTAAAGACATACAAGAGTCGGGAGAGTCAAAGCTCAAAGCATCATTATGTAACTTGTCCAACAACACCTCTAGACTTAGAGATTAACCGGGGCCAAGATAACTTTCTGGGCTCACCCTCATAGTCAAAAGCACATATCAAAGGAAAGAAAGTCCTTTCATAACATAAGATCAAAGACATCATCCCTAGAGTTGAGGACTCACTAAACTTTGCTTCAAAGATAGTACTAGTCATGTGGAGGAGGAAACTGATTAAGCAGAACTCTGGTTCCTACATGGTAACATCATATAGGCATAGAGTATGCATTAGTACGTTTAAATGTACTAAATATGCAAGATACAATGCAACAAGAGATTGACAACATAAGCGAAATGTGTACATATAGGCAGTGGATGAGCATAGTAATAATATGGTGTGCATGAATGATGCTCGAAGTAAAACACGCTTATATAGAACATATTACATGTGTAGGAAGAGACCATTATTATATAGACCAAGGACTACCACCGCCTTGGCGAGGCGATTGAGGTACGAACCCCTCAACATGGTTGCACGGGTCTACCACCCCCTAAGTGAGGTGATTGAGGTACAAACCCCCCAACATAGTTGTACGGGACTACTCCCTCCCGAACGAGGCGATTGAGGTACAAACCCCCCAACATAGTTGCATGGGTCTACTAAACACCGAGCAAGGCAATTGAGGTACATACCCCCAATATGGTAGTTTGGGCCTACCACCCCCCCGAACGAGGCGTGGTCAACTTGCAACACTATAGATACAATTCATGAAAAAAAATCAACTCATATATACATTCCCTTTTATCATCATAAAGTCACTTAACTCATATGCCATGCATTAGACCTTCAACAACTCAAGAAATATTAACCAGATATTTTATCAAACACTTGACGGTATGTAATGCTAGTATTAAACCATGATATCTAAGAGTGAAATCATGTGAGAAAAATCAATGAAAAACCATCCACCAACACATGGTAATGCCCTCATGCACGATATATCAACACCCCTCATCAAATCACAAATGGATCATAGAATTCATAGCTCAAAACATACTTAAAAGTCACATTTTATGAAATCCCAACATAGTTTATAACCAAATTTATAATAAGTAAGACCCATAAGTAAATCAATTTAGAAACATGCAATTTATGTAAAAAAAGGAAGGTTGGGCATCATGGGTGAAAGAACCCAATGGTTGAAACCTACATACCTCAACTTTAGAGATTTTCTTGATGAAAATTTGATTGAAAACTTGAAGATTGAACGAAATCCTTAGATTTGGAATAAGATTGGGACACTTGAATTTTAGGTGATATATTTGTCTAAGTGTTAGAGAGGGTTTTGGGGAATATCTTGTATGATATGGAGTTGAAATATGACTAGGTATAGGTGCTTTTATGCATGGGAAGGCTTAGGCCTAAGATCCCAAGGCCTTAGGTTGAGACTAAAAAAATTGACAACAAAATGTACTACTCTGCGACGGCTTCGCATCGCGGAGAGAACGCGTACCCTCATTGGAAAGTGAAATTTTTTGAAAAATGAAATTTGGCTACGGTTACTCTAAAATCGAAGTTAGATCCATTACCCTCTTAATTTTCTCCGTGATCACGAATATGAAGTCGAATTTTCAATATCATGCACGAATTTTGAGATATATGAAAATTACAATTATGGACATTTTTAGGCACATTTTCGGGCACTTTTTGGGGTCGTTTTAGCCTCAGCCTGAATAAATTTTTATTCAATTTTATCATTTTATTTTCAACCATAATTTATTGTATTTGTGTTATATTACAGTAACAATTTTAAGGAGCTTCATGTTTTTGTTATAGTTTGAAATATGCGGATATCAAAATAGGAGATCTCAACATCATTCTGCTTCAACATCACTCTCTTTAAGAGATGAAAGAGAAGATATTTATGGGTAAAGTATATTTTTACTTGCTCAATTCAAGTTGAGAAAAGGTAAAGAAGAAGAAAGAAAAATTAACTAATAATCTTTATGAATAAAGTGATGTTATATGAAAAAATGGCTTTTTGAAAAGAAAAAAAAATAATTCGAAAATCAAAAAACCGATTCAAATTGGTTTTGAAAATGGAGAAGAAAGAGAAAGGGAAAAAGAGAAGAAAGGAATTGGGGGCGCGTGGCCCCCACACACTAATATATAAAAACTATTTTTTTTACACGGGTTTTAAACTTAAAAAAATAGCTTAAGTATATATATATTTTTTCAAGATAATTATTTCAAAAATTGTTCAAAATTCGATGACTGATTTATGTCGTGAAAGGTAAAAGTTGGGTGTCAACAAGTGATACTTCTTTTTATGAACGCAAAATGATATTTAAATTTTAGAAATAATTAGGGTTAATGAAACATAAAAAAATCATTGTAAAATTGTGTTTTTTGCGTCTTCGAGAAATGCTCTAAAAAAGAGTATTATAAATGCATATATTTATTTTGAAATAAATCACATGTTATTTTTTGTATATGATTTGCTGAATTTTGGCTCTAAAATATTAATAGAGAAATGATAAGACAAGAGATATTGAGTACCCATATTGATATGAAATATTTCGATTAGATAAATTTCATTCTTGAAATGAAAAATACCATAAAACAAATGATGAAAATTTTCTTGTCAAGTCACATTATATTAAGAAAAATTTTGAAAGACAACTTTGTTGCTTGTATGAGTCTTGCAACTCATTCAATTGTATAAAAATAAATTGGCAAATAAAGAAGAAGTTTGCTAGCCTAAAACTATGAGATATGTGACTAACAACTTGACTTGATATTTGTTCGCAGTAAAAGTATTTGGTAGGTACAAGCAAACCAGATGAGAAAGGTTTGTGCAATTGGTTAAGAATGAGAAAAGTAAATTATTATTTGCTAACTCTATCATGGAGGTTGAAGTAAGAAAAATTTAGCTTCAACTACTGAAAAAGTGAATTGATTTCACTATATCAAATATTTTATTTTGAGAAATTAATTTTTCTTATTTTGATTAATTGTAATAGCGCCAATAAATTTGGTATAGTACAAAAATCGTAATTATAACGATAAATTCAGACCTATGAGCGAAAAAAATAATATTGTGAGATCATGTTAAGCAATGATATATCATTTACTAATAATTGTGTTAAATCTTGCAGATTCATAGACTAAGGCCTTAGCAAGATAAAAGGTCTGAAGCACATCGACGGAGATGAGATTGAAGCCTATAAATCCTAAGTCATATGTGAAGAAAATCAACTCGAGGACTAGAGATCATATAACCAGGTTCAATGGGGAAAACGAATCATGTAATGACTTGTTGTGAAATGCACTAAAATTAATTTTACTCAATCTTTATGGTGTGAGTGCATTTATCCTATAATAATTTACGGAGGTTGTGTCTATGAACTCTTAATGAAAGTTTGTACCATAAGTGAAGTGTCAAATTATAGTAGCACCCTTGACAGATTTCACCTATGTGAGTGTGAAAGTAGACCTTTTCTATGAGAATGAGTTTGTTTTAAAAAACACTCATGAAAGATAGCATAAGGTCGTAATATGCTGGCTAAAAAAACTTATATCAACACCTTGATTATTGTGGGTAAACAGTGATACTTTATTTTCCTTAAGCAGTCATAGTTCAAATCTGAGACCACTATTGGCTATGGAGTAAAGATTATAGTTTTACTAAGTGGAGGTCCAATGCAGCACACTTCATTATGCACAATAGTCTACCTTCAACTAAATTGGTGAATTCTCTTATTTTAATATTAAAATAAGTGGAGGAATGTTGGTGTATATGTATTTTATTATTAAAATAAAATATTAAGTGCATATATTAGTGGTATAAATTATGGTAGAAATGGTTATTAGTTCTTGTAACTTGTATGACAGTTAGTTCTTCTAACTCTTATGATCATTAGTTTTTTATAACTTATATGACATTAGAGTCTTGTAACTCATCTAACCACTAATACATGTTCTACCCATTAGTGTCTTGTAACTTATGTAACTTGCAAAATATGATTCCTCCATTCATATATTTATATTACTATCCACATTAATCCTATTCAACACAAGGATAAATTCTCACCTATAAATAGTGATGTTTCTTCCTTTGTGAAAAAGATAATAGAAGATGAAATGAGGAGAGAAAAAATGTCAAGTGTGGATAAAATATTGTAGTGTGTGGTGAAGTGTACAATAGTGAAACAGAGAATTGAGAAAAAGAAAATACTCTAAGTCTTCAACTATATTCACTATGTAAAATAGAGTAATTTATATGTTGAAGGAAGGTGTTTTTTTGTGGAGCTTTGGACTCTTCAACTAATTTGGAGTTGTTTGAGTCATACAACGTTGTTGGGCTATTGTATCCTAGAGGGGACAAGTTAAGTGTATTACTATTGGATCGGTGTAGATTATGCCGCAGTAGGATTGAATCTTCTTAAAGAGAACGAGATATCATCTCCTCAGCTTGAATAAATTTTTGTTCAATTTTATGATTTTATTTTCAACTACAATTACACTAAAACTTATATATAAGTCGTATGCAAACTTTTTGCCCAAATGATGATCTTTTTCTTGGAAAAAGTTATCTGAACACACATTTTATTTTAATTTAATTTTTAAAATTTCTACTATATGAAAAAATTTCACAAGTTTTCTCTTGAATACATCACTCTCTTATTGTTATACATTCGTATCTCCCTCTCAAATACATTTATTCTCTCTCGAATACATTCCTCCCATATCTATATGGATGTCCTCTCCTCTCCAATATATTCCTCTGCTATACATTTTGGATGTCTATTGATTTATTCGGAAGTCTAGTGATGTATCTCAAATTTAATAAATTTCAAATTTTTTTATAATTTTAAAAAAAGTAGAAAAATAATGTAATTAGTACTTAACACTATGAAATTTATGTAAGTTGTGCTATTATTATAATATATGTGTCTGCATTAATTTGTTTGTTGCGCTTTCTAAGTACACTAGATATCGATGCCTGCACTAGCACAAGCCCAATATTTGTAATTCTTATGTCTCAATTTATGTGATATAGATAGAATTTGTTAAATATCATTATCTATAGTATGTTTTATACTTATTTAGATTCATCGTAATTTTTACGTAATTTCATAATTAAATAATATATGCTATTTTTTTGTCCCCTTTTATGTGATGTCAATATATTAATTTATGAGAGGAGGCCTCTCATAGGCATTTCTTTGTTTGCTTCTTAGAGTATTGGTGATGAGTGAGTTGGCTTTAGTAGGACGACTTGCTTATGAACCAACCTAGGGCCAGAGGTAAGGTATACGCCCTCCTTCTTGTACTGATTTCTATGTTGGATTTTATAATAAGGTTTGGGGGTGTGCCGCTCAACCCCTGACCGTCTAAAGGAATGAGGACCCTTTTGCATAGGTTTGTTCCTTATAAAAAAAAGATTAATTTCAATAATCAATTAAATTTTTTTGTTTGTTTTTAAAAAAAATTTAAAACCAAGCAGTTGAAGCAGACGTATCATCCAATAGTTGTCTGCTTCTGCTTCAGCTACTCAGTAACCTTCTCTATATATTAGAAATACTAGTATTATTAATTATGTAAATTTATGGTAATTTTTATGTAGTTTCCTAATTAAATAATACATGTTATTTCTTTTGTCCCTTTTTATGTAACGTCGATAGATTAATTTCAACAATCAGTTATATATATATATATATATATATTTTTGAAAATTTTAAAATTGTCAAATATTATGATTTATAGTATTTTTTATGCTTATCTAGATTTATGATAATTTTTATGTTCCCTCATAATAATTTTTACGTAGATTTCTAATCAAATAATACATGTTATTTTTTTAATGAGCAGTTGTCTGCTTAAGCAAATAATTGAAGCAGATATGTCGTCCAACAGTTGTTTGCTAAAACTGGTCCAAAAATTTTAAAACAAATAGTCAAAATAGACATATCAATGAACATTGTCTGATTAAGCAAACAGTTAAAGTAGGTATGCCATCTATCAATTACCTGTTTTAGCTGCTTCGCTAGCCTATATATAATAGAAAAAAAATATTTACTATCAACCGGTGTATGTTCTGACAAATAATATCTGGATTAAGTTTTTTTATTTGATATGAATTGGGTAAGAGTTACTAATATCTTTCAACACTGTATACTAGGAATTGTGATTTTGGGTAAAAGAATAGGCTGCAAATTTCTCCCCTTTAAACAAATAAAAATGAAATCACTAACTATTAAAATAATTACTAGATTGTTGTGAGTTCCAAGGAAATGGATCTTCTTCAAAATAAAATATACCGCAGAGGACATTGTGTAATCAGGGTCAGTCCACGTGATCTCTTCACTTCTATCTAAGAGAAGTAAATTAAACCCTCTTTAATCCGGTATATGCTAAATTATTAATGCAACAGATATGTTGTGCATATACTAATCAAATTATATAAATGTATGCTTTAATTTGTAATTCTTTAGACTTCAATTATTTAATTTAATATAAAATTATCATGCACATTCATGAGGCGAAGCTAGTAGCCTACATATGTATTCAGTAAATTTTATTAAGACAAGTATTTGTATTAAGTTCATTATATATATACAAATATTAAATTTAAAATTTAATTTGTATCACTTAAAATTGTTATTATAAAATTGAAATTCCTAGTTTCGCCTGCAAGACTACACATATGTGGTCTTGAATAAAATTTCATAAACATGACCAATAAACTATTTGTAAATATTCAAATTTTGTGAGACTATACAATATATGTTTAATGTCAGTTAGAATTCTTGCAGGCTGCTCTATTCTAAATTCTAACTTATACCTATATAAAAGGTATTCTATTTCGTTAAATAGGTATCTCGAATATTTTGCAAATTCATGAAATATTTATAATGATCAATGAGATAAAATAAATCTCAAAAAGGTCATTTTTTTCTAGTTTGATTATTATTTAACTTTCCCAAAAGGTTATTTTTGACCTTTTATCCCTTATTAACTTCCCTAAACCTATCATATAGCCTAATAACCTCCTACTAAGGCATAAAAATATTAAAATTTTATGTTCAAAGTTCTCCCCAAGATATTCTTCATCTTCAAGTGCAAACCAAAGGTTTCTTCAAGAGATTTTCTCTTCCAAGTATGTAAGACTATCTAAAAAATAAAAAGATTTTTTTTGCATGTGTCCCATAACCTAAATTAATTGAATTGTGAACGATTTAACCTTCCATGAATGTTTTTTGAGATTTTCCCTAAAATTTTAGAATATTTTTCATGCCATTATATAATTGATAATTCTCATGAGTTAATTTCTTGAATACACAGGTTTCATTATTTGCTACATAAATCCCAGTGATTTTGTCTCTAAAACTTGAATGTCTAGATGCTTTGATTCAGAATAGAAGCATGAATTGTGGAACCTATGAATGTGAACAATATTGAATATGAATGTAACCTTGATAAAAGGTGATCGGTTGATTGTGAAGGGATTGAATCTCCATGAAGATTTTCTTGAAAATATATATTTTATGCAGCGCAATATTGCATAATAAATATTTTTACGAACTCATTTCTTAAACAAATGATTTGGACTCCTATTTTAAGTATAAATTCTAGATGTTATTTTATTTAAATTTGCATGAATAAACCGAGGAACTGAGTTTAGAGCCTTGACAGTATGATTGTGATTGTAAAAGTGATGTGAGCATGATGAAAATGTTGATAGAATTGGATGGTCCTATAAGTCTTCATAAATTGAACTCAAATGATTGGTCTAAATTTATAGTCCTTTTAACAATTCTCTAAACTCCTCTTGAAATATGGGATTGAAAATTTTGATTGGATGGTTGGGAGGCCGAAATGTTCGGTTGTGACAGAATTGATGAATTGATAAGAGTCCTTATGAGACTCATCAATTTGATTGATTGTTATAAGCATTGAGTTTCTAGGAGAAGTATCGAGCACTGAATTGAGTGAGAGTAAGTCCAACTAGAACTCAATAACTACGTTGCCAAATGTAGGTGAGGATTAAAATCGTTAAGTCGAGTGTTTTCTCTTGATAAGACCCTGAAACAATAGAGGACTTGATTTGATTGATGAATTCATGATTGGAAGAGTTGTTCTTTACCCTGGAAATTAAAGGAATTGAACGGGCTGGCAACATGTTGACTTGTTGCACGATCTCTGACTCATAAGTAATCGTTGAGGATTGGAGAAACTTCCAATAGGACATGATAGTACTCTGATCATATTGGATTGGATGTGATTGGTCTCTGTCTAAATTGTATTTTTTACTTGACTTATAACATTTTAATTGAGTTCCTTATCTTTCTGAGTTGAGTATCCATGATTGGATTCTTTTCTTTCCAGCTATTTTATATACTCATACATTCTACGTACTAGCATTCATTTGGACCCATATCATTTTATGATGCAAAGACAGGTATTAAAGATCATTATCAAGCGCATTGTTGAGGATCTATTTGCATTCATCTCATCATGATTGGTGAGGCCTCCGTGCTTTCAGAGGATTTTCATATTACTATCATCTAGCCATTAGAGTTTGAATTTGTTTCATTTGATTTGAGGTAGCCATGAACCTGTCATTAGCATCATCTAGATAGTAGTGATAAAAGCTTCATAAACTAGATTGTTGAGTTATTGATTTGATAGAGTTTTTGTTAGTTTCTTTCTTACTAGTCTTGTGATTAGATTAGTTGGCCTATGATCTTTATCTATAAAGATTTGATTGTCATATTCCTATTGAACAATTTCTTGATTGTTGATATCTTCTGCTGTTAGATCGTGATTGAATGAATATGATGAAATCCAGTGGTTCGCTTGGGAGCCGATAATGGATTTTGAGTGCCGACGACCATGGCAAGGATATCTTCCCCTGACGTGACATAAAAATAACAAGAATATCCTCAAATTTAATTTTTATCCTAATAAACATACATGTTGACAGCCTCCTGGCTGCTATTCCGATTTTTTAATTAGTAATAGTATCATTCTTGAGTTGGGAAAAAATATAACTAGCTAGTTGTACAGATGATAACTCGGCCGTAAAATGAGCTTGTTGGGCTAAATGTGAGTGGTCAAAATGAGCTTCAAAATTACTTATATAGATGATGACTCGTGATTTAATTCATTTAATTATTATAAAATTTTATTTTTCTATAATTTATTCAAGTACCTTTATTCTGGTCATATGACACATACCAATTTTTTTTTTTTAAAAAAAAGATAAATTTGAATGGAAGGAGGACCTATAGAATTTTAAATAGCTGGGCATCACTATCTTTAATGACCAATATAACCACAAATTTTTGGCATGCCATTGAATCTATATTAAGGAGGGAGGGCTGAAATGACACCTGCACATTGAAATCGAAACCTTATATATAAATTAAAATAAACTAATATGACATTAAATTAATAAAACCACGTTAGGTTCCCCTAGCAAAGGGCTATATTTTCATAACAAATCTCGTAGTTCAAATTTAACTTGGCTACAAATTTATGATTTTCTTTTTCTTCTTTGTTAGGATATTTCCAACTAAAAAACATACAATAATAATAACAATAACAACAACAACAAATGATAATTGTACCTCAGGAATCAACTCAGCCTAGAAAGCATATACGAGCATGCACCGAAAGCAGTATCCCAAAAATAACATCTATAATTTAGTTAGAGTGTCCAAGAAATAATATAACAACAACAACATATACGAGCATGCACCGAATCAACTCAGCCTAGAAAGCATATACAAGCATGCACCGAAAGCAGTGTCCCAAAAATAACATCTATAGTTTAGTTAGGGTGTCCAAGAAATAATATAAATCTTATATTATAGTATACATATATTTTTTTTTGCTATTTTTGAAGTTTGGTGTTGATAACCTTCTTAATTTTTATGTAGGCCTGCTCCTGATTTAGATTACACATCAGTTCAGATATTAGATGAATCGATTTATGCATATTTAAATAAAATTGAACTAACAACAAACAATAATAATATATTCAGTGAAATCTTATAAGTGGGGTCTGGGGAGGGTAGATTATATGCAGATCTTGCCGTTATCTCGTAAAAGTAGAGAGACTGTTTTTTAGAACCCTCATCTCAAAATACATAAGTAGAAAGAACTAGATATGATAAAAGTAAATAGAAGAAAAGGGATGAGAATATGATAAAATTAATACATATGCGATAGATAATAAAAAAAAGGATAATAATAATGATAATAATAAAATTAAACTAACAAATAACTAAATTAATAATTCATCAAACTTAAACAAATTAAATTTATATTTTTATAAGCAAATTTTATTACCCCTAAATCCAACTACCTTTACATTTCTCCAAACACTACCGCCTCTAAATGTCTACACAACTATTAAAAGTGTGAAAAAGCATGGCTTAAAGGACAAATTAAAGGTAAAATCATTGTAAATAAAAAAAAGCCAATCAAATGGCGGAAAGTGTCTTCATACTTTTTCGCATGTTTTACTTTTTTGTTTATTTAATGGTCCATCTTTTGGGAACACCAAGTATAAGGGGGAAAGACAAAAGTAGTTCACATTTTTTGACATTTTGTATACTTATATCGGGGTGTTCATGGTTTGGTTGAATTAGTTATTAGTTAAAATTATAATTAAATTAATTTAATTAATTTTTATATTTTTAAAATCAAATTAAATCAAGTAAAAAAATAATTATCAGTTTGATTATTGCTACTTTGGATTGATTTGATTTTTTTTTTTTTTTGTTATTTTCTGATTTGAAAGTAATACGTTTGTTGAGAACATCCACATCTCGATAGACACAAATACCTAGTACATGAATAATTCATAAAATGCTACTGTGGATTCAATTAAACAATGTAACTAGAGTTATTCTTATACTATCATTTTAATTTAGTTAAGAAATATTAAAGTTATTATACACTAATAAAGTGATTTTAGTTGAACAATACCAAGTCATTACACACCAAAGATCAAATCTTCATAAAAAAACTCAAACTCAACAATCAATTACCCGGTGAAGGTGGTAAAGGAAAATCATATACCAAAACACTAACAAACGAATTTTCAAATATAAATGATAAAGTTAAAGATTTAAATTAATTAAAATATAATAAAATATTTATATATTAATTATGAATACTATGTAAATAATTATAAAATTTATATATACATAATTATTTGGTTCAATTTGATTATTTTTGCGAATTTAAGTAAAATCAAAACCGAATCAAATAGTATCGATTTTCAAAATTTAAAAATCGAACCTAACCAAATCAAATCAAATATCGAATTTTTTAATCGATTTGATTTGGATTGTGATTTGATTTGATTATTTAACCATAACCATAAATAACTCTACTTACATATTATTTTATAATAATAGTATTTTAGTGGGTTCAAAATTTCAAAACAAACCAAGACAGGATCACAAAGCAATAGAGATTAATTAAGGGAACTTACCTCTGTATATATCATAGTAATAACCAGTGAGAATAGACCAATAAGAAAGGCAGTTAAACTTCTAGGTTGATAAGCTTAATTTTAAAGAAATGTATTGTTATACAGCATACAGTACAAATTCTCATGTATTTTTTTGAGTTCAATCCAACTTAATTGGAAAAAAAAACAACAAATCATTGAGGTCCATAAATTACTTCCCCCATTTTATATTTTATTCGTTCATTCTAATTTGACATATTTTTTAAAAAAATTGAAAAATATATTTTACTAAACTAATCTTATTAATGATGGTTTAAAACTATAAATTTGACTACTAGTAATACTACTTATGTAGTTATATAATATATATAATAAAATTCTTTTATATTTATAAATTAAAATATACACATTTGATTTAAGGGTCAAATAATATGAAATAAAAAAGATAATTAGGATAAAACAAACTACCATAAACTTAAGTTTTGTGACATTCTTGTCTTTTTGATTTCTTCAAAATCCTTGATTCTTTGTACGACATGTTGACAAAATACGTGCACAATAATACAAGGATAATCTTTCCCTATAGTGATACTCCTAAGTCCTAACAGATATTATATTTAATTTTTAAGTGGGAAAAATCAGTTACAATAAAAAAATGATTGTGAAGTTTATGGATTTCCACTATGTTGAAAAGGTTCTTTTGTGAATGAAGTCCAATTCTTCAAAGAGAAACCTAAAATAAAGAGAAAAGACACCCTACTTTTTTAGTGTCTGCTCAATTCCATGAAACCTCACAATAATTTTATTTATTTAATTAATTAACATTTTCCATATTGATTTTATTTATTTAAATTAGTGAAGTTTTATCCAACTATTCAATAGTTTCATGAAATAATTTCTCTTTCATGATATTTCACGTTCATCATTCCACGTTCACAATGACTCGTTCTACTATTCTATAAATATAAGTACAATATACATTTTCTTTCATTTTATTACACATCTTTCTCTTCTTCTTTTTTCTTTTTTTTTTAAAAAAAATATTGGATATTATAGCCGCTTGATCTTTGGTTTGTCTTATTTGGCTAAATAATTGTCGTGATAGAAGAGAACATGGTAGAAAAGTACAAATGTGTAAATAAATTAATCAAATACAATTTTTTAAAAAAATTAATTAAGAAAAATTAAAAAATAATATTTTATTTAAGTAAGATTTGAACTCTGAATATAAAGATTTATTTAAAAAGAGACATATTATTATATTTGATTTTACTTATTATTTAAGATATTCAAATTTAATATACATAAAAAATATAAAAAATTTACCTCCATATATATAATTTAATTTTTCGTCAGACGGATTCAAATGAACCCTTCAACTCTCCCTAGGTCTGCCCCTGGTTGGTGTAGATTAGCTTTAAATTTCTTTATTTATTGATTGATCCAAAGTGATCCATGGATTCCCTAGAACAAAATAGTATAAAGAACATATATATACACTCAATATTTATTACTTTGAAAATAATCATTACTAAGGATAAAATTAAAAAAAATATATATACTCAATTATATTTGATTTTCTAAATTAATAATTATTTTGAACTATCTAATCTAGCAAGAATGATAAGTAAATTAGTCAAGATGGAATACTTTTTTTTTCTTTTTTCTTTTTTGAGGTATTTGATTAAGGATGAGTTGATAAAAAAATATTTTTCATTTTTTAGAAGTGAGTAATTTAGCTCACCACTTATTGTACATCGACGAGAAATATAAAATAAATTAATGTACAGCATGCTTCACATTATTTTATTTTATTTTATTTTCAAAATCAAGATGCATATCGAACAAATAAATATTTACCAATATTATATTACTGAATCGTTCCAGCAACACACATGATATCAAATAGCGTATTCTCAGCGTCACGTTTCTACAAATTTGTTTTGTTTAAAAATCACATAATCAGTGGTCTATTGGTTTTTGTTTTGAGAATTGTTTTTTTTTTTTAATCAAGAGCACTTGGGACATATTATTCGATATAAATTCAAATTAGTGGGACTAGTAAGTTTTTCTATCAATCTTGGATGGAGCCAAAGATTCACTATTTTTTGGCTTTGGAATATGATGGAATAAAGCAAAATGACTCTTTAAACTATCTGCGCTTCTTTTAATTGTGAAGTAGCAGTTAGTCAATGCAACTTTTGACGCTCATCATGGGTCATCCGAAAACAGTCGCGCTATATTTTTAAACATAGGGGTCAGACTGTGTACATCCGACCCCCCCACCCCGCAATGGACGGGAGTCTTTGAGGCATTGGGGTAATGTTGTTGTTGGGACTAGTAAGTCATACGATTATATAGAAATAAAAATGAAAAGATTTATAAAGAAATGAATATAATCCTTTTATGAACTGATTGCTTTGTAATGGTTTTGGTGTAAATAGATTTTTTGATAAGCATTTATTTATCTTTTAATGAGAGCATATATGTCTACGTATATTGTGTACGTTTTTGCAGAATCTGGGAAGGGATTGAAGAAATGGGTTTAGAATTTATGCTAAAAATTAAGTAAAAATAACAAGTTTATTACCCTCAAAACAAAAACCACAAGTTATATATAGTCAAGGCATGCATATATTTCAAAGATACCTAAGGAAACCATCGGATGTGGTTGGTTATTTTGTGATTTCATCAATCTAATTCGAGTTTGCAAAATTGAGAGTAGAAAAAATCTACATCGCATCAAAAAATGAATATAATTGTATAAATTTAAATTTAATCGAATTTCAATATAAATACTAAATACTAAAAACCACAAAAAAAAAATACACCTAAGTCAGTCTTCCACATGAGAGGATGAATTCAATTTTGAGTGTCTCATTTCTTTTCATCTTAATTTCTTCATGTAAATAAACACTCTTAAAAAAAGAGTACGTACAAGTTACTGCAAATGGAAAATATGTAGTTAGGAGACAATAAAAGTCAAAAGTCAAATTGAGTGAAAACAAAGCAACAATTGTATTTAACCTAAGTCTGTATTGGTCATGAATATTTTCAAATCACGTGCATAAGAAGTATTTTGTATTCATGCACTAGTAAAGAAAAGCGTAATCTTAAATTGTCAATGTAAGGACATAAATTGAAATGATAGAATCAATTAAAAAACGCTACGTAGATTCTCAAGGTAAATAACATAATTTAAATAGTTTAATCAATTAAGAATCATTGATATAAAAAATTTACATGATAAGCACACATTTTAATTTGTGTTCAGAGAGATGTCCCTGGAAAAACTTAAATGTAGTAATTAGACGCTAGTAAATAACAAGTAATTAGACGATTTTAGCTTTATAATGTGGAAATATTTACTTTTTATTTGTACGAGAACCGAAAATTAAGTGGAAATGGTGGAGGAGTTCAAACTATTCATAAGAAGTTATTAATATTGAAATAAAAGATTATTCATTATCATTGACTATTAGGTCCACAAATCAACTTTATTGGTTAAGTAACCACAAAAACTTTGATTACTGTATGTATAATCTTGTCATAGTACGTCTCTCTTTTTTTCCTTACTACAAGTCATATTCCACTAAGATCTGAATTATTTTTCTTAAATTCAATTAGTGCCATCATCAATCATTGCAAATGACTTGTCAAATTAAATAATGCTATTACTTCTCTTGCTTTTTTAAAGAGTAAAATAACAGCCATAAAAGAAACAATACAGTCGCACTGTTCACACCGGATAGAAATTTTTAGTTTTTAAGCTTGATTAATTCGAATTTACGATGCATAGGACTTATTTGGGAAAGTTAGTAGTATTTTGAGAAGTGAGACTTGAACCGAAGCATTTTATGTATCAAAGAGTGATACATAACTCTCGAGATATGGGACATAAGTCCTATGAATTTAGGATGTATATCTCATGTATCTTCAATTTTATAATTATTAATTTTCTTTTTAAGTCGACTCCAAATAAACTCAAAAATATCAAATTTTTAAAGAATAACAAATTTAATAAACTCACTTAACATTATTTAAATTTTTTGAAGTGTACGACTTTTCAAACACATGTTAAAATTAGCTAAAACTTCCAGGTACATGCATCTGAAATTTTTTGCCAAGAAAATAACAATTTTATTTTTCAAATTTCAAAATTGAAATATGTACCAAATAGACTCAAATTTGAAGCATAGATTCAAATTTTTTGCCAAAAAAATAATAATTTTAGTTTTCAAATTTCAATATTAATACTCTTTTAATTTTTTATCATTTTTGACTGGCACTTGATCATGTATGTTTGAAACACGTATTAGAATTAACCAAAGTTTAAAGTGCGTACATCTGAATATTGAAGAAAGGGAAAAAATATATGTACTTTTGTCTGAAAGCTTCGTGGCACTGAATATTCATGAAAAAGTAATTAGTACATATTAATTTACTTAAATGAAACAGTGAAAATAGGATACCCATGAAATTTTTATATAAAGCAGCCTGTTGTGGACCAAAGGGAGCTGAGTTGGATGAAGCCTTTACATGGGTTATGGTTACGACAGGTCCTTATAAAAAATATTTTAAAAAATATTGTTATAAGAAGTATTATTTAATTTAATTTAAAATGAAAAAAAGAAATTATATCACTCCTATAACTAATTAATATTTTTAAAATAAATAAATTTAGATAAATATCTAAATAACTTATTCAGTATGTCATTTCTATTACTAACACACATTGTTCGAATAGTTGTTATTTGTTATATTATGTTATATAGTTAGTTAACTATTATTTTTGTTTTAATTATTACTTTACTTAAAGATTTCTTTTTCATCACTTCAGTTTTCTACTTTTTTACATTTTTTTAAGTTTTTCATCTTAAAAAACTACTGATATATATGGATCAAGGTCTATCTTTTAGTATTGAGCTTATCTAATTAGTGTAAAAAAGATGCATCTTCAACTTCTAAATTAATTGTTAAAAAGAAAAAAAAAGGCTCAAAAAAAACACTTGATAATGATGACTCTAGTAAGAATTTGGGATCGAGATTCATGGATGATGCCATTGTTGACAGTTAAAACAAATACAAGAATTGATACAAAGTAAATAGAAAGTTTCGCTATTCTTTTCTTTCTTTCTTTTTGGAGTATTTATATAAATAATACATTATAAATCAAATATTACCCCTAGAATATTTTTTT
The DNA here is from genome assembly GCA_025642045.1 of Solanum sejunctum. NCBI lineage: Eukaryota > Viridiplantae > Streptophyta > Magnoliopsida > Solanales > Solanaceae > Solanum > Solanum sejunctum. Next base: position 17,830,684 of record JAOTQJ010000007.1, on the reverse strand, counting down.
ATTATAATCTATAAAATATTTTATTAATAAATTATAAAAATATATCTTTCTCTTTTCTCTTTCTCCTTCTTTTTCCCTTTCTCATTCTTCTCCTCTTTTCTTTGTTGGGCATCCTTTTTCTTATTTTTTTCCCCTTTTCTCTCTCTTTCTATTCCAATTTCTTATTTCCCTCCTATTCAATTCCACATTTTTAATATTGTACGTTTTATGAATTTTATTATTATTATTTTGATAAATATAATATATTTTTTAATAATATAAAATTAATTAAATCATATTGAAATATTTAAAATTCACAATAATACTTATAATTAAATTATACTAAATATATTTGATATTTAAACATAACACTATAACACATTTTTATATTAAAAATATTTTAGTTATAAATTCACCTTTTGCATTGAAAGATGCTTATAATATGTTTATTTATTGGATTTAAAATGTATTATAGTTATTCTTTATTATTTTCTCTTATTAATGATGTTAAAATAATTGTTATATTAAAAATATATTACTTATACTCTCCACGTGCATTAAAAAATATCTATAATACATATGAAATATTAAATTCAAAATGTATTATAATTATAATTTTTATTTATTTATTTTTATTAATGATGTAAAAAAATATTATATCTAAATATTAAACATTCAAGCACTATGTATTAGTTTACAGATTAATACATTAGAATTGTGTCAGAAATTCATTTATATTTATTTATATAAAATATTTTTTTTAATTTAAAGAATAGTAAAAAATATCATTTGCATAATACTAATTCAAATTAAATTTGATATTAGAATAATTAATTAAGTGTTATTTTTAAAAGAGAAAAAAAGGGGGAAAGAAAGAGCTTAACAAGAAAAAAGAAAAAAGAAAGAGAGAGACGTACAGGGAAAAAAAGAAAAGAGAAAAAGGAGAGAGAGGGGGAGAGGAAGAAAGAGAAGAATGGTTCTTTTTCCTTTTTTTATTATTTTGGATAAAAAAAATATAGTCATTTTTAACAAAATCAAAATATGTGTAAAACTAATAATTAATATTATATAATATATTATTTATGTAAATAATTATTTTTTTAAAATAAGGTTGGGCCAGTGGCCCATTTTATTTCTTACTCAAAAAAGGATGAGGCCCAACGGAGCCTAATGCATCATTTTTTTTCTTTCATCAGATCAAACTTTTGACATTTTGTTTAATTTTTTTTGTTCATCTTTTCTGATACATATAGGTTCAAAATTTTAATGTATCTAGTTTATTTTGTTTCTTCAATTCATTTATAGTGCATTCTTTTCAACATTATGATATGTTACAATTTTATCATGCACAATTGTATTTAAATATTAATTTTGATTGATTAATTTTGATACATAATACAAATTTTTTTATCAAATATATCATTATCATGTATTGATATATATCTTCTACTTTATTCAAATTTAAAAAAATATGTATTTGTACACAATATCAAATCATATTTGTAATACATAAATATTGCTATTTTCATATATAAACCTGTGTATCTCAAGTCTTTAATTATTTATCTGATATCAAATTATTATAAATTGTATAATTTACCATGTATCAATTATTATGTATATGTAATATTTAACTTTTGTTCAAACTTATTCAACTAGAAGGTTATGTGTCTGTATGCTTTATTCAATAAATACTCTTTACATAAACGCAAATGTTCTATAGCTAAAATAATGTGTATCAAATTATTTGATATGTACATGCTATATAATAATATTGAATTTGATTAATTCATTATGTATCAAATTTATATACTATCAATTTAGTTGTCTCTTATGCATCAAAATTACATAATGTTCATATTATGTTTCATATTAATAGTTACCCTATATTACATGTATTCGGTACACATTACTAAGCAATGATACATTCATACAAACTATTGTTACTTACCCATTTTTTGATAATGATATATCCACACAAAAATACTATTATATCTATTTGATACTTAATAATGATCACAAGATAATATACGAATCTAAGAGAAAACACGTTATGGACAATTTTTACTTCTCTAATGTATCTGATATTATTATATTACTTAGCTATTTACAACTTATGTTTGGAATAGTAATTTGTAATATATTATATATCCAGATTAAAAACACAAATTTAAAAAATATTTGACATGATACATTTATAAAAGTTATAAAGCATGTTATCTGATAGTTAAAGATAATGAAATATGTAATAATTATGTATCAAATACATGACTATGAACATGACACATATTAGTTTTTGTTTCAATAAATTAAGATTATATATCAAAACTAATATTTGAATACGATATGTTGTGCATGATAAAAATGTAATGCATCATAATATTGAAACTGAGGTATTATACATTAATTTGAGAAATAAAATAACTAGATACATTAAAAAAATTGAACACATATGTATCACAAAAAGATGAGCAACAAAAAAAAAAAATAAAAAAACCAACAATCAGATCTATTGAACGTAAAAGAAATGTTGAAAGTCTTCAACACTTCCTTCTTAGGCTATATCAACTCCCATAGTTTTTCTTCACTTCCAACAATAGCCTCATCCACGGATCTTGATCCAAAGACCCTTAGCAAAGACATCAATAACAAAATTTTTTACGGACACAATTTTGTTATCATAAGATATTATCATGATCCAAGCCCAAGGTTCAAGTCTGACATAGGGAATGGAGGAACTCGAAGGCACCCCAGATTAAATAGTATCATACACACATCCTTAATTAACTGCATTTTTTAAGTTAAAATCGAGCCATCTTTTATATGTGCATAAGGTCTTACCGAATGATTCTTAATTGAGAATAGGCGTTAAGGTCAATTAGTTAGTGCCCAAATAGATTTGGAGAGAAATTAAGGTCACAAGAACCCTCTAGTAAAAAGTCGAGTTAAAAGCTTCTTTACCAATTGAGTTTCGATATATGGTTTTATAAAAGTTAGGTGATCTAATGACTTCTAAGTTATATATATGTGTTATGATCAATTATTAAGTATTTAAGTAGTATAGATGTGGTTTAGGTCCATAAGGGATCCTTTACATCAAGTCTAGCATAAAGAATTTCTTTCGACTAAATTTTTGTGTGAGTTCAAGAAAAAGTTAACTTCAAATGACATATCTCCTAAAATATAAAGAGTTAGGTGGCCCATAACCTATCAAAACACCACCAAGATTGCCTCATTTGAAGTTTGAAGTAAAACATCATGCCAATTTTAGTGAAGATTGTCAAATTAGTGTTCTCAGGGTCAGCATCTACAACCCATAAACTACTGGTCGTAGTTCAAACTATGAGCCTGCACTCCCAGTGTCACGCCCCAAGTCCCGATAGAGCGGACTGACACCCGCTGCCGATGAGGCTCGGGAGAACCAACCTGTAACTATGCTCTTTATATACATATCATAAGGGATTTCTACCTTTA